>JAHTLZ010000021.1:6434149-6468962 GCA_023846285.1 Phrynocephalus versicolor
GTATGTATGTATGTATGTATGTATGTATGTATGTATGTATGTATGTATGTATGTATGTATGTATGTATGTATGTATCATCTCTTTCTCTCTCTCTCTCTCTCTCTCTCTCTCTCTCTCTCTAGTATTATTACCAGTACATTGCTAGCAGTACAGCTAGTAGAGTTACTACTAGTAAAATGCAATTGCTTCTAGGTAGTAAAGTATTACTGCTGTTACTATTACTGCTCCACAGGGGCACATACTTCTATACAGCAACATTGGGTAAAACCCCATGAAATGCCACACACTGCGTAGGTTTGTTTTCTTTCTGATTAAGAAATCAAAACAATAATTGTAAGTAAATCCTGCCATTAAAATCTAGATGGTTTTTTTTAAAAAACACAGTAATTTCTCTCTCCTTACATTTGGTTGTGTTTATTGAATAGTGAGGTATTCGAGTGCTTAGCAGCACACTAATGTTTACATTGGTTACCAAAGGAATAAATTGTTCTAAGGTGGCAGATGTCTAAGTAGTTAACATTACAGCTTGCATCTGTTGCCAAGGAAATAGGAAAACCTGAGCTGCTTTCCTGCAAAACTACTTTATTAATCTATATTTTTGATATTAATGTCATACTTACTTATTGTCTTTTAGACTATTCCCTGTGGTTATGTAGGTTGTTTGGGAAGCTAATTTTTAAATATAATGGTAGGTGAGCTGCACTTTTGGTTCACTATGGTTAATGGATGGAATCCAAACTTGAAGATTAGAATGTTGAGAATTGTAACAAACCAATGAGTAGAATGTTAGGATTGATTTGTGTCAAAGGCAGTCTAGAAATCTAATCAAATACATTTGGAATCCAGCCCTTCTGTGCATATGCACACACAGGCACACACACAGATGCATGCACATATGCAAGCCCGCCCACCCACCAAAGTGTAGCAAGGAAACGATTCATGTGATCTTCTAATTCTTGGGATTTGTTTCAACAGATATAGATGACTCACATCTGTCTGTCCATCTGTCCATCTGTCACCTTCTGAGATGAATTCTGAAAATTAGAAAACAGCAAGAACAGTTCTTGGGCATCCATCTTGCACCTGGTTCTTGTCTCCACCCAAAATAACAATTGCGCTAACAGATCCATTCACATTATTAGCAATGATGGGTCTGTTTCCAGATGAACAGGGAATTGGCTCCCTTTGAAATAGCCAAAACCATAGGTAGAGGACCATATGGAGTCCAAGAACAACATTAATGTCAACAGCACATGTCCTTTCCCCTGTGTAGTTGTGATAGAGCACCCGAGGCAAGGCTGTGCAAGACCTTCTGTTGCCTAAGGAAGGAAAAGGAACATTGCTGCAATCCCACCCACATGATGTCACCCACACACAACTATGGTGGTGGTGGGGTAGTAGTGCCTACTTTCCCCAAGATTTCTCCCCATCTTCACAGCATGGCCTCTTTCTGTTCCTTAACCTCTTTATCCCCACAGCATGCTCTTTCTGGGCTAAATATCTGTGAATAAAATAGGTAAGAGGTCAGATGGCAGCCAAACTTTGAAACGTCCTGTTCTCATAGATGGACCAGGTGGATCAGTTCTCTGGCACCAGAGGCAACAATTTCACCTTGGCAAATTGGTGGTTTAGACCTAAGAAGAGGTCAATTGTGGGTGACTGCCTAGGGGCAAAATAAGACTGGGTTTGTTGACCTCTGTTCCCAGGTCCATGGGTAGATTTCTGCCCTCTTCAGAAGAAAGTAAACAACAACAACAAAAACAACAACTGGAAGGGACCCAATGGATCACTGATTCCAGCCCCTGTCAAGGAGACACAGTGGGGAATTGAACTACCATGAGTAAACCACTGTGGTAACTAGCAGTTCTAGGCCAAGATTACTCCTGGAAATCAATTCCTGGTATTTGATTCTGCAGCACAAACTTATAGGGTGCTTTTACACGACCCCAAAGATCTGCTGGCCACTTAAATTCTTGGGGGTTTGTCGCTCTTCCTGTGTTCCCACCCCTTCGCACTCCATTGTTCCTGTCTGCGTGAGGGGAGGGAGGAAAAAAAGGGAGGCCGCAGCTTGCCACACCCGAAAAATGAAGAAACGGAAACAAAGTGGGCCCTGGGGGCCCGAAAAACGGAAATAGAACGAAGCAGACCCCAGGGCCCAAATAACGACCACAAAATGCCATTTTGGCATTTCATGCCCACCTCTAATTGCAATACAGCAATGAAGACTCTGCTCATGGCTTAAGTTTGATCCTGAGCTCTGGTAGCTGGCTTAAGTTTGACTCAGCCTTCCATCTTTCCAAAGCTGGTAAACTGAGTGCCCAACTCGTGTGTGTGTGTGTGTGTGTGTGTGTGTGTGTGTGTGTGTGTGTGAACGTGAGGCCTGCATATTTAAATTGTAATCCACCCGGATAGTGCTTTAAGCACTAGAGGGTAGTATATGGGCAGAACACGTTGCTTTTTTTTAAAGAAAACTATTTTTAGTGAAGCTCGTACACTTTACAAAGAGTCACAGTGAAGCCGTGAAGAGTCACAAAAAGTTCTTTCAACATCTGTTGGCTGAAGAAAACAGCCAGTAACACAACATAGCTTGGGCTATAAATCCAGCACAATCAAATGATTGGCAGTGCCATACAAAAAAGAAAGTAATGGCTTGGAAGAAACTAAAAATACTAAAAATACTCCAAGAAATAGTGAGTTGTCCAAAGATAAAGTTAAGTTAAGGAGGTTCATGGAAATAATGCCCCCTCTTCTACCCAACCAAACCCCACATGTTTCCTCCTTGGTAGTTCATGTTTTGAGGAGAAAGCAGGTGGGTCCAGGGAGGGAGGGCACAGGAAACATGTATTTCAATATTTCATTAAATCAACATAAGTTAGGATCCAAGCCAGTGTGTGGGAAATCATATCAACTTAAAACTGGGCTCTGAATTTCATCACAAGAGATCTGAGATACTTTCCCCATCACCTTGCAAGATATGATTGACATACTTCACACCAGAAGAACATGCCAGCAATTGTGCAACTCAGGTATTCCATAAGATGCCAAAATAGCTTAAAGCAGCAGCCAGTATTTAAAGGGAGTTGCATAAGCTGGCCCTGTCCTTCAAAAACTTGCGTAACTTTTGCAGTCTTCTTGATTGCACTCCCTAAGAATTAACCAACTCTCTTTTGCCATTTTCTTCTTAATTAGGAGCATGAAAGGATGACTAGAATAGATCTTGAAGGATATTTAACATTTGATTAGCAAAGTACGTACGTATGGGTTTATGAAACACATGATCTCACACCACCCATGAAGGACTGGGAACATTCCTGCTTGCCCTGCTTTGATAACTTGCATATCTGAGGCCAGCCCAAGACATTATGCTGAATGAAGGAAAAATGGTACACACATACACAATTATATTTATTTTATTTTATTTTATTTTATTTTATTTTATTTTATTTTGCCCTGGGTACAGAGAATAAAACAATGCCAAACAGTTTAAAAACAACCAATACACTTACTTGGGTATTACACTAACATTTGCTATAGAGGAATGTCCATTGTCACCCCAGAAGGCAGCAAGCTAGCTGACAAGACACATAGCTGTTTCCTCCAACTTCTTGCTGACACTTGTCAGCATATGCTGGCTGAGGCACCTCATGCTAAGAATGGCCCCGGACATATACCCACTACCCAAACTCCTCTGACATCCATACACATAAGGAAAAAGCAGAGTTCCTGATGTTCGGTAAAAAAGTTCCATGTGCATAGCAATAAGCAATGGTGATGGGTGACGTAGCTGCAATCCAATCACATCTGGAACACATCTTTCCCATTACTTTAATAGGGGAATCTCATCAAGGAAAAGTCTGTCCTCTGAAGAGCAGAAGATGCAGCCACCCTAAGGGCAGCTCTGACCCCCATTCATTGGGGGAAGGGCGCATTTGCCGCCCCAGTCCTGGACTTTGGGCGCGAAAACTTGGTGCCCATCCGGGACTTCTTGCCCGGGGATGGGAGTCTATAAGTAGGCTCCCGCCCCCTCCCCAGGCCGTCAGTTGTGAGATCCTCGGCCCCGCCCTCCCCCCTTTTTGGTTGGAGAATGAGATTAGCTGGTCGCCTTTTTGGGGCCGGATGGGAATTTTTGGTGGCTACTCAGATTGGCCGGGAGTGGCCACGCATTTTCGCCCATCCCATTCTCCTCACCTCGGGGATGGGCTTCTTTCCCGTTGGTTACTAACTTGGCGGGTAGTGCAACTGGTAACCGATTTCAGGTTAAGCTCTAATTAGGTAACCCATTTGGCGATATACAGCCCTCGAATTCAGTATATCACCATTGGCTATGTCATCAGACAATCATTGTTGGGATATGAATTGAGGCATCTCGAGGGCTGTGCCAGGTTTCCAGACTCGCCTATCCTATCGCGATGCTCAACAGGTGGGCGGCTGCTCACCTGGGCAAATTTACCCGTATTTAGAGCTTGTTGGCTAAAGTATTGCATTCCATCTCGTTACCAGTTTGCACTACGGCTCAGGTCCCCTTCACAGGTCCTGACTAACCCAGTTAATAAGTTGATAAGTTATAAATAAAGTTTTGGCCTGTTGTACCCAAAAGCTGAAGTTGTCTCGCCTCTTTATTTCTGGGCTTGGGGGGCAAATATCTACGATATCTTGTATATCATGGTCAAGCTCATTCTGCCTCTCCTATGTAATTCAGCTCTGGCAGGAAGCAAAGAAGAGCCATAATCTTAAAGAAAATGACCAAGGGCTTTGGGAGTAGAATGAATTATTCTGATAAACACAGACTTTAAGCCCAGTAAACTTAAATGACTTTATTACATGCTGTTCTTTGGGGACAGTGAGTTTAAACAGTCATGTCCGTCTGTGAATGCCTTTTCCCCACTGTCACATTTACCTGCAGCAACAGTGACATATTTTTTTAAAGAAACTCTGTAGTCTTTGAAACTTTCAGTCACTTTGTTTTATAAGGGAGGTTTCAATTATTTACTCTGTACTTGAACAACTTTGCCCTTTTGCTTCTGTTGATTACAGCTTCCCTCCTTAATTTTGAACCACCGTATCACTTCCCGCTGTCCCACTCTGCAACAAAGGCACTCATTTTCCTTGGCATTTCTATCTTTTCCTACTTTTGTTGCTAGTGTTGGCACCTCCTTAATGTACCATAAATTCAGCCAACACAAACACACTTTATTAGATTGAACCCTGCATGGATGTCCAAGAACATTCATATGTATAGGTAGTTATTTTGCTTAGTTTGGGAGTGGTGGTATTTCTTATTTCTTTCTTTCAAGGCATTTTGCATTTTCTAGTCCATCATGCATAGGAAACACTGAAGGAAACATTTATACTTCTGTAAGGTGGAAATCTTCTTCAGTTATCAGCCATAGATTGTTGTATCTGAAGTGTAAAGCATCCTAAAGATTGCATTCTTTGGCACAATTTTCATGACAGAAGACAGCATTTTATTCCATGTAGCCTTACCGAATACCGATAGCTAAATAGGGCTGATTTATCCATCTAAAAGAATCCAGTACCAGCAGTATTACCCATTGTAGATATACTGGTAGATGTGGTCAGATGAGTGTTCCATTTTTGATTTCCCCCCCTTTCCCATACTTGAAGGCTTCCTGTTCTGGGAAAAGAGATAGTAAATGAGGGCATATCCCTTCTGTATAATAATAAAATGTATTTATTTATTTATTTATTTATTTATTTATTTATTTATTTATTTATTTATTTAATTATTTATTTATTTATTTATTATTTATTTGTTTCATTTTTATACTGTCCATCTTCCAGACTGGAACTCTGGGCGGTTTACAAGTTAAAAACATCAATATACAAAAAAAGAGGGAAAAACACAAGCAAGGTACATCAGGGGGCGGGGGGGGGGGAAGCAGAGTTGAATAACTTAAATAACTTAAATTAAATTGAGGTCGCCATATGCCTCCCTAAAAAGCATAGTTTTCAAAGCCTTTTTGAAGGCAGGCAGGGACTGTGCAAGGCACAACTCACTCGGAAGGTGGTTCCATAACGAGGGGCCCACAACGGAGAAGGCACGGCTGCACGTAGCCGCCCTCCACACCTCCTGAGTGAGCACGCCTGCGACATTTGAGTGGGCCTGGCCTCAGTTGACTTCTGGGAGATACGCTCCGACAGGTAGTGTCATATGTCTTTCTGTTCTAGAACTATGATGTTCTTCAGGAGGTGGGGTCTTTCAACGAAATGTCAGGGACAGAAGACTGCTCTGTAACATGTCCCACTCTTCTACAGTGTTTTCAGGTGCAAGGAAGGAATCACTCCCCAAACGCTTTCTGCAAATCCGACTCCTACCAAAAGGCTAGTTCTACCAAATAAAAACTATTTACGCACACTGCTGTGTGAATTAGGAACAGATGACCACCCAGGCAGGCTCTTCAAGAGAAGACCTGTGTTAGAAAGTCAAAGATGGCGGCAGGCACCTTTATCTCATCCAAATGACTTGGAGAAGAATGCTACAGCTCGGAAGATAGAAAGAAAGAGGAAAAATCCAGGAAGCCCTAATTACCTTCCTACATGTGGTTCATACTATTGACCTGTACGTTTTCAATAAACATACATACAGTATGTCTACGGGGGATGTCTTTTTCAGAGACTACTGAAGCTAATGTATAATTTGAGAGAAATTGTGTAGCCAAAGGCAGGAGGTGAACATTCACCTCCTTATGGATTTTTTGAGAACTAGAAAATAAGAGAAAAACATATTGAATACCTTTTGGCACTTGTCCGACTGACTTTGGAGCTAAAATATGATTTGTGGCTCAAGCAAGAAATATGCAAATGAAAGCTATTGAGGTTTTTCCTTACTTAAAATGATATGCTATTAAAGCATGTGTTATTTATATATTCATATATTATGCTAGCTATTCTTCTGTTGTTGGAATCATTTGCTTCACATTTTATAGAGGGTGTGCTATGATGGTATGGAAATAAAATTAAACCATGTAGCCCTGTGCTCTGTTTGCCAAGCAAAGGAAAGGGATCCAGGTATTGTTCCTAATGAGATCTACTTTAATTTCTTAGTTATTTCCTTTGATTTGATTTAATCAGCTATGTTTCAAATGTGCCCATACCTGCCTTTCAGGCAGAGATGGAAAGTAAATCCTGAAAAAAAGTTTTACTGGCATGAAAGCAAAGTCCATAATAATAGGGGTTACTCCCAAGTAAATGCCATTGCAATTGAATAGTAAGGCTATAAAATTACATATTAGATAAACAAACTTGGTAGTTTAGGCTTCATAAAGCAACAAACCAATGAACACTTGCTGTAGAAATCATTTAACTCTGACACATAGCCACCCTTTTACCTGCCTGAGCCAAAGCATTTCTTAGCAAGACAACAGGCAAACATCTCCAGATGTGAAGCTGGATGAAACCAATTATTTGAATGCTTTCTAGCCTGCCTTCTGGATAGAAACATCCTTGGATCCCCTTGATGGATGACCTGTATCAGGAACTGGACATGGAAGGGACAAGGCATATTTGTTACTGATATTGGTTATTTCTGTGATTTTGAATAGGAACGTGCACTGCCTTCAGACAAGACCCTATCAGAGATATTTGATTATGGGATGACTATGAAGCAGAGCAAAGAGCAACCACGAAGTACAGCAACACCCTAATGTATAGTCCTGTTTCCATCTGGCTGGAAGTTGAGCCGAGGCAACTGGACTTCTTTTTCTTGAGAGATAGAAACGTTTCGCTGCTCATCCAAACAGCTTCATCAGTCTGAATACAGCTAGTACGAGTCCTCCATATTGTAGTCTATAAGATGGACCATAAGATGGAGGAGTCACTCTAGCTTTATTCAGACTGATGAAGCTGTTTGGGTGAGCAGCAAAACGTTCCTGTCTCTCAAGAAAAAAGAAGTTGAGGTGCCATGAATCAACTTCCAGATAAACTCACCTGGATGACTGAGAATCTTCACAGACATGTTTCCCTCTGGCATTTGTAGGTTTAAAAAGATGCCCTGAGGTTTCAATTGAAGAAAGGGGAAGTCAAATTTTGCATATCATATAGCTGATTTGAGCTCATGGCACCAAAAGAGAAGGCAAAAGCCATTCACTTCCCAAATGAAAAGACCTACCCTGAATGTTCCACCACTGAGGCATTAGGGTGGCCTCAGATGAGATCACTGTGTGCTCTATAAATCCCCTCTTAGTCACTATGCCAGCCATTTTGCAGAGTTGTAGCAGCAGCACAGAGTTGTGTTGCTGCTTCAATTGTCTTTTGGCATTCTGGAACCATATCCTTTTTCTTTCTCTTCTTGCCCATCTTGGTTTATTAAACTTTACTAAAATATCATTCCTCTCTTAAAGGCACTGCACCAGACATTTCATGAGTTGTAGGGCAAAGTACAAGACCCGAGCCTCTGCTTAAATAGCTGTTCTGCATTCTGAAACATATTGCATTATTTTTCTTTCTCCTCTTGCTTAGTTCACTGAGTTTTATTGAAGTATAACCCTGCTATTAAGATGGAGTGTCTGAGTTTGATGGGATAGATCACACTCTGATTAGGGCACTAGGATCTATTTTTCCTTTCCTGTAATTTCCCTCCCCTCCTCTTGTTTATTTTTGAGGCACATGCAAATACCAACCACTAGAGATGGGCATGAACAGAAAAAATTACTTTTCGAGTTGTCGTTTGTCAAGACGGGTCCGTTTTGGGTCGTTTCCATTTGTCACGATAATTTTCAAAAATTTGTCGTTCCGTTTGTTGTTTGGTCATTTGTCATTTCCGCCGCGATTTAGCACGATTTGACGTCCCAGTGAGCATGGTGGCGTCCCACAATCAGGGCCGGCGCTGGGTGTTTTTGCGCCCTAGGCGGCGGGTGGGGTGGGGTGGGGGTGGGTGGGCGGCGGGCGGGGAGGTGCGGGTGGGCGAGCGGGCGAGCGACATCCAGAAGTGTCAGTCAAAACCTGGCCATGCCATTGGTGGAATGGTTCAAAAAAATTGCATGGTCCCATCCCATGCCCAGTCCACATGGGCAGGTCTAAAAAAATAAAAAATAAAATAAAATAAAATAAAATCAATGCGACCTTTTACTGCTATTAAAAACCCACTGCTGCTACTATAAAAATTCAGGCATTTAAAATACCTAATTTTCACATGTTTCTGTTGTGCTTTGGTGGGTTTTTGGACCACGATTTAAAAATAAATATTGCGGTCGCCATTTTGGATCCCCTCCCCGCATGACATGGACTCTGGAGACGACGAGGATGAACCCCCACCCCAGCCTGGTGCAAGCAGCCCAGGACAGGAGAGGGGGGGAAGGCCGGGGACCCCCCCCCAGAAACCACCCCTCAGGTAGGTGTCCTCAGGCAGGCATATTTTCGCCTGCTTTTTTGGCCGGGAGTCGGGGTTTTTTTTTTACTTTTTAAAACTTTTTCTGTGCTGCTTGGCAATGGCATTGCACGATCGCCGCGATGCCATGAACGACAACAAAAAACCCGACCAAATTTTTCTTTTGTCAGTTCGAGTTCAAGTTCTGACGGCTTAATTATCGTTACCGTTCTCGTTATGTAACGGAAACGATAACCGAAAACGGAAACGACAATTTCGCCGAGTTGTGCCCATGTCTACCAACCACTCTAGACTGGGATTCTGGCTGCAAGTCGACCATGTTCCCAAGATGGATCCAATGCCAGATACCTGTAATAGCTGTTTTGCCTCCTCGTGTAATGCTTTTTTGTTTTGACTGAGAAACTTAAATGAACATATAATGTTACAAACTTTGGATGGAGCCAATTAGAATGTCTTTTAAAGGGCACAGGGTAAATTAATCAAAATCTATCTGCCCAATATTCAGGTAGAAAGCAGGTCAGAAGCCTCCTGCAGAAGCCTGCCATCAATCATGGTATCTTTATGGATTGTTTGGCTTCCCCAAGATCCAAGGGAACCATTCTGCATGACCATTTTTGGTCCTGTTGTTGTTGTTGTTCAGTCGAGCAGTCATGTCCAGCTCTTCGTGACCCCATGGATTAGAGCTCGCCAGGCCTTCCTGTCTTCCACTGCCTCCTGGAGTTTGATCAAATCCACATTGGTAGCATCAATGACACTGTCCAACCATGACACCGTCCTGTAAGGCTTAATATTTACAGAAGGTCATACTGGGGAACTATTACTTTATGGATTGTTTGGCTTCTCTAGGATCCAAGGGAACCATTCTGCATGACCATTTTTGGTCCTGTGGATTTTGAATTGGGCCACAACTTTATTAAAACCTTTAAACTATTAATGACTAAAATAGGGGGGCACCCATAGTGCAAATGAACCTGGGATAAAACCCAATTAACCACAATTCAAAGGCATTTCATGGTGAGTACTTTATAACAAGATGTTGTACTTACACCGCCAATTTCCTTTTACAGGGTCAAATTCATTCTAGGGCAGCCATAAGCCAATTTTATAACCACCTGATATCTTATTATAACTCATCTAATGCTAGCTTGAACTATTAACCTTAACTTAACAGGCTGCTCCCTTTTTATTAGGACCATTACCACGAACTCACCTACAACCATAAATCTTGCACTACCGGCTGCTGAGGCCAGATTGACACAGGATGCCTTATTTAAATAAGTATGAGAATGGGATGATTTAAAACACACTATTCACCACTAGCCAATCTGATGAATAGTCAAACATTCCCATCTGGCCCCAAGGCAACCAGCAATGCTCATTCTCCTTACTTCTAGGGTGCTTGTCCAATCCAACCAAAAGGAAGGGCACAACACAGCTCCCTGCTTTTAAAGCAGGTTGAGCCCAGACAATTACGCCCCATCACATGGACCCATTTTGCCCGCCGTTTGTGTGGGACGTGTTGCAAAGTGTCCTCTGGGTGGACAAGCCTCTGTAAGCCAAACATTATATAAATTTCAGATAAGATGGAGGTTATTTGGATCAGCAAATGATCCTCTGCCTGGGCTGGAAATAGAAATTGTTTTTATTTGAAGAGCTTCACAGTGCAATTGTGTTAGATCCACCTGGAAGGCAAGGTGGGCATGGCAACGTGGAGTGCTTTAGCCACATTTTGATCTTATGTCACTGACTCCATTTCATGAGGAAGGTAGATCAGTTAGCATTTCTCTAAATGACTGCAACATTCTGTTTTTCCGATGCCCTGAGAAGAAAACCACATGAAAACCATGATATGATAGTGATCCTACAGACTAACTTCACTGGTTTTCAGTTTACTTTGGAACCCAAGTAATGTTACTAGTTTTTACCCTTCCATAATACCTTGAATAGTCAAGGCCAAGATATCTGAAACCAGTGACCTTGTTGGCCAGTGACTTAGTTCAAAATAAGTAACTTTTGCCCTAAGCACATCCAATCTTGCCTGATTTCGGAAGCTAAGCAGGGTCGGCCCTGGTTAGTACTTGGATGGGAGACCACTAGGGAATACCAGGTGCTGTAGGCACCAGGAGTAGGAACTGGCAAGCCACTCCAGTAATTCCTGCCAAGAAAACTCTATGGACATGGGGTCACGAAGAGTCGGTCACAATTGTAATGATGCAACACACAACACAAGTAACTTTTAAAAGTTTTTTAGCTTACAGCCTTCATGAGAAATGAAGGAGATTCAAAAGTACAAGTATGCTAATTAATTCCATATTTATATGTTCTAAAAAGAATTGTATTTTTGTATTGTAATATAGAAACCAAAATATATTTATAATTAAACAACTAATGTTGCTATAAGGCAAACCAGGTGGATTTACACTAGCTGAAGTAATATTTTTAAAAATAATTCAGGTTAATTATTTTCATGCAAAATATGTTAAGAACACAAGGTGAATCGTTTAACTGTTTAAATAAGTGAACAGATATAGGAAGGCATAGAAATGTATTTCAAAACAGTGTGTTTCTTTGCTAGTCTTTTAGGATGGACTGTCAACTGCTTTGAGGGTTGATTTTCTCTGCTAGCACTTTTTGCCCAATTCAGCTATAACAGCTTTATGTGGGATACCATGTTTGAGACTTCTCTTGTTTGGCAGTATGAAGGTGAACAAAGGTGTACTAAGGTGAACAAAAGCAGCACAAAACTTTTATGTTAATATGTGTAAATCCTTGAAAATAAAAAGAAGTTTGGATTAAATTGCATCATTTGTTTCCATCAACATCAGAAACATCATCATGAACTCCAAGCCAATATTGTACAAAATGGCAAGTCCATTGACTATGGAAGTGGCCCCACATATTGGGCATCTTTCTTGAAATCCTGATGGCTGACAGCAATTTTTGCCCATGATTTGTTTAATTAAGGTGCCGTACATGTACTAGTTTCAAGGTTGATTAAAGGAGCATAGGCGACACTCAGATCACATGTGATAATGAAAGCAGTCCATGTTAGGCACAGATGATCATTCCATTTGGTTTGGTATTTTGTTAAGAAAGTCCCCAAATTAGCACTTTCCCACATATAGTCAATGTAAAGCATTTGAGAGTAAAAATTCAAATGTATGGGAAAGCAAGCATATAGATTTGTGCATCCCTAGTCCATCTCCATGTGATTACATTGTGCCTTAAAATAACCTTGTCATTACACTGGCACCCCCTTCTAAGGATCTCAGTTCAGTGTAGGAGTTTACTCCTGCCCACATTATACTCACAATGACCCTTTTATGTAAGATAGATTTTTAAACAGAGTGATGGGGTCATGATCACCAAAGAACATTGGTTTTGGTCAAGGCTTGAAAGCCAGATGTCCTTACTGACATCTAATATACTATTACATATTAGCTTTCAGGACTACAAACACAGAGATATATCCTCTCTCTCCCACACAAATCTAAGTTAACAGTGATTGTGTGGATAAGAAATGAGATTGAGTTTTTGGTTACAGAACAGTTTTACTGTTTGAAAATTATATACAGAACAAGGAGGTGTAATCTTCATCTCCGAAGCAGGTGTCCTCAAAACAGTGTGATGAAACCCAGATATTTACAGGGTATGTGCTGTGGTATACTTTATCTAGTGGCCTTAGGGTTGCCAGGTTACAACCTGCATAATGAATGTTTACTTTTAGTGTTCTGATAAAGAGCATGATGAGAGAGTCAGAGCAGCTGCTGCCGCCTACTCGTTCTTCATCCTTTTTGCCTGCCCTTCTCTCCCACCCAAATCCCCGAGCCAACATCTGATTTTTAAACAGCTGTTTGATGAGCTTTTGTACTGGCTTATTTTTATTTACATTTCTAGTTTGATTTAATTTATTTTCCAATTAATGGCTGCAGTTCCAAAATAAAACAAAACCAACAGTAATAGTGGTTAAAAGTGTGCTTGCAATATACATTTTGATGTAACTGATGATGCAGGTTAAGCATTAGGGATGTGCCATTTTTGGTGGTGATGGTGGGGAATTCAAACTCCCATCGTTCTCAAAATAATTTCCTAAATAGAATGCTGGGAGTTTTTGTCTAAAGACACACACCTGTATTTCACTTGGTTGAAACAACCCCTATCTTTCAGGCTGTCTCAGCCCTACTTTCTGTATCACTGGTGGTGAATCTTTGGCACTCCACATGTTTTGGACCACAACTCCCAGAATTCTGAGCCTAGATTGCCAGTGACAAAGGACTCTGGGAGTTGTGGTCCAAAACATCTGGAGTGCTGAAGGTTCACCACCACTGTCCTATACAAAAAGAAAATTGTCCTGGTGCTTGCTGGGAAGCCTAGATATTTGAGAGAGGAGAAGTCTTACTGTCCTTTAGGCTCTATATAGGGCACCCCAAGACTACACCTCCCACAAAGTCCTTGTCTTCTTAAAAAGTAGTGAGAGAATTTCCTTGTTATACAGGAAGTAGACCTGAGACAGCCCAGAAGATAGGGAGAGTAGAGTATAAGTCTGTGTTAGCATCTGCAGGTGTGTGTCTGTGGTCAGGAACTCCCAGGATTCTGCCTGAGGAATTATTGAAGTATTCTGGAGTTGGAGTCAAAACTACAGGAAACAAAAAAAAAAGAAGGCACACCTCTATCAAGCACCAACCAGTTCATGAAAAACACTGCTGTTGTGCCACTGCCAGTAGTGTTTGATAACTCTGTGGGGTATGGTTGCACCAAGCGTAGGATGATTTTGCAATTAATGAAATGCATTAAATAGTACGCTTTGCACTGGTTCAAATGGTTGACTTTACTATGCCCCCTAGGGAAGTGTTGGCAAACTTATGGCATGGGTGCCAAAGGTGGCACTCAGAGCCCGTTCTGTGGGCACCCGACATCATCCCTTCACAGCCACCTATATTCAGGTTAAATTGCTGTATTGGCACTTTGTGAATTTGTGGGTTTCGAATCGCAGTTTGGGCACTCAGTCTCTAAAACATTTGCCATCACTGCCCTAGGGTGAAGTGGGGAAATCCTGGACCCTTCAGAAATTGTGGACTACAAACGTACAGCTCTCTTACCATTGTTGTGCTGGGTAGGGCTTTGGGTTAGCTTGCAGTTTGATACAAAATGTACAGCTGAAAAAATGATGCGTTAGACATCAATACAGAGCAATTCATAAGAAATGGGATAGATCAAATAGTGAGCCAGTGGGATTCATCTATCAGTTTCCAACTCCACAGTATGTTTTCAACTGCGCATTTGTGACCAAGTGCACATGTTGTTTTGTTTTTGAAAACTGCCAGGGGAAACAGGAGTCACAGATTTAAGCATCAGTAGGGCCAAAGGTAAGGTTACATCCTTCCCTTATGATCAAACTACATGGAGTGTTTATTTAAATGTGTTTTTTCACAAAGGCATGTTTGTTATGTGTCATTCATGACAAGAGAATCTACCAATATAGTACATATGATGGATCTCACCGTAAACACTGTATGGTTCCTGATCTTCAATATCTCTGATATGAGCATAGAGATTTGCAAATGGGAAGCCTATACACACAAACCTCATTTCTTACTGTATGCTTTCATTTGCAGTATCTAAAACAACAACAACAACAACAAATGAACCAAAACAAAAAACCCAACAAACTCTCAAAAACTCAGAATCTAGCACTTTTAGATCAAGTCTTCTTTCATTATTGTTTCACAGCAAAATAAAATTCAAAAAGCTCAAAGCTCTGGGCAAGAGATAAATTGATTATCATCATTCAACAGCACAGCCCTAATTAAGCTTGCATACACTGGTCTGTAATACATTGGTGAATAAAAAGGTGGAAGTAAAATAACTCAACCCATATTTGCTTTTTTTTGGTTAGAACTCATTATCAAATTTATTTTTTAAAAAAATCCATCCCATATTTACAAGTAAAAGATATATTGCATATGCATTTAACAGCAAAACAAACTACAACATTCCTTCCTCTGTAGTAAAAGACCAGTGGAAAGTGTTATATGAAATAGAATCCTGTACAGTTTTATGCTAACCACAAAAACAAAGGGGAGATATTAGTGTGGAGATGTAGATGAGCAGAATACAGTAAATGTAGTTGCTCATGAAGTCAGCTTTTTTATTGTCCATTCCCAGAAGGCAGTTTAGTTCCATATGGAAAGATTCTTATTTAGTGTTCAGGCTGTATGTTGTAAATCAGGATCTAATACCAACACTACATGTCAAAAGTTTACAGCCCAGGAACCTGGTAGAAAATACCCTGAAGCAAACTCACAAAATAAAAGGGGGGGGGGAGAGAGAATAAGCATGTATTACAGAAAACAACAACAAAAAGAATAAAAAATATGGAGATACTAGTTTGTCAGTGCCTGATTTCATCGCTCCAACTACCCCCCCCCCCCAGTTTTAGCCTCTCCTGTTGCTTGGGGTGGAAAGCAAGATGTACCCAGTGTGGTGTAGTTGATAGAGTGATGGACTAAAACTCTGGATGCTAGGGATTGAATCCCCACTTGTTTCTGGAAACTCACTGGGGGAATAGAATGGTAAATCTGTAAATATCTCACTTACCTTGAAAGCCTTATTACGGTCACTATAAATTGGTTCCAACTTGAAGGCACGCAACAGCACATAACTCTATTCTCCATGCGTGCAGGAGAAGATGGTATTTGCCAAACACAAAAAAAGAGGAGAGCCACAATAAGGGGAAGGGCACCATCCCATACGGAAAAAAGAGATAGAGTAGGTGGGGGGAAAGGCAACCCTTCCACAGTTGTCCATCTACAAACACAGGAAGGAGAGAAGAAGCAAAAGTTGATAGTGAGCTGCTTATTGGTGATGGCAATGGTCAACCTAAAAAAAAGGAGGTGACAGTTTCATGTAGCAGACACCTATCTGATCAGCCAGCACAACAAAGAAAGAGTGGTCTCACCAAGTGACATGACACACATTTTTCCGTTTCACCCAAGCAGTGTTCCAAAGAGTTCTCAAGCTCAGGCAATTGTTTGAGAAGTAGCTGGTTCTATAGCATTGGCTTATGATGTAGATTCTCTTCCAAAGGAAGTTACCATTACTCTTTAACTCTCCTTGGTAACTTATCATCATTCTACTCTTCCTCTTCCTCCCATCTTTGGTCAAGGGTGACAGGAGGGACAGGGGCACCATTATCTTCCTCCTGCTCCTTCTTTCCACCCAGCATCATAAAGTAGCCAGCACTGGCCATCCTGGAGCAGAGACAGAGCAGCACTCTGGCATCTGAGGTGATCAGAACATCTCACCCAGCATACTGGCAGAGCTGGCCCTACCTTTGGCTGATAACTTCATGCTCAGTCTGCCAGCACCAGGGGAGTGGGGGGAGAACCCGCACACCAGACTGTTGTGTCATCTGTCCCTATATATGCTGGAGAATAGAATGGAAAGTCAGTTCCTTTTCCATTAGACACCAAGCACATATAAATGTCCAAACTGTAGAATGATCTAGTGGATTTTAACCTTGGAATATTCCATGCTTGCACTGAGAATGTGAGAAAAGCAGAGGAAATGCTAGGGTGTAAACATCCTTTGTGTGTTGATGGATGTGAGTTAGGTAGCACTTGATAAGATCAATTCCAACTTTGTGCTTGCTTCCCGGAGCTGTAATATGAAAAACTAGGATGATGACAGACATGTACACTAAGTTGCGGAAGTGATTAGAACACATGTTCTCTGGTGAAGTCAGAGGCCTCTTAAAATTTATGTGCTCTCCACCCATTTTGCTGGGCATGGTTGCTGTCTTTGGATGAAAACACACTTAATATGGATGTTTTTGAGTTTTCGAGACCACAACAGGATTGAGCAGAGAAGCTTTACTGAAGTGGAGCATCACACCCATGAGTCCCCCATGTTAATTCTTACATTAACATATCACAATAAGAACTGGGGATTTTTTTTAAAAAAACAACATCACAGGGAAACAAAGAAAATTATGTTGTTTACCTTAGAAATGAACCTACATTACCTTTCCACTGTAAAGTCATTAGCCAAAGCCTTTGGCAAAGTGCCCTATGATATTCTGATTAGCAAGCTAATGAGGTGTGGGCTGGACAAGCGGATACAGAATCATATTCAGAGAGTTAGCATCGATGGCTCCTTCTCTCAGAGAAGATAACAAGAGGAGTATCACAAGGGCCAGTCCTGGACTGAGTGCTCTTTAATATTTCCATTAATGGCTTGGATAAATCATGAAGGGAATACTTATCACGTTTGCAGATGACACCAAATTGGGTGGGATAGCCAATACCCTGGAAGAAAGAAACAAAATTCAAAAAGGTCTTGATAGGCTTGAGCACTAGGCTGAAAACAACAGAATGAAATGCAACATGAATAAATGTGACCTTCTACACCCAGGAGAAAAGAAACCCAAATGTACAGTGACAAGATGAGGGATACTTGGTAATACTACATGGGACATGGATCTTGGAAATACTATATAGACAACAAGATGAACATGAGCTAACTGTGTTGTGGCTTCAAAAAGGCAAATATTGTTTTAGGCTGCAATAACAAAAGTATAGTGTCCAAATCCTGTGAAGTACTATTTCCCTTTATTTAGCACTGAGTAGATCTTATCTTGAGTACTGTGCCCAGTTCTGGACACCACAGTTTAAGAAGGATTTAGTATACTGTTCAGAGGAGGGCAACAAGGATTATCAGGGGACCAGAAACCATGTCATATGGATAAAGACTGTTCTTGAGCCTCAGGCTTCTTGAAAATACATAGAAGGCTAAGGGGAGATATAAAGCAAAAGCAATGTGTTCTGTTTATATACTGCCCCATACCACTTCAAGTGGTCTCTGAACAGTTTACAATTTAATTATGCAGGCTACACATTGCCCCCTCCCCAGCAAACTGGGTACTCATTTTACCAACCTCAGAAGGATGGAAGGCTGAGTCAACCATGAGCCAGCTACCTGAGACTGGAACCAATAGGATGTTCTATGTATGTTTTAAAGCAGTGCTCCCCAACCTTTTTATCGTCGCGGACTGGTAAATGTTTGATAAATTTTCCGTGGCCCGCTTGTTTTCATTTAATAATTTTACAGTCGTACCTTGTATAACGGATGGTTTGTATAATGGAAAATCCGTACAACGAAAAAAAATCCAGAGGTAGGGAATTAGTGCCACCTCCATTCACCAGATGGAGCTAAGGGTGAACCTGAGCGAGAGAGTTGTGTGTGTGTCTGTGAGGAGGTGGTTGCGAAGGCAGCGGCAGTGGGGCAAGGAGCCCAAGGGCCAGGGTGGCGGCGGAGGTCATGAGGGGGTAGGGGTGTGAGGGGGGCGCTTTCTTATCAGGGCCGTCTTGGTGGCCACGCTGGTGTTCTCCACTATGCTGCTGCTGCTGCTGCCTCAAGTCAAGCTGCTTTGTGCCCTATGCTGGATTATCCTAAATTTAAATCAAGAGAGAAATATGTACAATTTAAAAATTGGAAACAAATTGGAATTTATAGAATAAGAGACTTATTTGAGGCTGGGAAACCAATAACAATTAGACAGTTGGAAGATAAAACAAAGGAAATAAAAACTAATTGGCTACAATTAATACAAGTAAGAAATTTGGCAAACCAATTATATCAAAGACACGAACCCATGAGAACACTTACAGTACTCGAACAGTACTGTATAGAAAAGGATCGAAATAAAAGAAAGGGCATAACTTCAATCATATATAAACATTTGATTGAAAAAGCATTTGTTAGGGGCATGGGATCTAAAGTAGCCTGGGAAACAAATTTAAATATGAGTATATCTGAGAAAGAATGGATGGGAATATGGAACACATATCCTTACAAATCAATATCAACTGAAGCGAAAGAACTGGTGTTAAAAGTAGGTCACAGATGGTATTGGTATCCCACAAAATTACATAAAATTAATCAAGAAATTCCAGACAATTGTTGGAGGAATTGTGGAAGTAAAGGCACCCTAGAACATATGTGGATCTCTTGCCCCAAAGTAGGAGTATATTGGCAGGAAATAATTAAATTGATAGAAACTCTGTTAAAACAAAGAATAATTATAAATGAAGCTTTACTATTATTTTCAATATTTAAGGATGGAAATGAAAAATTATCATATAAAGACTTAATAGCAAATCTGATTGGTGTAGCAAGAGCTGAAATTGCAAAAAATTGAAGAAATGCTCAAGATCATTCACTACAAAATTTTTTGAACAGAATCTGGCAAATGGCTCTTATGGAAAAGTTGACCTATCAAATTAAAATATATAGAGGGGAAATAAAACATGATACATTTGTGAAAACCTGGAAGCCCTTATTAACGTATGGAATTAACACAAAAAATGAGGAATCTGTTATGGGGAATAATTTTGACTGCTGGAATGTAAAATTTTAAAAGAATTAATTTACTTGTGTGTGTGTCACAATTAACTGTGTTGGAAGATGAATTAGTGGGTGGATTTTGAAAAGGATATTGGTCCTATAGAATGTATAAATAATGAGACGCTATTGTACTGTTGTCTTAACTTGTCTTGTGAAATAAAGTATTAAAAAAAACCATGTGTGACCCAGGGAAAGGAGGAGAGGGAAGCAGGCAATAGGATTTTCCCCCAAGCAGCACCTCCATCGCATGCTTCCCTCTCCTCCTTTCCCCGGGAAAGGAGGAGGGGAAATCGTGCTATTAGTAAAAAACAAATTAAAAAAACAAACAAAAAACAAATTTAAAAAAGGGCCAACCTGGCCTGTGGGTCAACTGGTCACTGTGATAAGTTTTTTTTTAAATGCACCAACCTGGCCCGCGGGCCATCTGGTCTGTGTGACTTTAAAAAAACTAAAAAGAAAAAAGAAAGAAAGAAAGAAAGAAAGAAAAATGAGATGACTTTTTTTTAAAAAAAAATACATTTTGTTTTTAATGGTCCAAAAAAATAAAAAATACAACAACAAAAGAATTGAAATGCCATTTTGGCATTTTGTGCCCATCTGTATTTCTAATCAATGAAAACACATATAGCCTGTCTGAAAGTTGAGTCATGGCTACTGGACTTCTTTTTTTGAGAGAGATAGAGATAGAAACATTTCGCTGCTCATCCAAACAGCTTCATCAGTCTGAATACAGCTAGTGCGAGTCCTCCATCTTATAGTCAGCTTTGACCTCTTGTCACCCTGGTCTGAATTAGGCTCATCAGATGAACAATGGCCTGAATAGGCTCGTTAGGGAGACAATAGTATCCATAGCCTTAAGGTGAACAATGTCCTAAGGTGCTGAAACCTATCAAGATTGGGTCATTAGCTATGGCCTTGGTGGTGAAGGCTTCCCCCCCCACCTGGATGACTGAGAATCTTCACAGACACATCACATAGAGCCTGTTTTCATATTGCACCTAAATGCAATACTTTTACACTTCCTTTTGTTCAGTTTCATCCTATCAGTGTGGCCTAGTGCTTCAATCTACTAAGATAACTTTGGATCTTGAGTGTACATTCTATTATCTTTGTTCCTTCTGCCTCTTTTTCATCTACACACTCTATGATAATCCATTTATAATCTCAAGTGTTGATAGCCAATGTTGAGGCCTTTGGTATTCTGCTCAAAACCCTAGACTCATGCAGAGCCAATAATGAGCATGGAGTGATGCTGTTCCACCAGCTATGGACCCACTTAACAGTAACGTTGTCCAGGTCACATTTTACTCCCTTGTCAACAAGAATATTATGGGATACTTCAGCAAATATTGTGCTGAAATCAAAATACACGGTGTCTACTAAATTCCAATTATGGTGTCTACTAAACTAATTATGTGCTTTTTAAAATGATTGTGAAATACAGTAGTTTATTTGCAAACAACTGTAAAGAAAACATAACACCATGTGTTAAAATATATAAAACCAACAGAACCAAAGAAACTAATTTTCAAACTAAAGATAACTACTTAAACTAAAATACAGTTTTTGAATTAGCAACTGGGTAATGAATTAATAAGGTTCTTTAACTCAGAACTTCATGGGATTAAAGAATTTGGTGACACTTTAGAAGGATTTGTTCCTGTTAAAAGGACAGTATTGCCTCTGCCCAAAGGAAATTATAGATGTGAAATAACCCCACTCTCTGATTACTAAGTGCTACAATTGATGTGTTTAAGGACTTCAAGATGAGCCTATTGCACAACAAAAGAATATATGATGTCGACAGAACATATAATGGAGCACAGAAGGTGTGCTGGCATTAGATTAAGATGAACTCATTATTTGCTTTTGGCAAAGCCAAGAGTGGCTTATGAGGGCCATTGGAAAACGTGTGGCTTAATAAAACACCTTTATCATCCTCATTGTGTATCATGCATTTGCCACATGTTTTAGAGGAAAATAATCACAATATTTGGGAGATTTCTTTTCCTTTTTTTTGGCAGCACCATCATTTTTTTCCTATCCTTCCATCTGCTAAGCCAGATGTTTCAGGACTATGTAACCTGCCAGTAAACTCTAAAACTCCCTACAGTAGATAATAATGTCACCGTTTTATGGTCTGATACTTTCTCACAATGTGCATGGGTCTGAAATATGTTTCTTATATAAATGCTCATAAGGTTTACGAGGCAGGAGGAACTCAATAAGACCTGGTCCAGAGCAAAGCATGTTTTGTGCTATATCTTGGCCTCAAATAATTCTGATGGAGAAATTACATTTTGGAAGAAAAAAAATGGAGCGAGGCAGGGTTTTGTTTATGCATATAAGCTGGTGTTATTTAAAGTGCCTCTAACGTTGGAATGTTAGATAAGTCCTAATGAAAAAACTGGTGTGGCTAGAATACCAGATTGGAGGTCTCAGCAAGATGAATGATCAATGTGCTGTAACTTGATCACACAACATAGCAGCAGTAGTCCAAAGCACCAAAAGATTAAATAAATAGATTATATGTGTAGCCACATTCTATTGTCACTTTCTATTTAATTTGATTTTTTTTTCTTTTATAGAAAACAACACATATTGTTTGTGGTTATCAAGCCTTCTTCTTGAGTCCTCCAAAGTTAAGTCATCCCTTAACAAAGCTACAGATAAGGAGTATAGCTGACCAATTAGTGGCTCCAGGAGAATTCATCATTCTAATTCCAATGGACCTTCCCATGAGCAAAGGCCATTCTAAGCTAGCTCATTTGACATTTCAGTACACCAGCACCACCAAATTTATAATGGAACTCAAGCCTCCCAAAGCTGCTAGTTGCTGACAGGTGATTTGGCAAGGTTTTGTGGCTGACACAGATACCTGTTCTGGAGATATTTAGCACTGAGATTCACATACTTGTAGAATCTTTAAGTTATTAGTTAACCTAATTTTTTAAAACTGGAAAATGTTTTAAAACTCTTGCCTTATTCAGGTCCTGTAGAATCCAGTGGTTCAGACATGTTTAGATGGGAGAATCCACATATCCTGTCATCCCTTTCTTCACACATTCATTACTGAGAGAAAGGATTCTTGCTTGCATGTAGGTTCAACCTATGAGAACTCAGAGAATGAGAACTCAGATTTTCCTGTTCCTGAGTAGGAATATCTCCACTTCAGTCTTAGTGATATAATCGTATTAAGTCAGTAGGTCCAAGCCAGTAGTTTCTGTAACACCTGAATAGGGCTGATGACATATCTTGATTACATTCATTACACTGACTTACAAGGACCTACCTGATGCCAGGCTTCAATGAAATTGCCATTCAAGAAATAACTCTTCTATTCCCTTGTTATTCACTGCCATCCACCATCATCGTCAACCTCCTCCTCTTCGTCATGAATGTGGTCATGCGAGAGAACCAGTTGATGTGACTGTGAAGTGGAGGACTGGTCTCTTGTTTAATTAAATTTATTTAAAGTATGTCTCTATTGCCTTTCTCCCCAAAAGGACCCCAGGTGGTCTTCTCTTTTGCTTTGGATGCCAGGAAAATTAAAGTCAACCCTGATGACATGTTTGACTCCTTCAGCAGACTGTAACTCACAAGGTATGTTCCATGAATGTTGGCAAGTCTTTAGTTCCAAATAGAGATGGGCATGAAATGAGCAATTTTTCATTTTTGTTTTTGTTTTTTCATTTCGTTTCATAACAAAACGAAAAATGAATTTTGTCTCCAAAATTAAACGAAACGAACCGAAACACCAGAAATTTTGTCGTGCGTTTCGTTTTCATTGCGGCAAATGCATTGAACTGTAATGAATGCTAACGAAACAGCAATTTTTCATTTTCGTTTTTGTTTTTTCATTTTGTTATGTAACAAAACAAAAACTAAATTTTTGCAAAAATTCACGAAAAATGAAAACAAACCAAAACGGACCCCCTAAACGACAAACAACAAACGAAACATCATTTTTTTGAATCATGCCCATCTCTAGTTCCAAGTCTTTAGTTCCAGGTCTGAGTCTTTGTTACCAAATCCCAAAGCAGAGTCCATATCTTTGATACCAAATTCTGAGTCCCTATCAAAAATTAGTGTTTTGCCCATGAAAAAAAGGGAGTAAGTGTTCTTAGTCATGGGCTGAATCCAAGCCATTGAAAAACACAACCCCTGAGTCAAATCCCAGTTGAGTTGCCAGTGCAACTTTAATCTGACCTGACAGTGAGTCCCGGGACTCCAGTTCCTATCTAAAGTATGCTCAAGTTAGGGGCTACTTTCAAATCTGTTTTCCAGGATAGCTGTAACAGACAGTTAATGCCACTTGAAACAATAAATGGGGATACACAAAGTGGGGAGTTTAATGTTTTGTCGCCCATTTCCCTCAGGTTTTTTTCACAAGTGCCTCTTCATTTTTCTTTTGTTTCCATGTTTCCATATCTTGGTTCTTTATTTATCATCAAAGTCTACTTCAGTTTCTTTCATTCCCCAAAACAAAACACCTGCCCTTCTGAGTTAAAATAGGTTTTAAGATTTGCATTCAGTGTTAGGGATAGGCCTTTCATGTTCTAATGAAGGGATATGTTTCTTTTTTATTTCCATCTGTTTTTGCTGATTCATGAAAAAGGTTCTCTAAAACACTAAAGATTTACCATATATTACTGAAAAAGGAGTACATTCATAAAAGTTTTGTGTTCTTTTTCATTTAATCTTTTTTTCCAACTCTCTTGTCAAATGTTCCAGAATTTTTTTTCATCCTATAGCATCATGAAGGCTGCTGTTGGCAATCAATCGAAGTATCTATAGGGTAAATAGGAATTCTGAATCTACAAAAGAACCTGGATTTGAGGAGGGATCGGAATACACCTCCAAACAGAAGAGAGCTCTCTGTATAGAATGTGTGAGGGTAACCTATGGCTTTTTCTTTACAGGCAAAACCTGTAGAAACTCAGAAATCTTCCAGGGAGCACTATATTATAAAACAGAAATATCTCCTCTTGCATACTCCAAAAGCAGCTTGGTAACTCACCTTCATTTTCCTCTCCCTATTCTTTCTTATTTACATACCCCCCCCCCAGTTCTCATTCATGTTGTCCTTTTAGAAGTAGTCATTCTTGCAACTGTTCTTTTCTATTCCTTTAAAAAGTGCTTTGTAATGCTACGTAGTTTTTGGTTCTCTTTAATGCATTGAATAACTTTGGGAAGAGAAGAGAAGGAGGGACAGCGAGGTGAAATATAAGTGTTTGCTTAATTTTTAGTGTAGTTCTGAAGTAAAACTTTTTTTCTTTAAGGCACAAGGTGGCAGTAGAACTCCTTAAAACAAAAGGACGAAAGACAACTATACAGCTTTTTCTTGTTCTGGAAAAAGAAAGGGTTTCATGAATTTCTGTGCCATGAAAAAGTTCCCAGATCAGCTTTTGTAAGAGAATAGCTGATAAATACATGTATCAGTTGTGGGAAGATGAAAGGTAAAATAATTTCAACAAGAAACACAAAGCAAAAGGGGGGGAGACATTTTAAAGGCTATCTGCCATATTTTAAATGCAAACTTTCAGGGAACATTTTCTAGTTCTTCAGACATACGAGTGGAATACTCATGAATAGAACATGGGTAGAATATGTCTGAAGAAGTGGGCAATGTTCCACAAAAGCGTTCATCCACATGTAGCAGTTATTCTTTAAAATGGCACAGAGTCTTTTAAAATTTTGTTTTGTGTTGTGTTTCTTGTTGAAATGCTTACCCAGACTAAAACAGCAGCAACTCTGAAAACTCTATCTATAATAGATAAAATAAGCTTATCGTTTTAACCTGTTTCCAGTCAATATTGAAAGTGATTTCGCCAATTGCATTTCTGAATACTGCCAGCCAGTATTTTCTTAGGCATTTCTACAATGATCTACAATACAGCACTATTCGGGGGTGCTCAAAGCAGGTGGAGTCACCTCATGATCAGGGAAGAACACCATCCTTCCCTAACCTTGCCCATTCTTGCTTTAATTCTTGAAATGCAATGGTCTGGGGAGTGGGAGGCTGAGCCAGAACACCCCCCCCCCCTTATCTGTGAGCCAGAATTCCCCTTTTTTCCTAGGGACACACAGGCCCCCTTTTGGGCAGCTGCATTTCCATCACTAAAGCAGCAACGGGGTGATGGCAGCAGGACCTAGTGCATTCTTTTTATCATGTATGTGCAGACTCTACACACGTTTAAAGCACACCTAGATAAGGATTCTTTGATATGAGGACTGAATCACAAGTCCACAAAGTGCACTGCAGCTGTGAATGTTATGATAATGACATGTCATTCAACGTCTCCTTTACACCAGTAAGAGCAGTGGTGCTAGATATGCTGAAACAGTATCTGGCCTTGATAATAAACTCAGTGAGATTCAAGTAGTCAAGATGAGGTCTAACCAGTGCTGAAGAGAGGGGAACCGGTACATCACAGGATTTGGAGACTACACCTATGTTAATGCAACCTAAAATAGCATTTCTCTTTTTTGCAGTCACATCACACTGTTGGCTCACATTCAGCTTGTGATCTGTAATATTTTCAAGATCTTTCTCCTATACAACATTACTGAACCAAGTATATCCCATCTTGTCACAGAGCATTTTGTTTCTTTTTCCTCAGTGTAGAACTTTGCACTTACCTTCATCTTCAAGTTCCATGTCCTCATACTGCTTATCCCTGTTAAATTTCATTCTGTTATTTCAGCTTGAGCCTATCTAGATCTTTTTGAATTTTGTTTTTGTCTTCCACTTAGCTATTCCACCCAATGTTGTGTCATCCACATATCTGATATGCTTTCTCTGCACCCTCTCAGCCATCACCAATAAAAATGTTGAAGCGCATTGGTCTCAGGACTGAGCCTTATGAAACCATACTTGTTACCTTCTCCTAGTTTGAGAAGGAATGATAATAATTCCTTGAGTATGATTCTGCAATCACGTGTGCATCCACCTGGTAGTTGTTCTATTTATTTATTTATTTATTTATTTTTATATTTGTATCCCGCTTATCTCCAACAAGGACTCTAAGCCCACATCTAGTTAGCTTGCTAACTAGAAAGCCATGGGGCACTTTATCAAATGCTCTGCTGAAGTCAAGGTGTATTACATCTACAGCATTCCCACCATCTACCAGGTAGGCTACCCAATCAATAATTGAGATAAAATTAGTCTGGCTGGATTTGTTATTAACAAATCTGTGCTGCCTTCCACTTATTACTGCATTATTTTCAAGTTGCTTGCAGAGTGACTACTTTACAATCTCCTTCAGAATTTCCCCCATGACTGATATGAGGCTAACTGGTCTGTAGTTCACAGCTTCTTCCTTTTTGCTCTTTTGGAATATAAGGATAACATTAGCCCTCCTCCAGTTCACTCATCCTCTATCATTTTAAGAAAATAATAAATAGTGGTTTTGAGAGCACTTCAGCTATGTGCTTTCATACTATTGAATGCAGTTCATTGGGCTCTGGAGTTGTGTACCCATTGAAAGCAATATGTTATTCCTTGACCCGTTGTTTACTAGTCTCAAACTGTCCCCTCTATTTGCATTTCACATTTGCTTGGAGGGTCTTTTGAGAAATGATTCATAATTGTGTGCCATCAAGTCAAGTCCGATTTACAGCAACCTTTTCAGGGCTTCCTAGTCAAAGAGTACTGAGAAGTAGTTTGCTCTTCCTTTTCTACTGTTAGCATCCTAGAACTGTAGAGCCTTCCCAGTTGGCTGACCTGAGATGCACAGTGAAGAATGGAACTCCCAACCCCTGATTCTGCAGCTCATTGAGCCAGTCAGCCTGCACCTCATGGGTTTTTTTTTATTGTGTAAAGTGATCGTTCAGTGGTTTAGGTATCTGGCTCTGGAGCCAGAGGTTCAGAATTCAATTTCCCACTGAGACTCCTTGACTTGATGATAATCCATAGGGTCCCTTCCAGCATTGCACTTCTAAGATTATTCTTCTTCTTAAGTTACCAACTAGACATTGCTTACATCCGGACTTAGTCATGCAGAAAATCTGCTGAAATTACTAGCACTGAAATTAATCATGACTGAATTAAGCCCCATTGTTTTCAATGGATCTATTTTAACTATGACTAAGAAGGACACAATTCTGTGTTATTGAAACAAATCCAGATTCTAATTTGTGTTTTTCAAGCCTGCAGCAAACCTCTTGAAAGATAGCTGGCTTGGTAAAATGTATTTAATAGATGTCAGTGTTTGCATTTCCTGGTATTCAAATAAGGGTATAGGCCTCAGATATTCAAGCGGCTTGTACTGCATTGTAATTAAAGTCAACGCAAATGCCAGATTTCTTTGAGAAGTGCTGAATGATATAAAGGACATGATACAGTTCTTTCAAATATGGATTAGAAAGTGAGAATCTAGTACAGGCATGTCCAAAGTTAGGCCCAGGGGCCAAATGTGGTCCATTTTCAAATTCTGAGTGGTCCGCGGCTTCTTCTGCCCACCGGCTCAGCCTGTTATTCATCCCCGCCAGCTGGCCCCTCCCCATACTGAATGGAGACATCAGCTTGCAGTTTTATCGTTTGCCTGCCCTCCCTGCCTCTGTCCATCCCCCCAGCCATGGGCCTAACCTACCATTGCTGCAGCATCCCCCCTGCCTCCTTGCATTTTTATTTATTTATTTATTTATTTATTTATTTATTTATTTATTTATTTATTTATTTATTGCATTTATATCCCGCTTATCTTCAAACGAACTCTAAGCGGGATGTAGAGCAGGCATGTCCAAACTTCAGTCCTCCTGATGTTTTGGCCCACAACTCCCAGAATTCTAAGCTTACATTGCCAATGACAAAGGACTGGGAGAGTTGTGGTCCAAAACATCTGGAGGGACAAAGTTTGGACATGCCTGTCCGGCCCGGGGGCCGGACAGGCCTGGGGGCCAAATATGGCTAAATGGTCAGCCCCTACACATTTACACCTCACCAAATCTGGCCCTCCTTGCAAAAAGTTTGGACACCCTGATCTAGTAGATAAGGATTGATTAGCTGGATCTAGGGCAAATAGGTTTCACCCTGTATTTCTCACCATTTAAAATCTACATTAAAACATTGAGGGAGATCATCCAGGGATGTGAGCTATGTTGATATGAGTATGAATATTAGTACATTGAATTCTATTAGTCATTTTCATCTGAACCAGAAGACATAATATATCTCTTTGTCTTGTGTTTGGACTTACCATGGGGTGAGGTGCCTCCCCTGTTCACACTTGGGGCAGCCACTGGTGCCAACAAACAGACACATAACTCTGATGTGTGTCTTGTTGTCCCCCTCCTGGGAGCCAGATGGCTGGGAAGTTCCCAGTGAAAAAAATCCATGAGTTCCAGCCCGATTTTGTCACTCACAGAAGCTTTTATTAAAGCCTGGGAGTCAGCCCCAATTGCCCCTTCCCCTAGATTCCCAGGGGGCTGAGTTTACGACACAAGTCTCTTGGGTACTGTCCTTCTGGCTGGGGCCCCAGTTGCCTTCACTGGGGTACCCAAAGGCACAAGTCCAGGGACGTGTGTGGGAAATATGAGTGCAGTCTCTTTAGAGATGGACCTGACTTTATAGTGCTGCTCTCCCTTGAGCCCTCTTTGCTAAGCCTGTTCCCACTTGCGTATATAGCACCAAAGCTGGGTTGAGTAGCACTACAGTTCCTATCTGGTGGTGAGGATGCCAATGCTGGTGTGGCACTGGGTCAACTGAGGGCTGCATTGAAAAGCATCAGGTCCTTGGCCCTTTTCTTGAAGAAACAGGACAGCAGGATGAGTGGCTGCCTATTTGCACCTCCATGGAGGCATAGAAGTTGGGGTCTTGGTATCCTACTGCTGCTTTCCACATACACCCTGGATGCGGTGGATGATGGTGAGCCTAGCCTTCCATCTCCAGCCCTTTTATTGCTGCTGCTCAGCCTTCCCTCAACTGTCCCACATCAGGGGTGGGTCTTCTTCTACCTGCAGTGATGCACTCATTCAGAGGCAGCACCTGGAGGGGGTGGAAGAGGGAGGCACTGAAAAATAGAGATGTGCACAAAATGAAAAATGAAATGCTGTTTCATTGTTTCATAAAATGATGTTTCATAAAACGAGAACACTGACAGGGTCTTGAAGCTCCCCCCCCCAATTGAAAATACAATGTATTCCCTCCACACATTTTTTAAAAAAATAACAGATGTAGATGATTTTTTTACAAACTAATGACTGCTATTCCAAATCCATAATGCTCAGTCTGGAAAAAATGGGAGATTGGGTTGCATGGAAAGCTACTTAAAACTGAGATTGTGGCCTTGGTCTTCCTCATACTGATGTGCATGGCATACATTTTGATTTCCACTTATTTAAATAGAGCTAAGCATATTGCACCTATTCTGTTGAGGCTGATGTGTTCGTCATAATCCACCTTCTGCTGTTTCTGGCTGCCGTTACCCCAGGCCCCTTGAAATGTTGTTGAGGTTTGACATGGGAGATTAAACGTACTCCAGCAAGATAACATCCATGTTGACTTAGCGGTCTTCAAAAGAGAAAAAGGTCTGTATTGGTTCCCTGAAAATATCTTTGAAGTTGGGTAATTAAAATAAAGCTGATAAGACTGGAGGGTGTTCTGAGCTAGCACTCAGGAGTAATTCCAAAAGATATCTGAGCTTTTAGCAAGGAAACTTCTTAAATGAATCAAATTTCAAGTAAGATTTAGTCTGTTTCCTTGTTCAACTGCTATACTTACTTGTCTCAAACATTGGCACTGTAGAAACTGATCTTTCCGAGAATGGGTTTCTGAACAAAGGAGATTAACGAGGGATTGTATGCTTTAAGGCACAGCAAAAAGTTGTGAAGTAAATTAATGGAGAGATGAGTGACAATTCTCAATTTACCTAAATGAGAAAATGTCATCATTATTAAAAAAAACAAACAACAACGGTGAATGTGGAAGAAACCAAGCAAGAAAGATTTAGCCACCCAAGCAGAGGTCTTGAGATTTAAAAGTCTGGCCACTGTAAATTCAGCCACATTTCTGGTGCTGAACTAGAGGAAATCAACATTTCCCCCCACCCACTGACAGTTTTCTCTGGGAGGCAGGTGCAACATGGTCCTCTGTGCTGGGGAAGAGCTGTTCCTTCCAAATTCGGATAGTGTGGAATATATTTTTGTTTGAATCTTTTACTGTTTGTTTGGGGCCTGCAATATTTTGCAAATGTATTCACAAATCTGACAGGGGGCGGGGAGTACAGGGAAATGGCTCCATTTGTTGGCGCACTGTCCTGCTCCAGCACAAGGCCTGAAGAATAACACTCCTGTGTGCTACCCCTAAGAGAGCAGGACCCAGCATACATTATGATGTTAGTATGGGGAATTAGAGGCTACCATATTAGAGAGAAAGGCACAGTACTAGACCCCTGATGAGTGACAGATATAAAGGAGGCTCAATCATTAGAGGAGAAGAAGAAAGCAAGGATTGTTACAAGAGAGAGGTTGGCTATCGGTCAGAGCCTAGAAAGGAGGGGGGATGGAGGTTCAAGGACCAGAGACACAATGCAAGGGACTTCTGGGGGGCAGGCAAAACCCATGGAGCGGCCAGGGGAGGAGATTTAGGGAGACACCCAGAAAGAATGTACTGGGACATACTGGGCAGGATTCCACAGAAGAAGAGGCAGACCCTCCCTCCCCCGCCAGGAGAATGATAATATATTGATAGAGAGGATTCTTGGCAGTGGGTTCTGTTGCAGCTCTAGGTTCCCAAAGGCAAGGGCAAAAAAATCCCACAGGCACCCTAAGACCTCTTACCACCCATTAGACTGAGGTGAATGTGAAAAGAAGGGAGCTGCAAAGGTTGATAAAATAAACAAAATGCAGAACTGATGTTAATGGAGAAAGTAGAGATGGGCACAAATTAATTTGACCCAAATAATCTGAATTAGAACATGGCTCCACAGGTCCCTCACCTTCCCACCCCCCAGCCTACCACCCAGATCCTCCTTTTCTGGCAGCCATCCAGTTTGGACAGAAACTCAAGTTCCCCTTCCCAGCGTCCTCCAGCAGGGGACCACTCATGTGCTGCTCAGCAAAAATACTGGGCCCACCTCGTTCTCTGAGAAGGGGGCTGCCAAAGAAGGTGGGTAAGGGAAGCCCAAGCTCCTTCCCAGATTGGAGTGCCACTGGAGAAGAAGCACTTGGCTGACAGGTGTCAGATTATGAGTGGGGCTGTCAGCAGAGGGATGGGAGGAGGGAACACACAACACATGTGGTGGCACTGTTCCAGTTTGGACAACAGGCCAAATTAACTCATGCTCATTTCCAGAAGAAACTCTAGGGAGCTTATCCCATTGTGATTGCCAGAAAAGAGGTCCCTATCTTCACTGTCCTGACTGCAGGCATATAGACCTTTCTTGTTAGGAACAATCAGGAAACAACAATGTCCTGATCATAGGACTCTATTCTCTACAGAGCAGAAATGCCCGATGCTGAGAACTGAGCTGTGCACACCATCTTTGGTACCCTTGGTGGATGGAACCAGAGAATTTAGAAACTGACATTGTGACTGTGCTGTCAACTAGGTCAGATGAAACAGATGATGATGATGATGACTGTGTTGTTACAGTCATGACCGACTCTTCGTGACTCCATGTCCATGGAGTTTTCTTGGCAGAAATACTGGAGTGGCTTGCCAGTTCCTACTCCAGGGGCCTACAGCACCTGGTATTCTCTGGTGGTCTCCCATCCAAGTACTAACCAGGGCCGACCCTGCTTAGCTTCCGAAATCAGGCGAGATTGGATGTGCTTAGGGCATCTAGGCAGCTATCAGATGAAACAGAACAGGTCTCTAAACCATCTCCAAGTTTAATAAATCATGTTGTATTTTTAACTGCTAGTCTGCTGTAAATGGATTCAAGGATGTAGGAGGGAACCCCATTTGACCTGGTTGAGGCTTGCGGAAATCACAGGAAGACCTTGAATACAAACAAATGAATGTGGTAGAAAGTTAAGCTGGCCTGCAATCAAAAGTATGGTTAATACTAACGAAGTGTGAGTCCTTTGGAAGAAAAGCTGCTTAGCTAGCCAGGAAAGAGAAATTACATTTACCTGTTAGAGTTTCTGTTCTTTGAGGGTTTGTTTCAACTGGAGAGGCCAGGATTTGAACTGGGAATTTTTGTACAGAAAGATAGTGTTCTACAGTACCAATATTTGTCATTAGAATCATCTGTTGCTAGTGGATCTCTGTGTCCAAGTTTGTAACATTTTATGGTCTTGGTTGACTGAGTTAACCATTCAATGCAAGTACAGCTAGCTTTCACTTTTCTCAGCCCACGGCACCATCGCCCTCTCATGAGAGAGGTGATTATCTTAGCTGCAGGATTCCGGTGAGTGGCATTATTATTTCAGAGTTTACCAGGCATCCTGATTGGTGGAGGATTCTTCCAACTACTGTTGTAATAAAATTCTGATGCTAGTTAGACTACATTTTGCAGTACATCTGGTAAGGGAGGATGCCATCTGGTCTTTTGCCTTAGATTTATTTATTTGAATTTGAAATATTTATAAGCCATTTGTCCTCATATAGATCAATCTTCCTAACCAGTTTTGAAGACTTTATCAATCTTGACCTGGAGACTTTGCAGCTGTGTACCTCTTGTGAAAACAGTTTAGAAATGTTGATATGTTTTCAGCTCACACTTATATACCACCCTATAGCACTTAAATCACTCTCTGGAAAGTTTACAATTTATTTATGCAGGCTACACATTGCCCCCACCCCCAGTAAGCTGGGTACTTATTTTACTGACTTTGGAAGGATAGAAGGCTGAGTAACCATCAGATGCCTACCTGGGATTGAACCCCAGGATATGCACACTGTTTTAGCTGCAGTACATCCATTTAACCACTGCACCACAAGGCTCAAGTGGATTGTACATAAATCTATTTCATGATGCCTTTTTGAAAATACTTAGGACATGGGTTGTGAGAAAATAATTATACTCAGCTTTCAGAACTCTTCTGAAAAGTAGTCTGAGGTTCTTTGAAGTATATAATACCTCAATATCTTTGGTTTTCAGCCACTTTGGGGATGAATATTATATGCCTTGGGTTCACAACAGTACTCAGTTGTATCAACAGGCATCATGAAACTTCCATAACTGAGAATGACTTCGGCAAGTTAATGGCTGATAACAACTATTGCTGATTCAGAATTTTGAAAGAAGTCAGAATCAGTAAAATGCATTGAATTGTTCAGCTGCTTGGACAGGCAATTTAATCTTGTTCTGTTTCAAAATATATTGCTTTTGGTTTTCAGCCTTTGTGAACATTTTAACTCTTCTCTTGGCAGCTTTGTTAACAGAATCTTCCCGTGTCATGCGTCATTTTGGATAACTTCTCCAAAACATATCTTCTGTTGTCTTCTTGTTAACCTTTAGAAGACCCATTTCCATTCCAGTTCTTTAAAGACACCATCATAGCTGTAATGAAGGCAAGGAATTCATCACATGTCAAAATGATCCCTTGGCTCTGAAAGACTAAAAATAGCCATATTCATTAACTTGCTTTTATCTTCCCAAGCTTCTTTCCTTACTGAAATACTGGCAGGTTAGCAGCTATGTGGAGAATTAGGATATTTAATTTCTAGTGAGCAAACCTCTCATTGTAGGTTTCGCTTGACACACATTTTTGTTTTATTAAGCCAAACTAGCCCATCCTGTTGTCTTCTAGTTGCTTTTGACATCAAGCTAATCTGTAAACCATGGGAGGTGTGTCTGTACAGGTATCCAACAATGGCAACTAGGTGCTTTAAGCACTTAAGAAAATTACTCTTCTAGTACTATTGTCTCCTTTTTGTATTGTTTGACCCTTGGACTCCAACCCTCAGACAATTGACATTATGTACACATACATGTTACTTCCACCAAGGGGAATGCAAAGAAGAGTTGCATTGGATTGTATTTACTAACATAGTGGCTGATGGCTAGATAACTGACTCTAGAAAAGTCCCCCTACTTTAATCCCACATTTATTTATTTATTTATTTATTTATTTATTTATTTATTTATTTATTTATTTATTTATTTATT
>JAHTLZ010000021.1:6469434-6491097 GCA_023846285.1 Phrynocephalus versicolor
ATCATCATCATCATCATCATCATCATCATCATCATCATCATCATCATCATCATCATCATCATGATGATCACCACCACCACCACCACCACCACCATCATCATCATCCCCCCAAGGGTGCCGCCTTGTCGTGGCAGGGGGCTTAACTGATCCAGTAGGTCCAACCTTAACAGAGAGGTCTCGACTAAGCAACAGAACTAAGCGTACCCAACAACCTATGAATCATGATGAAATATAATATAAAGAAGCCTATACTGGTTCGGTCATCACCTGGGTTAACAAGGACCGCAATGGGTGTTGATGAACCTGGACATCCGTTGATAAATGGACTACAGGTCACAGGTCCCGTTGCTGAGCAACCAGGCATGGGCCTGTAGAGTTACTGGAAGCTGAACCATCTCAGAAGCGGCAGAAACTTGCATTAAAACCTGAGCAGGCCAAGATCCTCACTTTCAAACATTTTAATAAATATTTTAATAAATATGTTTTGGCTTGGTGCCAAAATTATGTCATTGTCAAAACCAATCAAGCCTCCAAGGGGAGGACATTCCACAGCAAGTTTCAAATAATGTAAAAGGAACCAGTTCTACATGTATTAACCCTGGTATATTGTTCTTTGAAATCATTAATCAGATATGTACCAGTCTAAGTTAAATGTGTCTTGTACCTCAAGTAATGGATATAAATGAATAATTATGGACTTGATTCCAACTGATGGTGAGCCTTCTCGGGGTTTTCTAGTTTATCGTTCCCTTTGGCTGGGGGATGTTTTGAGACTGCATAGACTGGCTCTTCACCCAAGCAGAACAGTGAGGAATCAAATTCCTGACATAAACCAGTGACTATTCAGGCTTAATTGTAGCTTTAATGTTGTCTCTTGATTCTGTAAGACCTAAATAGGTCTTACAGAATCTCATTAGTGTAAGCCAGCTTGGGTCCTTTTCCAAGGAGAAAGGTGGGGTAAAAATACTCTAAATTAATACATAAATAAATAAATATTTAGTATGCCCAAGCATTGATATTAATCCTATTGCCTACATTAATATAGGCTAAGACTGTGAAATAAAACAGCATTTAGTGTGGGTGGAGATTTAGAAAGGTTTTATATTAAGAAGTAAAAGCAAAATATAAGAAAATTCACATTAGATTATGACAGCCCCAGCGGTTACTAGTCTTATTGGCTTAGTCTCTGTGTTCTTTCAAATATTTACGATTGGCTCAAGAGTGTGAAATCACCAGATATTTCTCCAGTCCCGTCCTCTCACTCCTGACTTCATAATAGAGATGGGCACGACTCAGAAAAATTGTTCGTTTTCGTTTTCATTTTTGGCTAGGGGTCCGTTTCGGCTCGTTTCCGTTTTCGTGAGCTAATTTCAAAATTTTTCGTTTTCGTTTCGTTACGTAACGAAAATGAAAAAACGAAAACAAAAACGAAAAATTTTTCGTTTCTTCCCATTTAGCTCCATTATGTGTTTTTCCAGTAACGAAAAACGAAAATTGGCTCGAAATTAGTCGTTTCGTTTCCGTTTTCGTTCCAGTTCTGAGCCGTTTTTCGTTTTTCATTTTGTTACATAACGGAAATGAAAAACGAAAACGAAAACGAAAATACCGCTAAGTCGTGCCCATCTCTACTTCATAACATGTCAGCACTAGGCCCACTTTGCCATTTGGAGCTAGATAGGAGTGGGGCAACAATGTCACAGCTCCAGAGCCTTCTTCTAGCACAAGCCCTGGCAGCAGCAACCCACTTATCTTTCACAATAGTTACCTGCCCTGCCCCCGTGACATTGTAAGAGCCCACCCTCTTGTTTCACATTTTTCTTTAGAATCTCAAAGAATGGGATACTGCTGAGCTCGTAACCCTATCATGCTGAATGTGGCGGGGGCAGCACAGCTGTGACCATTGGCCTCCAAGTGGCTTGGTTGGTGGCTTTGTCTACACTTCCTGTGTGGACCACTAACTCTTCAGTTGGATGTAGAGCTTAGCTGTGTCTTTATAGTAGGCATGTTTTATTCTTTCTTCCTTTTTGAAAAAATATCATTCTGAACTGATTGCTCCCATTCTGCTGAGGCAGTGGTCTGTTTCTTAAAACGCTTACAGTTTGCACTATATTGGCTAATGAGCAATCACAGTCCAAATAAAGTTGTTTGTCTTCTATAAATTTTGGTCTGCCACCTACTCAGTGTGGAAATAACTGATTATTTCTAGACATGCCTCTCATTTGCTAGCCTTCCTTGAGGTGAGTAAACAGTTTCCACCTTACTTGGTTGCCACTAATTTGCTGAAAATAAATGTTATAGACTTAAACAACTCCTCCTCCAAGAACCACTGAAATTCCAAATAAATTTTAAATGGTCTGTTTGTTACTGAATATTTCTTTTCCTGTCTAGAAAGGGAAACACATGTCAATTTAATATGAGTGCAAGACACTGGCCTCAATCTCACCATCCTATAATATTTACTGAACAAAATTATTCCAGTTCTTGCTTTTATGACTTCACACTCTTCTATATTTTATCATAAATGCCCAAGGCCACCAGGTGGTAGTGGTTTCTTCTGAATTTCTTCTATCACTGTCTATTGGTACAGTTATTTTCTTCAGAAAATGATGTAGAGAGTTGGAAAGTATTTCCTCCTCTTCCAGAAGCCTTTGGCACAATGTGTTTTTCAGTTATCCAAGGTATACAGAAGTCCATAGTCATTTTTTCTGAGAAGAGGCTTTCTGTTTCAAAATCAAATAGGAGCTGTTCCTTTAAAATATTCTGAAATAAAATAGTTCTCACTTGTGTCTAGGTATTCATTTTACTTTTTCTGACGTTCCCCTAAAAATTGCTAGAAATGTTGCTAAAAACAAAGTAGACACTGTGTGCAGTATGTTTGTGAAGATTCTTAGTCACCCAGGTAAGGTTATCTGAAATTTGAGTCATGGCACCTGGACTTCTTTTATTATGAAAATGATAGATTTTGCTACTCATCAAAGTAGATTCACCAGTCTGAGGAACCTTGTGGAAGTCTTCCAATTTATAGTTCACTTTGCTTTCCCACCACCCTAGTCTGAATAGGCTTTTTTGGTGGACAGTGGCCTGAACAGGCTCATTAGATGGACAATGGCCTGGTGTGTGTGAAAGTCCCACCTATTCAACCCTTCCCAGCCCCCATTAAGTATGGGTCATTAGCCCTGGCCTTCCTGGTGGAGGTGTGAAGTGCTTCTGATTTGTCTGGTGGATCAAAGAAAGGTCAGCATGGGTTGATCACCACCCCATCACAGCTTTACACAATCCACTCTAGCTCGCCCCATCCCTCAAATCATTTGAGATCTCCAAATCACTGAAGAGGTCCACAGCATCTGAATCATAGACATTTCACCCTGGAAATGAATTTGATCATTCCACTGTGATCTGGAACTTATACAAATTATCCAGAGCTGGGGCTCATTATGTTGGGAATTTTGCTGAATCTGATGCACACAAGAGATGGGCATGAAACTGATGCACAGAAGAGATGGGCATGAAACTGATGCACACAAGAGATGGGCTGAATCTGATACACACAAGAGATGGGCATGAAACAAACTAACTCTTCAGCTGGATGTAGAGCTTAGCTGTGTCTTTATAGTAGGCATTAGAGATGGGCACGACTTAGCGGAATTCCCGTTTCCGTTTCCATTCCTCGTTTCCGTTACGGAAAGAATAATTGGTTCTGATTTGTCGTGGTCGTTCCTGGCATCGCGGAAATATGCCTGCCTGAGTGAGGGCACCTACCAGAGGGGTGGTTTCTGCAGGGGGGTCCCCGGCCTCCCCCCTCTCCTGTCCTCCTGGGCTGCTCTGGTTGTGGTGGGGGAAATCCTCGTCGTAGTCACTCGCCGCAAGTTCGCAACAGCACCGGACTCGCCGCCAGCTGCCACAATTCAAGCGGAAGCGGCACAGAAAAAAAGTTTTAAACTTCCTCCCATTCCCGGCCAAAAAGCAGGCGAAAATATGCCTGCCTGAGTGAGGGCTCAGGGCACCTACCAGAGGGGTGATTTCTGGAGGGGGGTCCCCAGCCTCCCCCCTCCTCCTGTCCTGTCCTGGGCAGCCGGACTCGAGTCGCCATGCCATGCGGTGCGGGCGGGGGATCCAAAATGGGGCGGCGACCGCAATATTTTTTTTGAAATCGTGGTCCAAAAACACACAAGCACCACAGAAACATGCAAAATTTGCTAATTGCTATGCTAAAACTGCCAGAATTTTTACAGTAGCAGTGGGTTTTTCTTGCAACAAAATGTCTCCTCCCCTGTCCTCTCTCCATTGATTTTATTTTATTTTATTTTATTTACACCTGCCTAATGTTGGGCTGGCCAAGTGGCCATGTGGGAGTGGACCATGCAAATTTTTGGAGCCATCCCACCAATCACATGGCCACTTGGCCACTGAGACTTCTGGGATGTGCCAAAAAGCCCACTAAACCCTGCCCTAGGCCCCTAACCCTAACCCTAATCCTTGATTCCTTACCCATACGCCACAGTACACTGTCCTCTTAGTGGGTCAGAGAGGCACCCAGAGGTGCACCCCACTACCCCACCCTAACCTCACCAGTAACTAGCCTAACCCTAGCCCTTAGCGTCTTAACCCTAAGCCAGATCTACTTGCATTGCACTACGCAAGTACGATTCCCTTTTTTGTGAGACACAGCGGGTGCGAGAGCCTTAGGCATCACCCTATGGCTTTGGCTTCTGCCAGTCCACTGGTCTCATAGTCTGCAACTGGTATGCATATCCATATGGCTATGCATGCCCTTTTGCAGCAGCAGGTGAGGAGAGGAGACCCCCATGCCATGAGAGGTCTCCAGGAGCCTGCTTTCCCTTCCTAGCGGGTGAGGATAGGAGGCACCCACCCCCCAAAAAAGAGGTGCCTCCAGGAGCCCGCTACCCCCCCAAACCAGTTTAACGACAAACGAAAAAACGAAAAACGAAACGACTATTTTTTCCGAAGTTTCGCGAAAAACAGAAACGAGCCGACACGGGCCGCCTCCGACACACGACAACTCGAAAACGTCATTTTCCCTAGTCGTGCCGATCTCTAGTAGGCATGTTTTATTCTTTCTTCCTTTTTCAAAAAATGTCATTCTGAATGATTGCTTTTAGTTTGTTTCATTATTTGTTATCAATTTTGTTATGGAACGAAATGAATAATGAACCTCAGAGTGAATTTAGAATGAAACAACCGAACCAAAAAATGGTTCATTTCAGTTTGTTTTGATAATGTTGGAGATGTCTCCTAAATGGTGCTGGTCCTTCCTCCTGGATGGTCTGGTCTTCCTGGCTGCAGGAAGGGGGTGACCAGAAAAAAAAGCTAACCAGCCATGCTACTGATCACGCAGGCCACGTGGTCAGCAGTAAAAAATACTATAAACCCACAATAAAAATAAAACAAACAAACAAAAAAGAGTGCCGACACGGCCCCAGGGCTGGCCGGGTTGGTGCCCTAAAATAAAGAAAAAATATAAAAAATAAAACCAGTGCTGACCCAGCCCCAGGGGCCATGCGGTTGGCACTTGAAGAACAAAAATATAAAAAATAATTAAAAAATTAAAAAATTAAAAAAAACTAAAAAAGAGTTCTGACAGCCCCAAGGGTCCAGGTTGGCACCATAAAATAAAGAAAAATATATAAAAAATAAAACCAGCACCGACTCAGCCCCAGGGGCCACGTGGGCGATGCTTGGGGGAAAAAATCAAAAATAAAATTTAAAAAGGAGTTCCAACCCAGCCCCAGGGGTGGCCGGGCTGGTGCCCTAAAATAAAGAAAAAAATAAAATAAAATAAAATAAAACCAGCACCAACCCAGCCCCAGGGGGCTCACGGTTGGCACTTGGAAAAAAAAACCTAAGGCGCTAGCTCCAAGCTAGCACCTCAAAAAGCCCCTGCCACAGGGGTCAGAATCGCCCTGCTGCTGCTGCCGCTGCCCAGTAGGGATGATGTGATGAATGATGATTGAAGATGATGATGATGATGATGTGGAGGATGAGGATGAGGATGCTGCCAGTCCAGTTTGTGCAGTTGTAAACATCTGTGTTTTATTATTATTTTTTGAATGTTTTTCCCACCCACACAATTTAAATCGCGCAAAGCAGGGGGCAACAAATAACAAACAAAACAAACCAATGAAACAAATATTTAAAAAAAAGTTAAAAATGAAATGAACTGAACCAAACCCTAAAACGAACTGAACCAATACAAATTGTCATTTTTTTGGTTTGTGACAATCTCTAATGCACGCCTAGCTTATCATCTATAAAACCTGTCAATAGGATAGCAGGTTCGAAAGGGAGAAAGGGAGGGAAGAAATACCTCCAAAAGAAAAGAGTATTGGGTAATGATAGGGAGACAGTAGTTTATTGGTGTCATATTCTTGTTATTAAAAAGTCCCACTGCCTGGGTCAAAAATAAAGACAAAGAACTTATTTCCATAACATTTTTATTGTTCTGATAACAACTGCTTGACATTTTCACATTGGCTCAGTTAATCATTTTCCAATATTGCCTCTGCCAAAAGGAAGAAAAAAATCTTGGTATTCGCACCACCGCTACCCCATTTTAAATATCATATTGGAAAAAAATGCTCTTTTCTCTGATTATTGTGGAATGTACATGCTGAATAAATAAGTTCATGTGCCTGATTTATGGTACTGCTGTATAAATCAGAGCAATTGTGTCAATCATGCGTGCCAATCAGAAGTGAAACACATATTTTGAGGCCCCTGGGAAATACAGGAAGCATCACAGTGCTTGCTCCTCTTCCTTATGTTCATGAGTTTCCTCCAGAGATCTTAAAGCAGTGCATGTGTCTCTCCTCCTCCTCGTCCTCACTTTATTCTCACAACAACCTTGTGAGCTCATGATGGTTGAGTAGGTGTTACAACTAAACTTGAAAGCCAACTATTACTCGGAAGTAGGTGCAAAGACCATACACTTCTTTGTAGGCACTTCACTTGCAGTCTTTTAATCAGCAAGCCTACAAAGGCAGCCTTTACTAAATATTTGTGAGGGGAAGAAGGCTGATTTCTTAGCAGCTAAGAAGGGTTTTTCATCTCAGCACATGGTTCAGATTTCGGTCCAGCTTTTGTCAGAGAACCAGAGCCAGAAGGTCCTTTGAGGAATGTCATCTTCCAGTCAGTGAGAGGATGGGGTGGGGGTGGGGACTTCTGTTAGTTACCAGCACAATCTATCAGGACTGGAAAATCTGCTCTGTGTACTTCTGTAAAAGTAAACACTTCTCTTCAGGAAAAGAAAAAAGTTTAAAGCCATCCATTAATTTGATCACCTCCCTTCCCTGCACTCATATATGTAGAATCATAGCTAATTATTATCAAATGAATCCTCAGCAACTTTGTAAAATTGTTTAGCAGTGGTTTGTGTCTGGAAAAATACAGAAGAAGAATCAGAACAATGTTCTTATCATAGTTGGAAGCTCTTGTTCATTCATTCTTATATTAATTGGTGCAAAAGTTGGAGGACGATCAACATGGATCTTTCAGGTTGTTCACAAACCTCAAAGAGCATCTCTTCCTTCCTGGATAGAGTGTTCATTTGCACATTATTAAAACAGAGGGCCTGATTCAATAAAAGAGGAGGACAACAGAGGACAATAAGTTTGTTTAAAACTGCAGATGTTACTGTATACATACAGATTATTGTTTAAGCAGAATAACAGATAATCTTTGTTGAATGGGGAAGAAAGCAGCAAGGCAACTTGTGTGTCAGCTGAATCTGCTCCTCAAAAGCTGCTAACTATGGACAGATAGCTTCAAGGTCTCTGATATCCCTGTTTGTTTTGTTTGTCAAAAGCTGAACAGGCTTGGGCCATCTGGAAACATATTATGATAACCACAACCTGCACCCAGTTTGGAGGAAAGGACACAACTTGATTGGTCATGCAAGCAATTGCCTGGTCCAGCACTGGGAATAGATTCAGTGGACCAGGAACCCTAACTGCCACCTGATGCCCCATCACTCACCAGTGGTTTGCTGAAGGTTTCCACCAGGAATGACAGTCTCGTGGAGACCTTGTCAGCATACAGCTCCCTGCCACCTAAGGACAGAGTGAGTCTTTTGCCCACGAGCTAGACGAGATAAAGCGCCCACCTGCAGCTCCCCTTAAAGGGATCCTCTCTATATCCAGAAGTGACAATTTCCTACTCGCCACTCCAACACCACTTGGATCCTTCTCAGTGCCCCAAGCACCACAACAGCTGAGCAATGCTTAGCTCCTGCCAGACAGTTGAAGCGGCAACTAGTCCACTGTGGCTGCCAACTTGTAGGAGATACCCATGTGCTGGACCCAGCTGCCACCCAGTGAGGTGAGACTCAAATGTGGACCAACGTATTTTGCTTAGCTGCTATAACCCTCTACCCAGGACATGGAAAGTGATATGCTTCTCCCATTAGGAGCCTTTGGAGTATCCCTTTCCCAGCCTGCAATGGCTTGATTCACCTAGAATGACCCACAGGAATTGGAATAGTGTCTGCTTGACTAAAGAAGGCAATTGCTGCTTGATGCATGCATTGCATTCTGAGCATTAGCCCTGTGCATGGAGTGACACCAAGTACTGGAGGACTCCTCTGTGGGCAAGGAGATGCTGTTTCTTAAAAAAACAACAACAACACTGGAAAGTTCTCCAACAGAACTGTAAGTTCTACAGGTAGATTGGGGGGCTCCAAGTTACATAACTCACAGGTTAACTCTTGTATCCATGGTTGAGGTTGGGTCAGGTGTGATGTTCATGGAACTTGTCTTCCTGGAAATGAGACAGGGCATCTGCCATGTTGTTATCCAGCTTTGGATCAAAGCTAGCTTATTCATCCTAGTGCTACTGCAGCTGCCGGTGGTGACACTGGTCACACTGCCGCTTGCATCCCTCTGCTGCTGCTCTCTTGTTGCTGGTTTCTTCACCAGCCTTGTTCATCCTGCTGCAGATGATCTGCTGCTCGTGCTGGCTTTGTTTGTGCTGTTGGATCTGCCTCCTCCTCTTCCTCCAGTCTTCAGCTTCATCTCCCAGGCTGATTTGAGTGCTCCTCTTCATTTTGATGTAGATTGATAAGATCAGGGAGGGAACCTCAGAGCTCCCACTTTTGTGCAGAGATGGTGGACTGGACTCAAGCCTGCATCAATCTGGCCCACCTGCCCTGAGGCACTTGCAACCTGCAAGGAACATGTTGTGGCTTCCATGTTGACTGGGTCTGGTCATGAATCCTGCTAGTGGTTTGGGTCACTACTGCAGCCACAATGAAGTGACAAGGTAAATCCAGGTGCCTGAATTTTAATCTCTAATTCAATCTTTAATTTAATCTTGGATAATGGATGGCACCATCAAAAAGAGGATTGTACTCTGGCCACTCTTAAAATGGAGGGCCATCTTGGGTGTATGTTTTTGTTTAAAAGAGCATGTGGCCAACTTATTCTTGGACATGAATGACAATGTGGAGGCAAAGATTGCAAAGGAGGTTGAAACAAAGTGACCTGCTGTCAGTTTTCTAAAAGCATTACTGCCATGAGAGATCAAGCTTCTATGTTTTTAGAATTTAAATTTAGGAATACATCACAGACAAGGCACAACAGAACGTATACAGTATACAATATCATATTCATCCTAAATTGGTTACATTGTGTTCCTATTGAAATCAGTAGGGCTTAAGCCATGACTAATTTCTCAGATTAATCTGTGTTTATTTAACTACAAATTATATCCAGCTAAGACCTGGCATCCAGTTAAGAACTGGATGTGCTGGATTCAGTTAGGAAGAGAAGCTTCTTTGGAGGGCATAGAATGCAAAAGAGAAATTATTCTGGGCTCACCAAGATGTCGTTTGAGAATCTTCTTCAATGCCAACATTCAGCTCTAGATTCCAAGAGGTAATTACAAGGAGTAATTTTCCCATCTCACAATTAGCATGCACTCTTTTTTTAATTAAAAGGAACAACAAGGGTTAGATGGGGAATAGATTATAGGCAGGGGCATGACTTGGAAGAAAAAGTAAGGTTAGGAAATAGAATGCCATCCAATGTATTCTTACTGATGATGACCTTTTCCCAGGATTTGCTAGATATACAGTACTCATAAGTGGTTTACTGTTCCCTTCTTCTGGGGGTGTTCCGGGACTGTACAGCTTGGCCGAATTTACATGGATTGGTTGCCTCATAAGAGACACAGCGAGGATCAAACTCCTTAACCTGGCTTGCTACTCCAGATCCCTGAACCGAACTATCCACAGATATATTAAGAAAGTGGCTGAAAGGATTAACTTAAAAACAGAGAGATTAGAGGGAAGCTTTAAGATTCAAATGTACTGATTGATTGATTGATTTAAAATATTTATATCCCACCTATCTCCCAAAAAGGACCAAAGGCAGCTTTTAAAAAAGATTGATAGCGAAGATGAAAGTGAGATAATAGGCATCCTATACTTCAGTAGTAAATATTGTTAAATGATAAATATTGTAATATTGTAATATCATTGTAATATTGTTACATCATGATGATGATGATGACGACGACAACGATGACGATGACAACAACAACAACAACAACAATTTATTGCCATTGTGTGTATATACACAGTACAGTGTTCCCCTGCCCTTTTGCGGTTCATGTACTGTGGTCCTGGTATATCGTGGGATTGCAGTATATAAAAGGCAAGTATCTTCAGATGACATGGTCGTAGGCAGTCCATCTCATCTTCAAATTGCTAGAAAGGAATGCATGTTGGGAAGGCAAAGGAATTTTGCTTGATCATCTAACAAAAATTGTACACAATCCAAATCCAGTCCCATCGCATCGCTAAAAGCCAACGCAATTTTGCATACAATGGTTTTGTTATGCAACATTAATTCAGTTTGTGCATACTCTTCCCAAGTTTCTTTTGCAACACATAATTTTACCCTATGCATCCAAGCAAAACAAATGGTCACTTCCTGCTGAACACAGTGCCAGTGAAAAGTGCTGTAAATTTGAAACAGACAGTCAGTACCTGAATTGAAGGCTTATAACCAGCAAGCACATAACAGCGAGCGTTTATCTGCTTTATTTTTGTCTGCGTATCTGTGAAGAAGCCAATCTATATGTTAATTCGATTCTTCAAAAAGCCTTTAATTGATGAACATTGGGTATTGTGCTTCCGTATCCATGATTCCAAAAGCCAGAAATGGCTCCAAGTGAATTATAGTGAGTTTATACACAGATGCCTGCTTTGCCCCTTTCTTGCCCTCAGTGGCTTCTTCTGTGTCTCCTCTGGCAGTAAAAAGGAACTCTTTCTTCTTAGAAGTCATGCTTACGTCCCCTTCTAAGCAATGGCCAGGATGGGATTAAAGCACCTTCCACTTGTACCTCAGCAAAGATGGGAGTGAGCAGTCTTAGTATTCCTGTCCCTTCCAAAATATGTTTTGAATATTAACATGAACTTCTAACCACATGTTCATAGCCACCATTTTAACAACCACAACCAGGGGAGGAACAAGGCCTCTTCAAACTGGAGGTGGCTGCTAACACTGTATTAGCCATAAACCAAACGATTTTAAGCAGAGATACACAACTGACTGGTAACACAGTTTATTGCCCGACTCGCCTTGAGTCAAAACAGACACTCTCGAAAGAAATGAAGCAGATAGGCTACACACCTTTGAACGGCCCCTATCTACCAGAGGGCTCCGGGGACACATTTACAACAATATTTCTGTAATTCCGTGTATTGCACTTTGTGATGCAATCATTTGTTGCCTGTTATTGTCTGTTTAAACGACCAATTCTTTTTAAAAATGCCAGCAGCAGCAGCATTAGTGATGGGTTTAGGAACATCTTCTTCCTTCCCAGTTTTAATCATCTGCAGACTATAAGGAGTCACATGTGTCAAAACGGGAGGCATCATACTGCCACAGCTACAGATGTTTTCAACTACCATGGCCTTAAATCCACTCTGTGACCTAAGTGCACAATTGTCAGAGCCTTTCCATGGTGTTGCCATTTGCTATACCAAATTCCCTTCTCAGTCCTAGCCTTCCTGTTAAGCCAAGAGAAGCAGTTGCCTCATAACCTGCCTTCAGGTGCAATGTTTTTTTTTTTTTCAATATTTTTACCCCACCTTTCTCCTTGGAAAAGGACCCAAGGTGGCTTACAATAATGAGGGGCAATATACAGCCCAGTACATTTAAGACATATTCAGGTTAAGAACAGGGAACTAGAGGAGGCATCTTACAACATTAGAATGTAACATTAAAGCTACAAAAAGCACACAAACGGAAAAGGAAAAAATCCATTATGAGGGATTTGAAACTATCATGGGAAATACTGGTGTTCTTATGAACTATTGGTACTCAGCCTTTGAGGCTGTGGTGATTTATAAAGCTTGTTCTTATTGCTATTTTCTTACAAGATATCTGAAAGAAAGCAGTGATGATCCATTAATTCATTTTCTTGTCCTTCCATGGAAACCAAGGCTGATGATTACTAGCAGTCCAAGATGTCTCAGGACTGGTGTTTTACCTTATCTTTCTTCTCAGAACAGGCAAACAAATAGAGATATTGATGCAATTATGAAATACAAGAATAATATGGAAATATGTGTTAGAAAATGCATTAGAAAATGGGATACAAGTTCACATTCCAGAAAAATGTGATATTACTTTGAATTCCAAGAAAGATTTTCCAAAGAAGTTAATAGGACTTAGATTCGTAGAAACACGCACACACATGCACATGCACGCATGCATGTGCATGCACATGTGTCCACACACCCATACACACACACACACCCCACACACATATGTACACACTGTGCTTCCTAACCAAACACCCCCTAACTACGCAATACATATTTTTGTTGCAACATTATGGAAATAAATTAGTTCTTCAAAAAAGTCTGGTTTATGATTGTGGGAGATTGTGCTTCTGTACCCATGATTCCAAAAGCCAGGAAATGGCCCAATACTGCTGAACAATATTATGGTGGTGTTGCCAGCAGGAAAAAGGTCAAGCTTTACATAGCGAAGGGCAGCCTGAATGTTGACGATGACAATGCCATCAGTCAAAATGGTCTACACAGGGTACCTTCTTCTGCTCACTAGCATCCTCTAAATGACACCGTGCAAGGGAAAATTCCAGAAGTTCACTTCTTTTTCCAAACAGCTACTGTCAGGGATGTTTTTCAGTAAGTGTGAATGGTAGTGCCATTAATGTTAATGGCTGCTAATGAGAGGATATTTTTGGAAGTTAGTGACTCATATAGCCACTACATATCAGAAATGACTTAATAGCACGTAGCATCTTTGCCCCCCCCTTATTTTCCAAATAAAGATATAGTGACAAGATGGGTGGAATAGATATCAAAACCCTGTAAGATTATCCCACAAAGCATAAGACACAGTTATTTTAAAGTTTAAATGAGTGTGCTTCCGTATATTTCTTCTCTATTGTTAAAAATATTTTTAAAAATATGTTTACATCACAAATAGAAACTCTTTTAAATGTCTTTTTGGTCAGGAAGGAATTTTTTAAAAAAAACCTTCCTGAGAGTCATTTAATTTGGTCCTTAGTGTCAGGATCAGGTCTCCCTGCTCTCAGCAGTCACATTTAGTATGTTGATGCTGGTAATCAAATTATAATGAAGAAAGCCTAAAACTCAAAGTTTTTCCCTTTTTCAAATGGCTGTTTTTCAAATTATTATTATTCACTCATCCCAATGCCTGCATTCCTTCCAAATTAACAAAAATAAAGGGGTTGCAACTGACCATTCTCTTTCCAGATAAGCAAGTGTGCCCCCCTCAATGTATTTAATCAGTCCTAACTTTATAGACATAAAAATGCTGCTGATGTCTTCATGTAGATGGTGGTAAAAGAGCTTTAAATTTAAAAAACAACTACTTGGAATCCATTTGCTCAAACTTTTCCAAATTTGGCACAAGGCAAGAACAGGCCATCTGATATATCTGTGCCACAGATGTAAATTTCCAGACATTTTGAAACCATGAGAAAAAAATTGAGAAAAAGCTGTTTTTTCACCTCTCCCCCAGTTTCTGAAAATTTTACATCTCTAATTTGTGCCAAATTTGGTGTTTATCAAGTATTCCATTCCAAAGTACCCCCAGTTTTTGAATTGCCTTATGGAATGCTGATCTGCTTTGTTGCACAATATCTATCGCTGCACTCCTGTGCAGCAGTAATAAACAGCAGCAGTTAGAAATGGTTTAACTTCATAGACTTTCAGCACTAATCAGATCTATGAAAAGTAAACATTAGTTTCAACTGTAGAAAACATTTTAGGAGAAATAAACAGAACCTCCTTTTTCTTATAAGGAAGAAGCTAAGTGCAGACTGGATTACATTTCACAACATGTGGATGTCATTGTTTATAGGATCAAGACATCAAAACAGGACGAACTATATTGTTTAATTTATTTGAAAAACAACAACATGCCTCAATTAATTTTACTCTGTTCAGAGCTTTTCATGTTAAATTCAGGTTTATGCAATATTTACCATGTTGGGAATAAATCCCTGATTTGGAGCTGGGATTGGAAATTGATGATGATGATGATGATGATGATGATCTCATGTATTCTCTATGCATTCTATAAATAAATAAATGAGTCAGTATAGTCAGTATAATATTACAGCACCCCAAGTCCACTTTAAAGGAAGGTCAACTACATAGGTGGACAAACATAAATGGCAATAAGAGTGGGGCTTTGTGGCATGTGTAACATATGCTATCAGAGCATATCCTAATTATTCCAACGGTACCAGGTTTTTTGAGGGATGTGATATGTTTAAGAAATGGTTTCACCAGTGCCATCCCATAATGAGTTTCAAATTGGGATTTGAATTAGACATTGGTGTTTCACTTCAGAAGGGGACAAGTTCATCTCCCTGGTGCTGGCCAATCAGGAGCTGTGCAAGGACATGCATCATCCCCCCTCCCTGTCTGATTGGCCAGCACCAGGGAGAGGGAAAGATGATGTGTTGGAGGCTGCATCCTGGTTGGAGTTTCGCCCTGCATGAGGTAAAGCAAGGTAAGACATTGGTTTATTTTGTTCCATAGGGTGGGACTGCATTCTGAAGAGCTGGTGTGTTTCATTTCAGAACCTGTCCCCTTTTGACATGAAACACCCATCTCTAATTTGAATCCATGTCTCCTGGGTCCTAATCCCTTGCTTATCTACCACACCATATTGGTGGTGTATTTGGACAGAACTAGGATGCCTTGGTTATGAAATACAGATAGGGCAGCTATCATTGCTGCCTTGTTGTTTCTTGGCTTGGATGATTTCATATACAGTATGGCACAGTAACTGGACAGCCTGGTTCCAGCTCAACAGCTAAAGCTGCTGCTGTGGTTCCACAACAGAACCTCTGCATAGAATTCACTACTTTGGCTCAAAGGGAATATGTATGCAGTGAACCATTCCTAAGAAATACAGTACAATGCAGCATGAGATTCCAGTTTGAAAGAAGGATTTTTGGATCTGTCTGCATTATGGAGCAAGACCTGTAGAACAGAAAGAGCATGATCATTATATCACTCCGCTTTCATGCCAACTCTGCAGTGGAGGAAGAAACCTACAGAGGAACACACACACAGTATTTGCCTACTCTTGCTTCAAAGAGTGTTGGGCATTGTGGTGGTGGTGGTAATGGATTTTGTCAGAAGCCCGGTCAACATTCACCCTAGATAACAGCAGGATAGCTTGTATCATAAGAACATAAGACAAGGACAACTGGTTCTTGTCTTATGTTCTTGAGTAACGTATGGCTAGCAATATAATGGGAAATTGTAAAAGCTCTAAGAAGCTTTTACAATTTCCCATTATATTGCTAGCCATACGTTACTCAAAATCTTTCTTTGCCTCTCTTATGTGTAAGCTGCATGCTGTCATTAAAAGTGTAAACCACCCAGAGACTACTTGAAGTGGCATGGGGTGGTATATAAGCAGGACACTTTGCTTATCAGCTTCTCACATTTCTTTTGCCAGAGGTTGTGTTCCTTTTTATTTTCCTCATTTGGGAAGGATTTACATTTACGGAAAGACCTCTCCCTGCCCTTTAGAGCCTCTCTCTAATTCCGCTTGTTAACCATGCTGGTGCCCTCTTGGACTCAGAGGGCTAACTTATCATTAGCTACCAGTGCTGACTGACCTGTTTATCAATATGCTGATAAGGAAAACAGTCACAACATAAAGTAATACCCTTCTCATTAGTGCCACTGTTTTTTAAGTGACCTTTCCATGAATGGCCTAATATAGTTCTAGAAGCTTTGTGAATATTATTGCATTAGTATTGCTACGGCTCATACAATAACTAATACTAAATAGTAGTGATTATGTTTACCCAGATACTGCTCTTAAAAAATAATGTGCCCAAAGATGAGTTAGACAAAATTTGTCTATCTACCCAAACACAACACATTATTTTCAGCAAAGACAAAGTTAACACTAAAAACACTTTGTACTTAACTGGAGTGTAGGAACTTATTTTTTTTTTTAAAAAAACCCCAAACACCAGCCACTGATTAGTGTGGCCTCCATAAGATCTCCTTAATCATATTTATTTTGGCATGCTTATGCTCCCAGATGTTTATCATTTAACCACCAAAGTTGAAATAAAAGAACTGTAAGCATAGTAGCTGCCTTCTAGGGGAGGAAAGAAACTGGAATGAAATATAGAAGCAAATTTATGTGTGATCTGACCAGGATGTGTGCATTTATTAGTAACCTACTGCGCCCCAGTTTCTCTTGGAAACAAAACAGTGACGCAAATCCACTTAACCGTATAAGGAGCTGTTGAGATTACTCAATAGCGTAATGAGTGGATGAAAAGGGGGTCCAACTTTGCTGGGGAGGAAAGCTTTTGAACAGTGTTTTAAGGCCAAAAGAGATAAGACAGTTCTCTAAATCTTTTTATCACTTTCTTGGGCCAGGCCACTTTCAGTGGACCTACAGGGATGTGGATAATATCATTTCAACAACTTTAGTCTCTGGGGAATTGTCACTGACCTTGTCAACTCCAACAAAGGTACCTTAGTAAGGAGAGCTTTCATAGCACCTCCTCTGGCTTTAAGAGGTCTATAAATGAGTCAGGGATGGCTAATAGTTCCCTAGCAGCAGAAGTGCAAAGCTTTCATTATATGCAGCTTTTTGGTACAAAGATTGCACTGATAAAACCAAGTACATCTGTAGAAAGCCACACTAGATGCTGTTGCTCCATACAGAGGAATAAAGTCTCAAATATGTAATTTTTGAGTGGTCCTTCCTCAAGGCATAGCATTCTGGGATATGTGATGTTGGCATAGGTCATCTCCGAAGTCACACTGTGTGCACGAGGACTCTCCAGAGCCAGACAGCTAGGCCTTGTATGGCATTCAAGATGTGTGTGTGGACTCCTCCCCTGAAGCTTTCCAGACTGGAAAAGAGCAGGAAAACATGTGATTAGGGACCTCCTGTGTTCTACTGCCTGAGATAAGCCCCTCACCCTAGTGGGCTGAATGTTAGAAACTAGAGATGGGCACGAAGTAAAAAATGGCATTTTGTTTGTCGTTTGTCATTTGGAGGGTCCGTTTCGGTTCGTTTTCGTTTTTTGTGAATTTTTGCAAAAAATTCATTTTCGTTTTTGTTCATTTGTTACCATTTCGTTACCATTTATTTCAATTTTTTGTGATTTTTTTTAGGATTTTAAGCAATTCACTCATATTGCAGTAACGGAAATGAAACACACGACAAAATTTCCGGTGTTTCTGTTCGTTTCATTTCATTTTAGAGACAAAATTCATTTGTTGTTTCATTACGTAATGAAATGAAAAAATGAAAACGAAAATGAAAAATTGTTCATTTTGTGCCCATCTCTATTAGAAACTAAATCAGCAGTTGGGTTTTCTCAAATTGCTTCTTCCATCGTCTCTGGTTTTATGTAATGAGGCCTTAAGCTACATAATGGCTGACACTGCCCCATCCTTTGGAATAGGGTGACTTTCAAAATTACACAAATGAGCAGAAGCATGACAAATTATTATTATTATTTTTTACTAATATGATCCATGTAAGTAAGAATACACACAAGAATACAGCAAAATCATCATGTAATCAGTCAGCTTTACTTACAATCTTGCTTGTGTAAAAGTGCTTGTGCAGAAATAGACCCATATAGGGTTTTCATTTTGTCTTGTTTGTTATTTTAAGAGCAAACAATCACCAATGTGTGAGAACTGTTATTTTCCCAGGCCATTTTATACCACCCAGTGCACAGATGTTGCACTGGAACAGCTGTGGTGAAGAGAAGAAACTCACATAGAATAGGAAACATGCATATTTTAAATTTGTCAAGGTTTTATGGGCATCTGAAAGTGAGAAATGGGGATTGTCTTATTAAGGGGCTTTATTTGCCTTTACTGAGGAAAGCTGTGAAATTCCATAGGATAAATTCTTAAAGCGCAGCTGTGAAAACGAAGAGTCTATGGAAATGTAATATAACACAAAACACTATTTGAGGTCTTAGCTGAGCTTTCAAACGAAGAGTCTATGGAAATGTAATGCTGAGATTGCTTAGGCAGCCTAGCCAAATGTTAACATCAATAGCAACATTTTCTGGTCCTCTGTTTCCCTTGTTAGCAGATAATACAGGGAAAGGGTGGCAGTCGGGCAACTTGGAATGGCCCATCTAATAGAGAAGAAAGAGACTGAGGTCTAGTGTGATGTACTAGTCGCACAATCATACAGATGATATCAAGTGGGCTGATATTTTCAGGGCTATTTAAATGTGCTTGATTCGCGCATGAATATTAGATTGCATTAGAAAGAAAAAGAAGCAATCCTGCTGATTCAGTTGTATCCACAAAGTAGCCAGTGCAGGATGCTTTTCAACTGAAGCCTGAAAAGAGAGACAGAAGATTGTGGCAACAGATCACCATGCTTCAAATCTTATAGTAAGATGTAAGATTTCAATGGTCATAAAACCTATAGATGCTTGCCAAATTCCTGATAACTTTGTTGGCTTCGTTGGAGACTATAACGTTTCAGTTTCCAGCTAAATTTATTACCCACAGGAAGTGGTAAGAACTCTACTTGCAGGCAAATATAGTTGTGGACTCATTGACTAGCCTCACTTGGGACTCAACACTTCTTTGAACAACAGTTTTTGAACTAGGAAGTTGGCATCTCTATGTTAGCAGTGAAGGATACAGTAACAGACAAAAATTACATTTCCTTACCCAGTGTGTTGTTAGTCTGTGGAACTCCTTGCTGCAGCATGTGGTGATGGCATTGGACAGATTTCTAGAGAACAAATTCACCACAGGTTACAAGACATGATGAGGATATATGTCCTCTCCAGGCTTAAAAGGAAGTTAACTCACTCAGGGCAGTGGTATCAGGAGACTGGTATCTAGCTCTCTCATGTGCTCCCAGAGGCATCTGGTGGGCCCACTATGAGATACAGGAAGCTGGACTAGATGGGTCCTTCGTTTGATCCAGCATGGCTCTTCTTATGTTCTTATGTAGTGCTGTATGTTTTTGAGGTATATGTGCATGTGATCCCTGAGTCAGGTGTGTCCCCCACTCCCATAGCAAATGGCACATGAAATACCTATCTGCTCTTTCTCTGCAAGCCTTATTTCAGTGGCCAATGGAACATTCTTTAGGAAGCTGTTCCTCAGCACTGAGGGCATCCTATATTCTCTTTACCACTCAATCTCCTCTTTATCCTTTATTCCTTCATTTTTCTCCACCTACTTGGCCCTTATGCCTTAAAACCTGAGACCGGGGCCCAGATTTTATGTCTTCATATCCTCAATAATGTTGTTGCCGTTGTTGTTTTTGAGGACTAACAGTGCCCTTCATCTTCTTTATTTGTGTTCTCCCTGACATGTTGGTGCTTTTTTGTACATTTTGTTCTCTCCCTATTAATCTGCCAATTTTCAGTCACAGCACTCATTTAGAACCCGAGCAGTTGCAATGTGACATGGAAGTGGAGGAATCATGATTCCAACCATTGGGAACAAAGCCAAAGGAGACCTCCAATGATTTAATCGGGGTGTAAAATAGATCCTAGGATATAAGCAATAGACTTCCAAACTCTTCACACACACACACACACACACACACACACACACACACAAGGCTGATTAGAACACTTAGTGTCTGTGATTATTCCTTGTGCCACACTACATGTGCTATAGTGACCCTAATAGGGTTTTCAAGTTAAGTGAGATATTTAAGGAGTGGTTTTACCACTTCTAATATCCTAATGAGTTTCCCTGTCCAAGAGGAGATTTGAAATCTGGCCTCCAGAGTCCTAGTCCATCACTCTGTTCGCTACACTACACTAGGTATCCTGTGTGGGAACTGTTGCTTTATATTTATTATACACAATGCATATAGTGCTGTTGTTGTGATAAATGTGCAAGCCAACCCAAAATGGTAAGGTTAATTTTGCATTATCCCCAATATTTTCACTTCTATGTGGTGGAACAGAGCATAAGACTGATTCAGTTGTGGAATGCATTCATTTTATAAAATTGAAGGCATTTTGTCATGCTGTATCTTATGACAGAGGCACTGCTGAGGAAGGGTAGTGGGTAAATAATACACAATGTGAATTGTGGTTCTCAAGTGCACTGTAAATTAGAATTGTCATTTTGGCCCTTTGAACTGAAAAACCAAGTAATTTCCAATATGTTCTTGATCATCTTTCCAGTAAATGCCTGTATGATTTTTCCCCCCAGTGGGAAAAAGTAGAGATCAACAGGTGCAGCAAATTTAAGAGTAGATCAAAGGAAGTTAACCAACAGAGTATTGAGTTTTAAAAGGTCATGCAGCTTTGAGAGCTGGAAGAAGAACAAAAGCATTAATGTCCTTTTTCATAGCAGTTTTTGTCAATTTTTCTGCTACAAATCTAATGGGTAGCCCAAAGACTGGCTTAAAAAATGAACAGTGGTACAAAGAGAGAGAGATCTAATCTTGTGCGCTCCCAGACACATTTGGTGGGGCCACTGTGAGATACAGGAAGCTGGACTAGATGGGCCTTTGGCCTGATCCAGCATGGCTCTTCTTATGTTCTTAACAAGTGAAGTATGACCCATTGCTAGATATTGCTTAAATGTGTGCTCATTCTATTGTATCCTTGGGGTCCAAAATCCCACAAAAGGTTTTTGGTTTTGTTGGTCAAGCCTGAAAAACTTGACCTAATTTTCACTGTGGGAATCAGTATGTGATGATTAGAGGTACAGAAGTTGGCAGAGATCAGCAATTGCATAGGCCTTAAACTAAACTAAATGCATTCATCAGGGTAGTGTGCATACCATCTGTTTCAGTTCAGTTTGAATATTTTGTATTGCAAATTGCCACCAAGTTGCTTTGAGTTGCTTTGATTCATGGGCTCACATTCCAAAGTGTTTGCATGTACAGTACAGTATTCGTATATGTCCGCATAATGAAAAAAATCATAACAGTTAGGTTAATAAAGAATTCTAAACTGGGATATGGAAGGATCATTGTACTGAACTGCTGCTAGATGTGTAGTGTGTGGATGAAGTCTCCACCATTTTATTTCATTCTTCCCAAATCACTTCTAAATCTGCATCAATTTAATTCAAGCATCTATCCAATTCTAATGTGCATTTATGTCTTTTATCTGCTCAGGATGTGATTGCAG
>JAHTLZ010000021.1:6491107-6538966 GCA_023846285.1 Phrynocephalus versicolor
GAGAGAGAGAGAGAGAGAGAGAGAGAGAGAGAGAGAGAGAGAGAGAGGCAAGTCTGGAATTTTAAATGGCTTGTACAGGTATGTTTTATATAAATGGAAACATAACTATAGACAATTAAAACATGCAGGTGTCACAATCCTTTTTTAAAATTAACTGTTATGCCAATAAGTTAGGACTTTGTAGGCATTATAATACATGGTTATAAAGCATTCATAGTCCTAACAGTGAGCCTCCAAAAAAACTGCAAAAATACTCCACCTTCTTAGAGTGATCATTGGGAATGGTTAAGTGCTACAACTTGTCTTTAGATGCAATCTCAACTTCAAGTTTACCTCTGTGGAAAGCTTCAACTTCAAGTTTAGCTCTACGGAAAATCTTGACCTTTATTTTAGACAGAGATTGTCAGCTTTGACATCCATGGGAACATTCACCCTTTTTGCAACTATCCCCATTCTGTTTTGTAGCAAAGTGATAGCTTTCAAATGGTTTTTGGAGAAGAATCAGAATTAACTCATAGAATGAATTAAATTTGTTTTAGGAGGTACCACTGTACATTTATGCTATGGCAACATAACTAGTTAAAAGGATGTCAGCCATTATCTCTAAATAGGTTGCCAATCAGCCTTTCAAGATTTGATGCAGAATGGGATAGGACTGCACATACTCCTCACTTGCCCATCATAGATATTAACAATCCCAACATTCTCAATATTGAGGATTAAGGAAGACATCAGAGGTTACATATATCTTGTGTGTTAGAATTCTCCAAGTAAATGATAAAAGCCACTTGGCCAGTTATGTGAATTACAAATCCAGATTATCCCTTTTAACTGTTCTTATGTAACGATGTCTTTTTCCATTGTTCTTTCAGACACTTTTGAAGACAACAGGATCCAATAAAGCATAAGTGACATTGCAAGAAATTAATAGGAACCAAACACCAAGTTCTGCTTATTTATAATTAATGGCTATATAAATGATACAAACAGCCAGAAATGTTAGTTAATATAGGTGATGGATATGAAAGACACATTTTATACCATATTTCCCATTATTTGCAAATGTCAGTTCCTTAGTAACAGATTAAATGATGAATCTATTGAAACATTATGTGCTGATATGTCAAGCGAGCATGTAGTAGGGAAAAATATATATATAACAGCTCAGATCCTTTGTGTAACTGGTGGTGAAGTTTATATTATTACTTCAATCCCAGTATGTTCTTAAAATAAAAGAGAAAAAAAGACAACACCAGAGCAGTTATACAACTATACTGTGTCATTTCCCCGAAACAACAGTTTGTACATACTGTAGTATCTGCTGGCACAAGTCAAAAATGTATTTTGAAACAGAAACTTCAGGAACTGTATTATTGGGAAAGGCTATGGGATTTTTAAAAAACCAAATTAAAAACAAACCTTTTTTTAAAAAAAAACGCCTCTTTTAAAAAAACAATTCCCATTTTGTTTTGGAAATGTGAATTTGATGCAAGAAAAATCATCCATCAGCTTCCAGTGTCAACTGAGAAGCAAATGAAAGAGGCATGGCAGCGCACATCCAAACAGCATACAAAATAACTCTATTTGCTTAATCGCCCTCAGTACTGTTTCTGGGACATGTTGTCTATTTTGGCAAAAAAATTTAGAGCTGGATTCCGCTCCCAAGAGATGCATGTGACTCTGAAGGGTGAATATGGTCCTGATGAAATTATGTAACATTATTTTTGAGTTTACTTCACATAATAATTGTTGACAGCTCTAAAATATCCACACTCCTTCTCTGCCTTCTTTTAAAACAACTGAACAGCTTTTGCTTGCAATTGTCCTCTTATTAGTACAGCCTTTGCAGGACTGAATTTTGAACAATGCAATATGAGTTCTTAAAAAACAACATTAGCAACAGAAAAACTCTTAGCAAACAGGCTTATTTACCAAGAATAGGAAAAAATGCTAAGCTAGTCTGTGAGGAGGATTCTTAGTGATCCAGGTGAGGTCATCTGAAAGTTGAATCATGGCAACTGGACTTCTTGTCTTGTGAGATTGAAACATTTCGCTACTCATCCAAGCAGCTTCATCATTCTGAAGAAGGTTAGTGGTGAGGCCTCAAGTTTATAGTTCACCTTGCTTTCATGCCACCCTGGTCTGAATGGGCTCGTTAGATGGACAATAGCCTGAATAGGCTCGTTAGGTGGACAATGGCCCAAATAGGGTCATTAGATGTACAATGGCCTGGGGTGCGTGAATATCTCACCTATGCAACCCTTCCCGATACCCATTCAGTATGGGTTGTTAGGTGTGACCTTGCTGGTGCAGGTGTGAAGTGTTTCTGATTTGCCTGGGGATTTATAAAAGGGATGCACGATAAGGAGCAGACATTGTGTCTGAATCCTGCACCTCTGTTGAGTTTGCAATACACACATGAATGGCTTCCCTGACCCCTCTCTTAAACCAACTATCTTCTCTGTCTAATATATGCATATCCTCATGTACAGTTCCATGGGCATGTAAATGTTCCATAAACCCAATGTACCATTTTAATCTTCAATTATTCAGTTCAACAGAGCTGTAGCTAAGCAGCACAACATTAGTCTTTATAATAAAGGTTTAGCAATACCGAATAACTGTCAAGCCAATCGTGACTAATGGCAACTCTTTATGGTACGGGTACTCAGAAATATTTTATTCTTCCCTTTTTCTTGGGGTTCCCTGGGACTGTGTGGCCTGTCCAAAGCCACACAGGTTGGCTCTTGGGGGATGCACAGTGGGAAATCCAATGGCCAACCTCTGGCTCCACAGAGACCTCAATCACACAGCTTTCCAGCCAATATAATAAGGGCTTAGGGGCATAGATACTTGAAGGAGACCCTCTCCCCACACATATCTGTCCAGTCACATTGATGTCTTCCCAATGTATGTGGTTCAAGGGAAACACACAGCCTCATTTTTCCAATAGGGGCTTCAGACATTTCAGGTAGACTTGCTTTGACTTGATTTCTACAACACCTGAAACACTGGCAGAAAATCATTGCCTCAAACTTAGGGAATACGAAGTCAAGAGTGTGCAATCTCTAAATGCCAGGCTAAGCATTCTTACCCTCGGTGAAGTGGCAGAAGGCATGATCATAACTTGTATTCTTGATCAAAGTGGGAGATAAAAGGTTTGCACAGCTGCTGTGATGTCGGAATAGTGTTTATGAAAGCATTTCATTGTGACTCTAAAAACTATGTATGAGCCAGTCCTCAATGAGTCTTAAATCCCCTTCAGAGCCAACATACCACTGTACACAAATACAGTATGTATTTGAAATGTTATTGCGACAAATAATCTATCTATATTTAAGACTTCCGAAGGAAAAGGCTCCATGCTGCCTGAAATAGTTTTGTTTGTTCTTTCTTTCTTTTTCTTCCCTCTAGGGTTAACTTTGGCATATTGTTATTATCCTTGATTTCACAAGTGGCTTTGATACCAGATGGGTGGTACAGAAATCTACTAAATAACTAAAGAATAAAATAGTTACCATCTTTCGTATGATATGATTTTACAAGAATATAGGAAACTGCCTTATAATGAACAAAATCTGTAGTCTATCTAGCCTTGTATCTTATTGTCATCAATGGATTTATGGGGTTTTGGCAGGATGCTACCTATATCTAGTCTGGGGACACCAATGGCTGATTTGGGCATTTCTACATGCATAGTGAGTGTTCCCCATGGAGCTATGGCCCTTTCATCTGTATGGACAAAAAGTGTCCAGTTTTCCCATGCCACCACCTTTTTAATATGATATTTTGTTGTTACAGGAAGTCAATTCACATCTGACGTATGGTGACATTATGAATGATCCATCTCCACAGTGTCTTGTTCTCAGCAACCCTGCACAGCTTTTGTAGACTTCAAGGATGTGGTTTCCTTGATATGAGTTAGTAGCTATGATTTTCCACCTATCTTGTGAACAGAAACGAAACAGAACTGATTGTTTTTTAAATAATTCAGGAAATAATAATACAATACTTTGCAGCTTTGTAGGATGAAAATCATAACTGTTTTACAAAACTTTAAGATGCATCTTTCACCACTGGAATAAAACCTACATCTGGTGTCTACTGAATACAGAAAAATGGTCTGGTTTTGAACAATTTCTGCACTGTTTCTCCTGCCTTATTTGTCCTGGTTTGTGAAGTCTACACTGCTTCATGCCTTCCATTCTAGAAGAAACTGCCGCTTCACTTTGAACCCTCTGCACTGCTTTTTTATACAGCCAATTCACTTCTTCTCACATTCATTTTACTATATTGTGACTCGTAGTGTAATCCGATTTTGTAATAATATGAGGCTGCTACCTGTCATATTTTTGTCTATTTAAACATCGCTTTCCTTTCATCTACCTGACTCTCCATTACAATCACGGACTAATCCTCACTCATTTTGCTTTTGATAATAATTTTGGCACTGCCTGTAGGCTTCTAATAGTGCCGCCAACTTCTACATCTGGCTCAGATGCTTGTTTGGATTGGCTTTCATTTTTTTCCCTTCTGGCTCCTGTTCAGTACTATTTCTTGGCTCTTTTCTTTGCTGAGTATCTGGGGGTTTGATCAAATAATCTGATAGCAATAGGTGTAAGGTCTTTTCTGTTTTCTTTCTTTCACTAATCCAAAACTATTAGAGCAAGGGTCACTTGTCAATGGTCCAAAATCCTGACCAACACCTCTGCTGTCCCTCTTGCTTGGCCATACCTCTCACAGAAAGTAGACCCAGAATAGAAAGTGAGTCGATGAGCTTCCCTGTCAATGCAACTTTTCTGGCCCTTCATTGCTAATGAAATTGGTCGGGAACAACCTTGAACAGAGATTACCTTCACAACCTGTGGTTTGGGCTGCACTGTGTATAATATAGCTTGCTAAGGATTAAGAAACATCTTGTTTTTATCTGCGAGAAATCAGCTGGTTTCATCATCAGGTACAGTGAAGGGACCACCCTAAGCAGCCATCTTGACGGGTGCAGAGTAAGCAAAGCTGTGGATGTCAGGTAGTCTGTGTTTTGTCCCAGTGTTATGCTACTTCTCTGAGTTGCAGCAGAGAATACTGATGTGTGACCAGGGCTGAAGCAAATATTTGCTGTTGATCTGTTCACCTTTTGTGTGTGGAATGGAGGGAGGCACCATGTAATGCCTTGGGCTGGCCCTAGCAAAGGAAACAGGAACCTTATATTGTGTCGTATAACTGCAGATCAAGAAGGGACCCTATGAATCATCAAATCTAGCTTTGTCAGGAAGAACCAGTGGGAAATCATACTCCCAACCTTTGGCTCTGCTACCAGATAGTTTAAACCACTGAACTATCCATTACTGGTAGGATAGCTCAGTAGTTTAGGACTCTGGCCTTGAGTCCTAAACTGAAGCCAGAGTTTGGGAGTTCAATTCCCCACTGTGCCTCGATGGCAAAGGCTGGACTCACTGATCCACAGGGATCCCTTCCAGCAATCCAGTTCTAAGGTGAGGATGATGATGTTTTTTTAGTTTGGGGGGATGCACGTTGCACAAGCCTCTACTAGACCTGCATGGGTATTTCTGTCTTCATGGAATTTTATAGGGGGGAAGATGAATGACTGTCTTTCTGTGTGTAACTGAGTGATGACCTCCGTGATCTATGAGACAACACAAATTCAAGGGAAATCAGATGTTTTACAAATATAGCTTAACTTTCCCATTTACCACTTGTGATTAACATAATTATTGGGGGAAACAAACACTCCATGAAGCCTGATCAGCTGTCGAGCAAACACTTCACCTGATCATCTACAGAGGATTAGGGAAAGCAAAATTAGTTTTAAATTTCCTCTCTCCTTCTGTAAGTGTCATTCCATTTTCTCCCTTCTCCTATCCCTGATTCCCTTCCCCTCATCTGTCTCCCTTCCACACTTCTCTCACCTCCCTCAGAATCTGCAGCTATTAAAGGGGAATGATGGATCATTCTAAGTAGACATGCTTGAGGGGTAAGATGTTTTTCTCCCCTATCCAAACAGTGCCACTAGCGATCCACATACTGTACCATATCTAGATGCCATTGTGTGCAACGTGGCTGTGACAGTCTGAAAAGAAGAGACTCTTCATGTGAGCCTCCCCCTATGATCAGGGACCCTCTAAGACCTCATCTTTCTTCACTTTTAAATGGAGACTCTATGTCATTTCCACAACAAAGGCTGCTCCAAAATGCTTGATTTGAGCCTCCTCTAGAAATTGATATTCAACTTGTCTTTTTCAGTTCCTTTTAGTTTGGCAATATCTTTTGTTTATATTTAGCAACATTTTAATCACTGTTGGAAAAATGGCATCACATACAAAGCTGGATGATGTATCTCACTGCTACTTCTTATAGTCAGAATTTGCAGGAATGTCTCCATTCCAGCAGCTTTTTTAAAACATCAAGGGTTATATCCACTGAAAATTTGGAACTCTATTTTGCTGCATCTGGAAGCATGTCAGGCTGCTATTTCCAGTTAGACAAGCCATTGTGAGTTCCACCAGCTCCCTCTCCCATGGGCCTGGGGCTGAGCAGTTTTCTGGTAAAAATTCCATGGGTTCCAGCCTGGTTTGGTCACTTTCTGAAGCTTTTATTAAAGGAACAGAGTCAATAGAGGGAACTTGAGGCAACCTCCTCAAAGCCACACACAGTGTCATGACTAGAGATGGGCACGACTCAGAAAAAAATTTTCGTTTTCGTTTTCAGCTAGGGTCCGTTTCGTTTCGTTTCCGTTTTCGTGAGCTAATTTCAAAATTTTTCGTTTTCGTTTCGTTACGCAACAAAAACGAAAAAACGAAAACAAAAACGAAAAATTTTTCATTTCTCCCCATTTAGCTCCATTAAGCGCTTTTCCAGTAACGAAAAACGAAAATTGTCTCAAAATTAGTCGTTTTGTTTCCGTTTTCGGTCCATTTTTGAACCGTTTTTCGTTTTCGTTTCGTTACGTAACGAAAACAAAAAAACGAAAATGAAAATACCGCTAAGTCATGCCCATCTCTAGTCATGACTCCTCTCATGACATCCAGTCTGTCTTTACCAGGATATGGCTATTGTTTCATTTTCTCCTTGGCTAACATCAAATCTGTTTTAACATTTGTGGGAAATTTATGCAAAAAGGTTGTATTTCAACAATAAATGAAGCAGAATGTGTTTCTGTATAATTGATGGCATGCAAGGAAAATGCAGTTGGTGAATTGTGGTCATTATCAGGAAGTAAGTGCTGGCGAACAAATACTGAGAAAAGATTTAATGCTGAAAATGTAATGGACCCTGGGCTTACATCAATAATCAGAGTTCGGAATACAACTGTAGATAAAAGTTGAGCAAATTGGTGGTGCCTTAGTAAGATGGAGATGCAAGCAGGTTGTGTCAAGTCACTAGATGACACCAGCTGGATCCTGTGGCCATCTATTATAACTCTTTTCCCTCTCTGGAAAATGAAAATCCTGTAATGAAACATCCATTTAACAGTAGGCTTCATTTAAAAAACTGTATACTACCAGACATAGTGTTATTCCCAAGTTATGCTGAAATCTAATATGTTTCATGAGCTTGTAATACAGAAAAGAAAGCTTGTAATACAGTGTTGTATGCTGAGAGAAACGTCAAGATTATTCAAGCAAAAAGCAAAAGTTTAAATCTTCAGACATGTTTATGGACTTCTGAGAAATATCATTTTTAGCACCCAGAATTCTTCAGGGAGTGGTCATGCTGGTTGGTATATTTTAAGAATCATAGTCGCCAAGAATAATCTTCCCAATCTTGTATGTATGTGTGTCATGGGCATGCACACACAGCGTGCTTCGTTTCCTGAGGAGCAAAGCTCCCTTTACCATTGGTTGCTGTGGTTTACTGTTTTTCATTCCTTTGCAGGTGCTTGTTGAAAGATAACTATCCAGGACAGTATTAATTTTGTAATATATTTACAGTAAATACTAGGACAGTAATAACTAGCGATAAGCAGGGATGTGCGTTGTCTTTTGGCACATATGTGGAAACAGCTTTAATCGTGAGTATTTATGCTATATGTGGATGAATAGAGGAAAGCAATCTGTTATTCCAAGCAAGGAAAGTAATACACAATATCTAGAAATCCCCGGCTAGTGTCCAAGAAAAGCTAAAGTGAAATCTCTCACAAACTCTCCATAAAGTCCAGGATACTTCAGGGCCGTTCCACAAATAGCACTTGAGAGAGGACTTGAGAGACCTGTTGCTATAGAGCACTTTCCTGGGGAAACCTGCTTTCAGGGGACTATAACCTGGATGTCCCACATCCAATCTTCTTCAAACATGGAGGTTGTGGAGAGGAACTCCCAGAAGGTGAACCCTGTATCCACATGAATGTGCTTTTATTATTATCTTTATGGTTTTCCCCCTCACTTTTATTCTTATTATATTATTTATTGTAAACGGCCCTGAGTTCTGGTTAGAAGATGGGTGATAAATAAATAAATAAAGCTTTTGGGCTTCCTGTCATACACTTCTGCCATACATCCACAGACTTTAAGGGCATTAGTACATTTTTCTTTGCATAACCACTAGAGTATCACTTGTGAATGGTGGCTTTCTTGCTAGAACTATGAGGGAGTACCGGAGATAAAGTGGAATGCACCAAATCACATCTGGATATATTTATTAAAATGCCATGTTAGAGCAAACAAGCTTTGCAAAGGCTCAAAAGAAGACAAACAGTGACTGAAATGACATGTCTATCACAATTTAGAAGTTCTTATGCCAGTTATTATGTAATTCAATCTTGAACATGTACCAATGGCTTGAAGCTTGAATAACAATGAAGAATTGAGGTTGCCTCGCTTGATACAAACAGAGAGGGTGGACACTGTTTGTGAACTTCAGCTCATGGCTGTAACCACTATTAAAATCAAACTCGTTTGATGCAATGTATATAAAAAGAAACATAAAGTGAAGTATTAATAAAAACATAATGTGATGGCCACATTCATAGTTCTCACTGTTATGGCAATTTCTGTTTGTTTGTGATCCTCTGCCTCTTAAATTCCTCCTTACCATAATTACATTTGTTCCTTATGTGAGAGTTGCCGGATTTCATGAGAGCATATGAGGTCATGTTGAAGTGTGAAGGCTCTGAATTCACTCATGTTCAACAAAACTGACTGTACTTCACTGTTTTTAGACAATAGAAAAACCACTCCACAACTGTTTTCACTTAATCTTTATAATGTCTTTGATAATGGATCATCACAAAGACTAAACTAGACACTTAATTAAATGTTATAAAATATTTACTAGTCAAAACTGTCTTGCATAGCTACATAAATGATATAACTTGATATTATCAGTTGCATGCTACATCACATAACTCACTGTACAAATAAATAAAATAAAATAAATACAACTGATACTGTGGTTTCTGAACTTGGGGAATTTTGCTTTCAAAAGTTGTGCAAATTTGTGTTATGCCAAGGTAACTAGGTAAAAATGTTATTGCAAAGACACAACACTTAATATGCATTTTGACCCTGCCCCACAGCAATGCATAGCACAGTAACAGTGAAACATCAAATAAGGGCATTTCAAAATTTGGGAAGCATCTGGTTTCAGTTTAAGACAATTTACGGTAAGCAATCTGTGTTGTTTTCTTTGGTTTAGAACTTTTGAATATTCATGAAGCAAAACAAAGTCAAAGTCAAAAACAGAACCTTCCATTGAGCAAGTTGACTATTAATATCTCCCAGAAAACTGTACCTGACTGTTCATTGTTTAAGTCCCATGCGACTAATAATGACCCTATTAGGGTTCCAGGGTATGTAAGATGTTTAACAAGATTTGATCATTGCTGCCGCTCAGGGAGTTTCCATGGGCAAACTAGAATTTGAACCTGGATCTTCTGAATCCTAATCCCATATTCTATCTTCTAGATCACACTGGTTCTCATAACTCAACGGGTTCATTCAAAGCTAGGGAACGTTTAGGGAACTCCCAGAATGCCTAGATACCATCACCATTTATTTATGTATTTTTTGACAGAACATTGCAGAAATATGTGTGTACAGGGGAGAAAGGGAGAAAGAAAGAGTGCTGTCCCTCACTAATTCAAAGATGGAATAAATAGGTTATTTGTAACTCCGTTTATATCCTACCTTTCTCTGCATGCAACTCTATATGCTTCTTCTCCCACAAACTATCATCAGAACATGCTTGTGAAGTCAGCCAAGCTAAGAAACTGTGATTACTCATTGAGTTTTGATTCTGGACATTTTAAGCTATAGTCCATCAGACTCAGTTACCTACTCAAAGAGATATACAACTATCAGGATACTCCTCAGTTAGATATTATACATTTCATGCATTCCAAGCATATGTACTATAGGGTACGGTATATATTTTCTTTTTTGGAACTTTGACTCCCAGAATTCTTGAATAATTAATTCTCCAGGCAGAATATTTGAAGTTTCAGTCCCTCAACATCAGTGGAGTGACACCTGCATTTCTTCTACTCAGAACAGGGCCTCCCTCTGAGATTTCCCTGATTTTCTCAAAGTGAACATGTAGCACTTCAGAAACAACCCTCGGTAGACCCTAATGGAGAGTGAGACTCTCACTGTTTCACTGTGCGATGTGTTACTGTGGGGGAGTGCTTTTCAGAACTCCAGACTTTCAGAACCATTCTAGGAATAATGAAGCCCTCCTCCCTATTTAAAAAATCATGTTGGCAACCAATTTGATTGGAACTATAGACTGATACATTTAAGTTATCCAGCATGACAGCAAGATAGTGGAGGGGGAAAAGAGAGGTCAGAATAGAAGTGTCCAGCAGCAGGTAAATGAAGAAGGTGACACACAACTGAGAACACATAAGAGATAGAGAGGAGTACCCAGAGGGAAGGGATGGGACAAAGAAGATAGTGGAGGTAAGAGGAAAGCACCCAGGAAGCAAGGTAGAGAGGAGATGTGAGGAAGAAACATGGATAGAGCCCCCAGAAACTTTCACAAAATGGAAGAATTGAGAATTAGTGCAGCATACGTGTCTAATACCTATAATAAAAAGGTTTGTAACCAGAAAGAGTCTCCACCATCACTTTCTGCCGAGAAGAAAACATGGAAGCCAATGTTTAAGTACAGCTGTGTCAAGAGTCACTCGATGTTTAAATGAAACAAAAAGTTGTCCTGTGCCACAGTAGGTAGTACATCTTTGCACTGCCGCCCTAAGTTTTTAGTCTGCCATACCAAACTATTAAGTGCAATGGAAAATTTATCAGTGCCTTGCTATTTTTAAAATATAAAAACAATGTAGTTTTTTGGTTTGCCTAACTTTGGTTCAAAAAAGCTGCATGCAGAATTTGTTCCTGCTTGCAAATGGGTGAAGAACCAACTTCAGATTTTCCAATACACATTTTTACTCTTATCGCCCCAATATGATATTCTAATGGGATTATTGGGAAGGTCACATGGGCAAATTTACTTTTATGTCTTGCCACCGCAAAGAAAATTTATTTCTAACTACCATTTTGCCAGCAGATCCCAGCCTCTGGAATAAAAATATATCACCGAGGCCAATCACGCCTCACAAAACCTCACTGCCAAATTTATGAATTTAGAATATATCAGCAGTGTTCTCCATTAAAGGAGGTAGATTATCATATGTGGCAAAGGTTTAAGAACAGACTAAGTACTGTATTTTTCTGAACAGGGACACAATTAATACTAGCATCAGTAATTCACATGTTAAGCACCAAGCAAAACACCCTGGCCCACTATTAAAAAGCAAACATCTGTACAGTTTCCGGTGGGGGGGGGTGGGAGAAAAGAAAAAAGAAAGAAAGAAAGAATAAGAAATACTTTTATCTTTGCTTCTGAAGAATTGGCAGTACAGCTAAGGATGACTAGTACAGCAGATATTTTAGTTTTTCCTTGCTATCCTTTAGAATTTTTGTAGTGCAGAATTATGGCATCTATCAGTTGGTCTCCTCAGCAGATGTCTTGGTTGGTGATTTCAAACACTGCCATGGGAAATCCCTAAAACAGCAAATTGTTAATATTACCATGAAAATGGAGCTACTGAAATTGCCCCAAGAAACAATCTCTCTGTCCATATCTTCACCTAGTTCCATGCAACAATGCTGTTTTACATTTTTTTTTGCTTCTGCCACTTGCCTATTGCACTGAGAGGATCATTACTAGGCATGTGTCCTATTTTCAGACAAATGTGCAAAAATGGATCAAAAAACCCCCAGAGAAGGAGACTCCACAACCCTCCCTGGCAGCATATTCCACTGCTGAACAGCTCTAACCGTCATGAAGTTCTTCCTAATGTTCAAATGGAATCTCTTTTCCTGCAGTTTGAAACCATTGCCCCGAGTCCTAGGCTCTTAAATTCATTGAAATATCATTTAATGTTGCCACCTGTTTCTGTACAATGGTTTTAGTGCTGGCTCTACTTCTCATAGTGTTCCTCATCTCTTGATGTCTCTAACAACCACTGGAAAGGTAGGGTAGGTATCAGGCTCCTCAATTTGAAACTCCAATGGTGTGAGTAGCAGTTGCATTTGGAAAATAGTAGGGATGTGCACCATATGAAAAATGACATGCTGTTTTGTCGTGTCATTTCAAATCATTCCGAAACAAAACAAAATGGCAGCTAGCATTTCGTTACAATATGAAATGAAACACCATTTCCCCCTCTAGAATGAAATGATTGCCAGCAAGGAGTAAATTGAACCACAAGCTTCATTCCCTTTAACTCCTTAATTGCTGGCAAGTGGTAGTAAGCACCCGGCATACTCTCTCAATTACTACCTGCACCCTCTTTGGAGCTTCATAACTCAGCTCTGTGACTCCCCCTCCAAAAAAAACCTTTCTAAATTTCAAGGGGTTCCCTAAAATCAATAGAGGAAGCTAAGCCTGCCATTTTGGGGGTGAAACATGCCTGGGATCAGAATTTTAGAGTGCATATTTTTCTGCATAGGATCCAGGGGAGCATAGCATTTTGTTTCTTTTTGTTACAAAACTACTTTAAAATTCATTTTGTAACAAAATGAAATGAAACTACTCTAGAAATGAAACGAAACGAAACACTATTTTCCTATTTTGTGCCCATCCCTATTTACTAGTGCTCCGCAGTTATTAACTGCTTCTAAAACAACTATTCCCTGTGTTGACTTTTCTTCCACATTTGCCTTTGGAAGGAGTTTTGTTTTGGAGAGAAAAGTATTCAGTCATGTGAGCTTCACCTACAGTTCTGTGGTATGCCCCAGAAGCAGATTCATTACTCCAGTGAGAATTATCCCTTTGTGAGCCAATACATCTCCATCTGATCTCCAATTACTTCAGCTACTTTCCCCAAGTTTCACTTAGAGCCTTCAAAGCTTATAAGTATAACTAAGTCTATTGTGCCTCATTTCCGAGAATCACATTCCTTTTTTCTTAGGTAAGGGCATATAAAACATCTTAACATTAGTTTCAATGGCTGAAATCCAGTAGTACACTGCAGTTAGAGTAGGCCAATTGGATTGATGGAATTTACAGAGGAGAAGACTCTCACAGATCCCCACTGATTCAGTTGCCTACTCTAGTTATGACTTACTACTGAATTTCAGCCTCTTATTTATTTATTTGATTTATTTGATTTATATACTGCAACCATCTAGTAAAAAAGCTACTCTGGGCGGTTTACAAACATATACAAAATATAAAAACATATTAAACAACTTAAAATAGTAAATAAAAACTAATCAATCAAACCAAATAATCAAATCATAATAATAAAAAGAACAAATAAACAAATAAGCACAAATACAATAAATCAAAATGGTTTAGCAATTCAAAATAAGAACAAATGGGAAAAAATAACTAGTAGAAAATTATCATAAGGCGGGGAAAATGACAGCATCATATTTATATAAGTTGGTTGAAACAGAATAACAAATAACATTTGATTTTGTTTGGTTACTTGTTTCCTTGTTACAAAAGGCGGTACTTTTACACACATCTCATCCAATACTGGCCAACAGTATGAATGTGATGTTGAAACAACAAAAAGTGAAGCATACAAAACTGGCATAGAATCACTTTAAGCTAACACTTACTTCTTCACTAAACTCATATTGGACAAAGAGGAGGCTCTGTCTTGCAGATTCAGTCAAAGTAGAATTATATTGAACATCTATATAAAGCAGAATTGCTGTTGTTTTAGCTCATTGAATGTCTGCAACTGATGCATTGTCTTTTAGAGATGTAAATGTTTGCTTATTTCAGTCTCATAGGAAACAATGAAAGATTTCAAAAGATTTTCCCCACCTGGTGAGATTTGCATCTTTTTTTTTTTCATTTTGACTCTTCTTGTTGAATTTTTTTTTAATAGATTTTTATTGAATTTTTAAGGGGGGAACAGGGAAAAAGAGTATGGGTAGAAGGGAAAAAGAAGGGGTACAATTTTTAAAATTTCATTGAGTATATCAAGCAAAATAGATATAGTAATTTAACATATTACTAAAATTGCCAAATGTTGTCACAATACTAATAAATTTGTTACTTCTTGCCATCTTTCCCGAAAGATCTCGTCGTAGTCTCCCTTTAAATAACCAGAGAGTTTATCAATTTCGATACATTCTCTTATCTTTCCGTGGAAATCCTTCTCTGTTGGCGTGTTTGGTTGTTTCCAAAATTTCGCATACAGTATTCTTGCAGCAACAATTACATGATGAAGTACATATCTCTGGTCATAGGAAATATTTACATCTACTATATTTAACAAAAATAGTTCTGGTCTAAACTCTATCTTAATTTTCAAAGATCTTTCTAAAAAAAGTTTTACCATATTCCAATACGCCTTTGCTTCTTTACAAGTCCACCACATATGATAAAAAGTTCCACAATCATAGTTACATTTCCAACATTTAGGTGAGCAGTTATACATCTTAGATAAACGGTGAGGTGCAAAATGCCATCTATAAAACATTTTGTAGCAATTTTCCTTAAATGAGATAGATTTAAAGATTTTAACTGTATTCCACAGAGAGTCCCATTTATTTAAATGGATAGTATAACCAAAGTTTTCAGCCCATCTAATCATAGAGTCTTTAACCAATGTATCAATCATTTTTTCATTTAACAATATATTATAAAATTTGCTAAGAAGCTTTGAATCACCAGAAGAAAGTATTTTATCAAATGGGGTATCAGTAGTCATGAAGCCACCCTCTTTGGAAAGCTCTTTGAAGTGTGAATGTATTTGTTGGTATTTCCACCAATCCAAATTATAACCTTCTGATACTAATTTCCCTAATGGTTTCAATGAGAGGTCAGCATTCAGAAGGTGTCTGTAAGTTATAACTTTTGAAATTTCACTTGCCTGGGAGCTATAAATTGCTCCCAGTGGGGATAACCACATAGGTGCTTTGAAATAAAATTGTTTTTGAATCAATGACCATATTTTGGTTAAAGCATTCCTTATCCAATGCTTTTTAAAGAGGGTAGGTAAATTTCCCTTATGCCACAAATAGTGATGCCAGCCCTTATCAAGGCCATAACTCTCAAGCTGTAGTATTCTTTTATTTGTCATCAAGATCCAGTCTTTAATCCAAGTCATGGCGGCAGCCTTGTAGTATAGTACCAAATTGGGAAGGGCAAAGCCTCCAAATTTGGTTCTATCCTGCAAGTAAATATTTTTAATCCTTGCTTTTTTCTTTTGCCATATAAATATACGTATACTTTTTTCCAAATCTGAAATGATCTTAAAGTTTGGTAATATAGGCAGAGATTGAAATAGGAAAAGCATTTTAGGTAAGACATTCATTTTGACTGCAGCAATTCTGCCCATTAAGGATAGCTGAAGTCTTGACCAGGTTTCGAGATCAGCTTTGATTGTTTTGATAACATTAACATAATTGTCTTTGAGTAAAGAGTTACATCGGTTAGATACAGTAATACCCAAGTATTTTACCTTATTAGAATGTTGAAAACCAGATTGTTTTACCAGTTTTTCGATCATGGGTGGGGTCATATTTTTAGTTAGAACCAATGTTTTTTCTCTATTCACCTTTAATCCGGAGATTTTAGAGTATGCCTCCAGGGTCTTTAGAAGTTCTACAGAGGAAGTCTGGGGGTTCTCCATAATAACCATCAGGTCATCTGCAAAGGCTTGTACCTTGTAAACTTCTCCCTTGTGTTGTAGGCCTTGAATATCTGGGTTTTCCCTTATTACATGAAGGAGAATTTCCAGGGTGGATATAAACAGAAGGGGGGGAGAGGGGGCATCCTTGCCTGGTACCTTTGTGTATATTAACTTTATCTGTGAGGTGACCGTTCACTACGATCCTGGTATTTTGGGTAGAATAAATTTGTTCAATTGCTCGCAACATTCTGTGACCACACTGAAGATAATCTAATTGAGTTTTGAGTAGAGACCAGGATACATTATCAAAGGCTTTCTCAGCATCAATGAATGCAAAAGCTACTTGCTTCTCGGGGTGGGATTCTTAATATTCCAACACGTTAAGGAAAGTTCTGATATTGGATTGAAGGTGCCTTTTCGGGAGGAAGCCAGTCTGATCGTGTGATATCAAAGAAGGTAAAATCATTCGCCATCTGTTGGCCAGGATGGTTGCAAAAATTTTGTAATCCACGTTTAGGAGGGCAATTGGCCTGTAGTTCTGTATCAAATCTTTGGATTTCCCTTCTTTGGGAATCAATGTCGTATGTGATGATTTCCAGGAATCTGGTATATTTTCGCCTTCAAATATAGATGTAAAGAGGTTTTTCATATTTCCCGAAATTGTCTCCGAGAATTTTTTATAAAATATGGCTGGTATTTGGTCGGGTCCAGGCGCTTTATTCAATTTTTGATGATTAATAGCCTCTGTTATTTCCATCATTGTGATAGGGGCGTTCGTCTGGGCTCTCTGTTCCTCAGTAAGTTTTGGGAAATTGGCTTGTTCAAGATAATGGAAGATAGCATCATTGTCAATCATCTCCGGCTTGAATAATCTTTGGTAAAATTCCTCTATGATTTTTTGAATTTGTAATTGCTCTGTCTGATTTTCTCCGGTTTTGTCTTTGAGTGAAAATATGAGTTTTTGTGATTGTACCTTTTTTAACCTATACGCTAACCATCTACCTGGTTTGTTTGCATTTTCCACAAAGTTCAGTTTGGCCAACTTGATTTTGTGAGCTATATCTGCAGTCAGAATCAAATTGAGTTCATGCCTACAAGAGGCCAGGTCTTTGTTCAACCTATCGTTGCGGGGATCTTGTGTTAAGTCCGTTTCAAGCTTTTTCATCATTTTAAGAGTTGATTCATATTTCTTTTTCCTCTCTTTATTCCGTCTTGCCATAAATTGGATAACAAAACCTCTAAAGTATGGCTTGAAGGCATCCCATACCGTTTTGAGTGGTGTGCCCTTATTCAGATTAGTTTCAAAATACAAATTCAAATCTCTAGCAGCCTCTGAAATGAATTCTTTATCAGTCCAAAGAGTTGGGTTAATTTTCCAGTGCCTAGGCATACCTGAAGATTTCAGTGTCCATAAGATGGCATTATGGTCAGATAACACTCGAGGTAAAGTTTCAATATCCCTTGTGTTTAGTAGAAGATCAGATGAAGCCCAACACATATCTATACGAGAGAAGGAAGCATATTGTCTTGAATAGAAGGTGTAGCCATCTTTTAGTGGATTTTTCCTTCTCCAGATGTCATGAAGTTCTAGAATGTCGGACATATCCAGAAACGATTTGGGCAGTGTGGAAGACGAGGTCTTGAGTTTTTTCCCTTTTGGTGTTTTCCTATCTACTGAGGGAATATGTACAGCATTGAAATCTCCCAATATTATAAGCTGATGATTCCCATATTGCAACAGTTTCTGGGCCAGTTGTTCAAAGAATGCTTGTCTTCCATGATTATCATTAGGAGCATATATACCAGCAATAATTGTTTCTTTAGATTGAATTTTTGCTTGGACAAGGATCCATCTGCCTGATTCATCTTTTTCCAGAAGAATTGGGGAAAGTTCTGGTTTAATGTAAAGTGCCACCCCATTTTGCTTCTTTTCTTTATTTGATGTGGAAAATAGATTTCCCAATTTATTTTGTATTAAATATTGTTCATGTTTTCTCAATACATGGGTTTCCTGTAAACAGATGATGGAGCATTGTTGTTTTTGGAGAAAATTGAAAGTTTTACGACGTTTCTGGGGCGTGTTCATACCATTAATATTCAATGTTAGAATTTTTTGGGCCATCTTGCTACTTCCAAAAATATTTTTTCTTCCCTGATTTTGGCCTGAGATAATTTTTCGGCCTGGCACCTCCCACTGCGCCACTAGAATCTTGAACGTGCTTTGAAGTCTCTTGTTTCGAGGTCTGGTCATCACGGCTGTCATCTTTGGTAGTGGTTTGAGTTCCGGTCATGTCCTCATCTTCAGAGGAGGATGGTGGAGAAGAGGAAGGGGAGTAACCCAACTTCTTTGCATTTTTTTCAACGAAGGCTCTAGCTTTCTGGTGAGATTGAATTTTCTGTAATTTGCCTTCCCATTGGAAGGACAAACCTTGGGGGTAGAGCCACTTGTATCTTATGTCATGCTTGAGCAGGAGTTTGGTAAGGAATGTATATTCTTTCCGTAATTGGCGAACCTCCCAAGGGACATCTTTCAGAATTATCACTTTGGATTTATTGATTTCCACCTCCTTATCTTGGGTAGCCTTAAGGATGCAATCACAAGTGTATCTTCTAACCAGTTTAACTATTACCTCGGGAGGGAGTTTGTTTCTTCTGGTATAAGCCGTTGGTTGACGGTAAATCACGTCTACCTCGCGAAGGAATTCTTCAGTAGGTACCTCAAGTAGGGTGGCCAGGGTGTCTCCAACCATAGTGTAGAGATTTTCATCTTTATCCACAGTAAGGTTTTGAATTCTTAGAATTTTGGAAGAGGCTTCGATTTCGTGTGTAAGAACCAGTTTGCTTGTTGATTCCATTGAGGCTTCAATTTCTCCAAGACGAAAATCAGTGACATTCATATTTTCTTCCAACGCTTGTAAACGACTACCAAAGGTTTCTAATTTGGAATCGACATTTGAAAAGCCCTCTTTCATTTCTGCTCTTAAGTTGGAGAACCCAACGGTTTGATCTGAAAGCATCCTCACCTGGGTAAGATTTAATTGCTTCAATGCATCTAAGATTTGGTCAGATTCGCTTAATTGACTTGTTTGTTGAGTCATGGTTGCTGGGTGGGTTGCTGGATGGGCCACGGGAACAAAAGCAGATTTCTTTTGTATAGTTGGGGTCTTGCTCATACTGAAGATTTATTTTGTGGTGGTAAGGAAATCGATTACCTCTTCACAAGAAAATTACAAAGTCTTTAAGAGATTAGACTTATTTCTAATCAATTTACTGCTTTTCAAAAATTATATGTGATGCTGCAAACATGGGAAAATCCAGTAGATGGCGTGCTGTGCCCACTTTTGCCAACAGAGTCCGAAAAGTATAGTATGAAATATATTGGGAGCTTAAGAGTTAAATTTCTGCAGTTAGGTGAATATGAAAGTGAAAGCTGGAATTTGCAGTCCTCCGAAAGGCAGAAATTAACAGATAAAACAGGAAAGAGGAACTAAAAAAGGCAAATTCTTTCGGTAAGTTGCTGATTTATATTCTTGAAAGGGCTTTCAGATGGAAAAAGCCACTCACGATTCTGGAGGAATAGAGGCAGCTCAAAGCTTCCATCCGGATCTCCCAAGGTCTCAGCCGCACAGGAATTCCACCAGGGGTTCTAAACCTCTCTCCCGAGAGGGAACCACACCCGGGTGCCCCTGGATCGGTTCTGGGATAGATTCTGCTCCCAGAAGGGTCGTCTTGGAGTGGAAACGCCCTCTTGGGACCTGGGATACATCGACGTTAGCTGGGACTGCTTTCAGCTAACGTCTATGCTGCTCGCGGCCATCTTGTCCCTCCACCGACTCTTCTTGTTGAAAATTCATGGAAGCACCAAAATAGCATATTTGACATTGGAAACCATATATGTTTTGTGTAATATACAAAGTTTCATGTGCAAACCATTCATACTTTTAGTTGTGAGGGTTTTTTTGGTTTTGGGGTTGTTGATGTTTTGGCTGTTTGGCTGAGTTCTGGAAGTTTCTCCTGGCCGGGAAAGCCTTCAAGAATACAATCATACTTTTTTTGGTATTTGTGGGTGGATGGACCTGTTGACAAAAAAGGTGCTGGTCCCTAGCTGTCATGTAGTAGTAAAAAAAATCTTGAATTAAGGATGCAAAAATCACTTTGCACAAAAACCAGAAAAAGGACGACTGTGTATGCAATGGGTCTGTAAGAATGAACAAGATCTTTTTTATAATTCCTGATATTGGGGGTAGAATACAATTTATCCAGTGCCTCCAACTTATCCTATCTCTTTTCCTTAACCATTCCATGGAAACGGACGTCTGCAACATCACTATCAGTATTAACCCTGCGCCCCTCAATTGGGTTCATAATCCTTTAATATACATGTTTGGCGTGATGGGTGTAGTAAGACAGACTAGAAAGACACTGTTACACTGGTAACCCCCCCTTCCCGGTACAAAAATCTCTCTGAAGAATTTAGTCAATTTTTCAGTTATGTGTGTTAACGTCATCAACTGACAAGGTTTCTTTTCAGTTTAGCATTTGGCTGTGCTGCTACTTAATATTTACTTATTGGAAAAAAAATGGACTCGAAGAAAGCAGTACTGTCTTCTCAAGATGACAGAGGGCTAGCCAAAATAATGCTAGACCATCTATAAATGTGCTGGATCCAAATCCCACCCAGCTTGATGAAAAGTACTATCCTACTGTGACCTAGTTGTGTGTCAGTATAGTGTCTGCATCCCTGGGATGGAGGGAATTTCAATCTGGCATGACGTGACTCCTCCCCTGTCCCACCGTTTCTCCACCTATTTTGGCTGTCAAGTTCTTTTCCTTGCAGATCATCTGAGAAGATCCAGCAGAAGGGGGTTGTAACAGAAGAAGTGTCTGTCTGTAACATACTCTATTATGGTAGTCATTTAATTTTTGACATAAGTCCTCTACCTCACTGGTGTTGTTTGTTAATGACTGACATAGCCTCCAAAGTTAGGGGGGGTTGTTTGTTTTCAACTATCAACATGTTCTAGCTGTCATAACTAGTGGTCATGGCAGCTGGGGTACTGTGGTGAATGGAGTGTAAAAACCTAAATTTTCTAGCTCTGCTTGGGCTATTTTACACATTTCTTACTTTGTAAAATACTTAGAGTGGCTCCCCTTTTGGGAGGGGAGAAAGACAGGATACACTTTTTAAAACGCAATACTAAAAATTGTTAGGAGAAATACTGTATATCAAATAATGAAGGGGAAAGATCGCCTGATGTGTCCTTTGCACTGGCTGAATTTTTGAACTGGCTCAAGGCTCCAAGTACAGTTGGAGAAGCCTCAAAGATATTTTAAATTAGAGTTAACATTAAGAGTTCCCCTGAGGCTGACCTGGCAGTGGAGAACAGCAGAAGTGAAATGAACAGCTGGTCAACGCTCTGTTTCTTTATATATTCATTAAAATCTTTTGCAGCTTCACTGTACCTCTTGTCATGATATGTCCCCAAGGGGTAAGTCTGCCTGTGTAGTTGTGTTCCAGTTCTACTCCAGTACCTCAAGAAATTTTGGTGGAGCCATGGCATTCAGATTACAGCATACCAACGAAAATATTTGGTCAATTTCTTAAAGCCTTTGTTGCATATAAGAGCTCTTGTTGCCCTGAACTTCTATCAGGGCTTGCTAGTAGAAAATGAAGAATTTATCAGGTAAGGCTCACTCATTTCATGCCCACCATGGAAGTACTAACCTTAGAAATGCTTAGAATCATAGAATCATAGACTTGGAAGAGACCTCAAGGGCCATCCAGTCCAATCCCCTGCCATGTTGGAACCCCCTTAAACTGTGAATTCCAAGTGTTATAATCAGATTTTTTACCCTGATGGGTGGTTAAAACAAACACTATATAGCAGAAGTGAGAAGAGCAGAGAATAACCTTATATGACAGACAAACAAACCCAGATAAACTGGGGGAAGCAGTCCAATCAGCTTTATGGTTGAACCTTCCTCTCCCTAGAACTACTGTATGCAACAACTTCCATCACCTCCACATTTTTCCTTTTAATATTTCTTACCTCCAGTATTTGGACTGGACAAAACTGTTGCGCCAGGATGAGAAGAGTTGAAGCCCATTCTTAATGCAACATTCAGAGCTCAAATCATTGGTTTGAAAATGACAAATATTCAGACGTTCACCAAGACAAGAAGCTACCTGTCTTTAGAAGTATTGTTATTGATCCAAACTGCGGTGAGGACGACATTCTCAGGCTTAGCACAAAATCCTTTGTTACTCCAGTGTAAACTGGATACAGACATCAGAAAGAATTTAAACAAACTGAAAAATTACTATTCACTCTCCCTTTTTGGTTCCAAGGCTCTATGTGGCTCCTGTCTGCCTAGAGGAAGCTTTTGGGAGATTTTGGATGGAGAGGGGAGCTTTTAATAGTAAATATTCCATTGTACATATAGGTGTATTATATGGTGTTACATTCCTGTTTTTAAAAGCCAGTAAAAATCAATGGTTTTTTTTTTTAATCTCTTGCTTACAAATGTGGGATCTTGCTTCTATAGCTACAGTTCAAAATGCCGGGAAATGACCTGACATTACCTTGCAATATTGTGCTGCTAGCATATGGAAGGATACCAAGATTTACATAGCAAAGTCCAGTCTGAATGTTGAGGACCCTGACATCAGCAGTCAAGATGATCTACATTACAGGAAGCCTTCCTGACTTCTCTACTATTCACAAAGAGACAACAAGCAAGATAAAATCCCATAGTCTCACACCTGTTTTTGTCAGTTAACCACTTATGACCCAAACACGAAGCAACTGTCATGACTGTTTTTCTACATGTTATCTACTTATTTATAACCTTTAGCACAAAACAATCCAAATGCCTGGAAGAAACCTTCTATTTCACGAGGTATTGGCAAGACCTCCAGGCAATTTCTATTGGATAATTCAGTAAGCATGTGCAGCCAGAGTTTATGAAAATCTTCGTATATAAAACTAGCATCTTTAAGATCCTGAAATACAAAGTGAGTCCCTGATGCTGGGAAAGATTGAAGGCAAAAGGAAAAGAGGACGGCAGAGAATGAGATGGTTGGATGGCGTCATCGATGCAACCAATATGGATTTGACCAAACTCCCGGAGGCAGTGGAAGATAGGACGGCCTGGCGAGCTCCGGTCCATGGGTCACGAAGAGTCGGACACGACTGAACAACTGAACAACAACAACAAAATACAAAGTGAAAGCAAAGTATGCTGCCTATATGCAGCCCTGTAGCACTTAAAGCACTCTCTGGGAGTTGACAATGTGATTATGCAGGCTACACAACCTGCTCCCTCACCCCACCAGTTGGGTACTTATTTTACTGCCTTTGGAGGGATATAAGATTGAGTTAATCTTGAGCCAGCTATCTGGGATTGAACCCCAGGTCATGAGCACAGTTTGACTGTAGTCCAGCAGTTTTACCAATGCACCACAAAGATCCATATAGTATGTAACTCCTGAATGACAGGCTGGGGCGACTTCAGTTAAACAACAGCAGCAACAACATGTAGCAAGAATCATTCCTCTCCCCAAAGCAATAGTAAGTATTAAGGAAGGGGGAAATCCTGAACATATTTACAAATGATGGCATAACAATGGCATACAAACATTCAGACGCACACTGTTTTGACTGGTCAGGCAAAAATCAGGCACACTCCTGTGTACCTATAAACAGAGAAATCCCCCAAGAAACAAGGGGTTGCTTCCATGTAAATGAAAGTATTTCTTGGCCTAAGAAAATGGATCATAGCTTGGGCCAAAGTACAAAAATACTGTTTACATTTCTATTTCGGGATCTCTTGTCTTGCAATATCTAGAATATATCCTTCTAAGGCAGTTTGATTTATCGTAATGATTCCTGATTTATGATTCATTCTTGAAAGGAATTTATCTCTGGTGTCAAATATGTATTCTGTGCTGCGGTTATTTACCATTCCGTTTGGAAATTCCATTGTAAATTCCATCCAGAAAAAAGTGCTTTAAGTGTCATCTCTTCTGAACCTATTCATAATGGCACAGCCTTTTCTTCCTGTTTTCCCAAATAGGCAGCTGAATGTACATGGAGGTGTTTGTGCTATTTCTTTCTTCAAGTGCTCTTGACTTCCCATGCTCTATGCACTTTTCTTCCAGTAAAGCTTATTTACGGGCTTCTCAGCTTAGCTCAGGAGAAAGTTGCCTGGGTTTTGCAAGCCCTCCCCCATCACACACCTTATCTATTTTGAAATGAGGTCTTCAGCAAGCTACAGTATATTCATATGGTTGATGCTATGCTGTGCCTAAAGAAAACATGAGTCATTTTATACCATTTTAACTGTTTGGCCTCCAAGTCTATGGCATCCTGGAGTTTGTAGTTTTTACTGAGATGCTTAACATTTTATAAGGGAAAGCAGCAACATACTCTTGTGAACTACAGCATGGAACACTGATAAGTAGAGATGGGCACGACTCAGAAAATTTTTTCGCTTTCGTTTTCATTTTCGGCTAGGGGTCCGTTTTGTTTCGTTTCCGTTTTCGTGAGCTAATTTTCAAAATTTTTCATTTTTGTTTCGTTACGTAACGAAAACGAAAACTGAAAACAAAAATGAAAATTTTTTTCGTTTCTCCCCATTTAGCTCCATTGAGTGCTTTTCCAGTAACGAAAAACGAAAACTGGCTCAAAATTAGTCGTTTCGTTTCCGTTTTTGGTCCATTTTTGAACTGTTTTTCGTTTTTCGTTTCGTTACGTAATGAAAATGAAAAACGAAAACGAAAACGAAAATTGCGCTAAGTCGTGCCCATCTCTACTGATAAGTACAATGAGATCAGTGTTATGTATGCTCTGTGGCCTGCCTTGAAACCTCTAAGGCTGAGTTACTTAGCATAGCATCCAGGGGGACTAAAGCGTCCATAGACACCTTCCACAACACCCTCTAGGCTCCTGAAGATTTTATTTGTAAAGAGTAAAACTTAAATTAAATCAGTAGTTCCCAACCTGGGGGTCAGGACCCCTTTGGGGGTCGAGCAATCATTTCACCGGGTTCACCATGAGCCAGTGAAGAAAAAGGCACAAATGGCTTGGGTCTGGAGGAGGAGGGGGAGGAAGGGGAAAGAAAAGAGTGAGTTGGAGGGGATGTCAGTCAATGGCACCGGAGGCTGTGATTGGCTGACAGTTCCTATAGAGGGAAGTTCTCTATGGCACCTGTGGCAGTTGTCTGCCAAAGGGAGTTTATGGCCTCTTCCAAGCATGGCAAGGGGTCACCACAATATGAGGAACTGTATTAAAAGGTTGCGGTGTTAGGAAGGTTGGGAACCACTGAGTTAAAACCACCTCCACAGGAAGGCTATCATGTTGAAAAGCAATGAACTGGCCCCAAGAACAGTATGTGCATATGAATGTGTATTAGGTGACTTATTTGCTTGTATTATTTGATTCATGCTTTTTGCCTCCAGGTGCCTTTATATATGTGTCTTTCTCTCTGAATGAACTCATTTAAGCTCTCCAGTGGGCATCTGACACAATGTAGGACATTGTATAATCACTCTTAAAGCAAACACAAACCATGCATCTTGATGGCTTCAATACAAAGTGTGGCCTCCATTCTATCTTTCCTCTCAGGTGGCCAAATGTGCTTTGTTGCACAGAGAATGCCTTCTCATACTCAGCTGAGCATCAACTTTACGTGTACAAAAGAGAAGAAGTGACGAACAAATATATCTGCAAATCCAACATTCTCTTTTAGGTATTAAAAGTGTATCCATATGATCACTGATAGCATCCCCTTCACTAGGCAGTACTTTGTCTTGGGGCCCAGTTCAAATACTGGCTATGACTTGTAGTGCCTGACAAAACTTTGGACCAGGCTAAAAGAAAAACTGTGTCAGAATGCTAAGATCTTTAGGGAAGGTCTCACTGGATCATACTACCAGCAGATATACTGTACTTCTGGAGAAGCCAACATTGATATACTTCTGGAGAAGCCAGCATTGATGTATCTTAGTAAATAAGACGGGGCATGTAGGAGTTGCCTTGTAACTGTGGTTGTTGATCCTGTAACCTCTCAGATATGAAAATACTACCGTTCAAACAATCTCTCCTGCTTTCTTGCTGGGTTGTAGGATTCTACCCTTGGATTTGAATGGCCAAAAAAAAAAAAATTGTTCCATCAAAGTTTTGTTCTATCAGTTTCCATCAGAGATGTCCCAAATGAATGTTATTTAGTTGAATGGTTTTTTTCCCCATTTCAGGAAGAAGAAAGTGCCAAAGCAAGAGTGAACATCAAGAAGACTGAAATTATGATTACAGAGTAAACACACAAGTGCAATGTTGTTAATAAAGAAGTGGAAGTGGTTAGAGATTTTGTATACCTTGGTTCAATCCAAATGAGGCAATAACCAAGAAAGCAGAAGACAAAGAAGGACAGAAGATGATCAAGTGTAAGGATGTGTCACTGGAGAAAAGTCCATGCTATCATATTTCTGATCACCATCTATGGGTGTGAAAGCTGGTGAGTAAAGAAACCTGACAGGGAGAAAAAAAGATTCATTTCAAATGTTTTTTTGGAGGAGAAATCTGGGGATAGCCTGTACTGCCTGGAAGATAAACAAATGTGTCCTAGAGCAAATCAAGCCCAAATTATCACTGGAGCCAAAAATAAGGAAACTGAGGCTGTCTTATTTTGGGCACAACATGAGAAGGCATGTTCTCTGGAAAAGACAATAGGGCGGGAAAAGTTGAAGGAAGACGGAAAAATTAAAAGATCAAAATGAGATGGACTGGCTCCCTAAAGGAAGCCTTTGAATGAACAAGACATTTTGGATATTGTTCATTCATAGGGACACCATAAGTCATTGGAGAACTTGATGGCACACCAAAAAAGTTTATATCATTTATAGCTATTAAGTTATGCTTTTTCTGCTAGCTGGAAAACTGGCCTGAAATCTAATTGACTGCAGTCAATGTAAATGCCAAGAAAGAATGAGAGAGAGGTGTTAATTGACCAGTTCAGAAGGTTTTGTAGCTCATTAGTCATTTACAAGATAAATATTTTCTTTTTGTAGCGTACGCAGTTTTGCGTCATTAGAACAAATGCAACCTTTCAAATAAGTGTTTTATATATCTGTCTTTTGCTAGGCTTTGCACTGGGACTTGGTATGATATTAAGTAATCTAATCTAGCATGATTACATTGCACTGCACTCTTAACTTAAGAAAACACTGTTTTCTGTTATAAAAACGTAATCTACACATCCTGTTTATGCTTCCTTTTAAAAGAACCCCTCTTCACTATAGCAGATATTTGTTTTTGAGACTTATTGAAGCGAGATAACTTAATTTGACCTACAGTTAACAGCATCAGAACAATTATTGGCATTAGAGGGACATTCTAAATACAAGAATAATTTTCAGGGCTGCCCACTATTTTCTTTTTAATAGTGTGTTTTATAGCTGTGCTATTTGTCTTGAGCTTGACACAAGTTAAGAATAAGCCATTTTCTGAAAGCTGTAAGTTCATCCTTGGCTTTATTTTTCTTCTGTTTAAATTACAAAAAGAAAAATTAGTATGCACTTGAATTACAATAGAGCTTAGCTTTATGTTATCAGCAACAACCTGTGACTGACCTCAGGTGGAACTTCATACTGAGGTGGTTGGATGTTCTCCCCTTAGCTTGGATTTGAGGCCTCCTGCAATATTTATCATTGGCTCCCCTGTGACCCCAACTACTGTCCATGAAAGTTGCCCCATTACAATAGACTCAATTCACACATTCAAGTGTCAATCATCAACTATAGATGGAGTAGTGAGAACTAATATGTTTCTGACCCTAAATGCCAGGGCCAAGAACATAAGGACATAAGAACAGCCTTGCTGGAAGAGGCCACAGCCCATCCAGTCCAGCATTCTGTCTCACATAATGGCTCACCATTTACTTCAGGGTATTCCCAAGCAGATGTCTTCATCTGCTTAAGATTCCCTGAAAATGGCATTGAGAGATATCCTGCCTATCTCTCCAACCCAGAGGTTGGCCTTTCATTTAGCCACAATCTATACCAATAAAGTGTTTCAAGTTAAATGTGGTCCTCCAGCCTTGTCCACAGTCATGGGCACTTGGGGAGTACCATTAATTTGGAGGGCACAAGGTTAGAGTATAAATTGGATACATATCAAGTATCTACATATCATCCACAGGTAAACAACCCTTTATACCTGTTATTTATGGTTTCTGGCTTAGATTTCAAACATAAACAGTATTTTTATTTAAAAATGTTATCTGATGGGAAAGAAATTTATATGATAGAAGATAAATAACTTTATTTGTTTTCTTTGTTTTTACAGAGCTGTTGTCTCAAAATGTTCCCAACTCACTTCCTTTTTCTTTCAATGCAAGCTACTGCTGTAGTTTTATTCGGTTTTCTACTGAATTTGTCTTACACAGATATTTTTTTTTACCATTGGATGACTCAATGAGCACATCCATCATTGATATGAGTGAACAACTAGTTCTTAGCAACCAAAGAACAGAATGTCTGGTTTTAAGAAATACAGCCCAGAGGATGGCAGACGAATCTCAGTTATTCTTCTTTTGCACGTCCTGCCCCCCAAACCTTTGTCTCTTGCAAGAGATAACTGGCAAATCACATTCTTTCTGTCACTGAGAACATTGCCCAATTCATGCTGATATTTTGCTCATTTCAAACGTGTGCCATCTGGTAATATCTATAAGGATGAAAGAAAAAGAACACTTATTGGAGAGCAGCCTCCATTGAGCTCAGTGGAATTCATTTGTGAGAAAACATACTTCGGCTGGCACCAAATTGGTCTGAACTCTCTGCAACAAACCAGAAAAGGGACCTTGGTGTCCTAGTGGACAGCTCAATAAAGGTGTCAACCCAGTGTGCCACAGCAGTAAAAAAAGAAAACTCAATGCTAGGGATCATTAGGAAGGGTAGAGAAAATATGTCAGCACGTGTCATTTTGCCTCTTTATAAATTTATGGTGAGGCCTCATCTGGCGTACTGTGTACAGTTCTGGTCAGCATACCTCCAGAAGGATATTATGGAAATGGAAAAAGCGCAGAGGAAGGCAACCAGAATGATTAGGGGACTGGAATACCTTCCTCACCATCTGAGGCTGCGGCTGGGCCTCTTCACTCTTGAATGACGGTGCCTAAGGGGTGACCTGATTGAAGTTTATAAAATTATACATAGTGTGGACAAAGTAAATAAGGAAAAACTGTTTTCCTTATCGCACAACACTAGAACTAGGGGGCACTCCATGAAACTTTTGGGTGCTAGATCTCAAACAAACAAGAGAAAGTACTTTTTCACCCAGAGGATCACTGGTCTGTGGAATACCCTGCCAGAAGAACTGGTGACAGCTGTCAGCCTTGACAGCTTTAAGAAAGGATTGGACAAGTTCATGGAGAACAAGGGTATCAATGGTTGTTTTTAGAGATGGGCACGAAACGAACAATTTTTGTTTCCGTTTTCATTTTTTCATTTTGTTACACAATGAAACGACAAACAAATTTTGTCTTTAAAATGAAACGAAATGAACAGAAACACCGGAAATTTTGTCGTGTGTTTCGTTTTCTTTATGGCAATACAGTGAACTGCTTTAAATGCTAAAAAAAAATCACAAAAATTGAAATAAATGGTAACGAAATTGTAACAAACGAACAAAAACAAAAACAGAAATGAACCAAAACAGACCCCCTAAACGACAAACAACAAACGAAACACCATTTTTTTTATTCGTGCCCATCTCTAGTTGTTTTGGTTGCAGCAAAATAGAATTAGTGTAGCATGAGGAGCAGATACCTGCTCTGGGTTATCTCCCTTCCAGTATGTGCATAACTTACCACTCTTGATGGCAACCAAGGACTGGCAAACAAAGTCGAGTCCACCTTTGGACACAAAACCAGAGGGATTCCCTTGTTACTCCTTGTAGAGGGGCCTGTGGCAGTCCTCCTGAACCAGGCACAACTCTGTTCACACCCTCCCCTTTGACTCCCACCTAGAGGGGAATCTTCAGTCTGAGATTGGGTTACCTGTGTGTCTCCCTCAATAAGGATTCTTTCTTATGTGCAAAGACTACAGAAACTTATACAGATATAGCATCCCATTGGAACAACCTGGAATCTTTGCTGTTACAACTCCTTGCTGTATCTGCATCCAAAGAGAAGGTGAAGACCCCAAAAGGGGAAGGGGAAGGTCCCAAAAGACTGAGATGCCAAGCAAGCTCTGTGTCCTTGTTCCTGATTGGCTAAGAGTCACCTGATCGGCTTGTTCAGGGAATGGCAGGATGGCAAAGCCAACATGAAACTCCCAAGGCCTTCTGGGAACACGGCAGTGGCTGTTTCCATGTGGCCAGGCCTTGCTAGACTGCAAACTGGGACTCCAGATAGGAACTGGACTGGGGAACATGCATGCCAGTCAGTCCAGCAAACAGCTTCAGCCACAGTAACCTTAGTTGCTAACTAGGTTGCTTAAAACCAAGCTATAATGACACAGGACACAAAGAAGAACAGGAAATACAAGGGAGAGTGGGGAGGGAGGAGCTTCTCTTGGCCTGTTGACATTATTTGCTTTTGTTATTTTTAAGAGGAAATGCTGATACCATTAAAACATTTAGTTCTTTTGAACTTAAGGAATCACTCCCCCCCCCCCAATTTTGAATGCTGCTGCTTAGAGATGGGCACGACTAGGAAATTTTTTTTCGAGTTGTCATTTTTCGGGGCAGGTCCGTTTCGGCTCGTTTCCGTTTTTTGCGAAAATTTGAAATAATTTGTTGTTTCGTTTTTCGTTTTTTCATTTGTCGTTTCTTCTGCGATTTCGCGCAATTTGACGTCCCGACCGAGACTCCCAGACCGAGGCAGTTGCGGCGCTCGGTGTTTTTGCGGGGGGAGGGAGGTGCGGGCGCAGGGCGGGCGGCAGTGGCGGGGGTCCATGGGTGGGCGGAGGCAGCAGCAGGGGGGAGGGGTGGGCGGGCAGCGCGCGGGCAGGCGTGCGGGCAGGCGGCTCGCGGGCACGGGTCCTGCAAATGACGCAGAGCAGGCGAAACAGTTTAAACTGGCCTGGGTGATGGACTTGCTGCACAACAACAAGACTAGTGCATCCTAATAGACTGCAAATAAATGAATGAGATTGACTCACACAACAAAGCTAGTAGAAGGGTGTGCCAATCTGGCACACACTACTTTCACACAGTACAGGGCAAGTAACTAAGTGAACTGTAAGTTCTTCTAAGATGTAATTGTAAAATATTCTATAGAGGTGGGTGCCCTTCAACAAATGTGTTTGTTTGAGTGCCTGACTGCAAATAAATGAATGAGGTTGACCCACTAAGCTAGTACAGTATTGTGCCAAGCTGGCACAGAGTACACCAGTAAAGGACAAGTGAAAGAGTAAGTAAGTAAAATGTAATTTCTAAAATGTAATTGTAAAATATTCTGTAGAGGTGGGTGCCCTTGGCTTGTTGCCAACAAATGTGTTTGAGTGCACTGGTTGGCGATGGGGAACTCTGTCAGTATATTTTTAAAATAATTTAATCCACAGCCTCCAACGTCCCCTTTTAAGCACTATCAAGAAATCCTCAGAAACAGGAGGAGAATAAAAAGAATTAAGGAAGGAATTAACTGTTATTCCCCCAGTGGCAGGGTATGAAAGGACCTTGGCTGTTGCTTGCCACTTGCCACCAAGCAAATGAACTTTAGAAAATAGAAAATAAATGGTAGTATATATTTTTAGATAAAAGTTATAAACTGCTACTAGGGTAGGGTTGCTTGCTTGCTATTCCCTTCCCAATCCCCACAGCAGCAGAGCTGCAGGCAGGGTAAAAGGACCTTGGCCAAGTAAATGAACTTGGTTGGGAATTGGGATAGAAAACAAATGGTAGTATATAAATAATATATATTTTCAAAATAAATCTGCAGCACCTACCCTACCCTCCCGCTCCCACTCAAACCTTCCCTACCCCTTGAAGCAAATATAAGCAAATAAAAAAGGAAATCCTCCTCAAAAATGCAGGAGAATAAAAAAAAAGAATAAACTCTGTGTTGCTATTCCCCACAGGGAATGAAAGAAATTATTATTTTTTCCTAAAAATTCAATTGAATCAAATAATCAATTCCCTCCCTGCCTTCCTAACGTGACCGCGACCGCGAAATCGAAACTAGATTGAGCGCAGCAATCCAGCCCTGACCACCCTCCACCAAGATCCAAGCCCAGACTGCGACTGACTGGGAGTGCCTCGCCTTTTTATGCCCTCTTGCACATCCAGAAGTGTCAGTCAAAACCAGGCCATGCGATTAGTAGAATGGGTCCAAAAATTTGCATGGTTCCATCCCATGGCCAGCCCATCATTGCGCAGGTGTAAAAAAAATAAATTAAGAATAAAATAAAATAAAATCAACAGAGACGTATTTTTGCAAGACAAACCCACTGCTGCTACTGAAAAAATTCAAGCATTTAAAATAGCTAATTTTCGCATGTTTCTGTGGTGCTTTGGTGGGTTTTTGGACCACGATTTAAAAAAAAAATATTGCGGTCAACATTTTGGATCCCCCCACCCGCACCGCATGGCAAATGGAGGCAGACGAGAGGATGCCCCCCCAGCCTGGTACCAGCAGCGCAGCAGTAGCCAAGGAGAGGGGGGAGGCCGCGGAAACCCCCCCAATAAACCACCCCTCTGGCCTGGTAGGTGCCCTCAGAGAGTTTTCGCCTGCTCTTTTGGCCGGGAATCGGGTTTTTTAAAAACTTTTAAAAACTTTTTTCTGTGCCGCTTGGCATCGCGACAAACGACAAATCAGACCCAATTATTCGTTCGTTGGTTCGAGTTCGAGTTCTGGTGGAGTAATTGTCGTTTCCTTTTCTGTTCCGTAATGGAAACGAGTAACAGAAACAGAAACGGGAATACCGCTAAGTCGTGCCCATGTCTACTGCTGCTACTTCTCCAATCCTTATAAATCAAATTAGAAACAAGGCAAAAAATGTTATGATACTAAAAGTTTATTTCAATGGAAACTTTAATAGATAACAATCCAATATATCAGTGTAACTCACAAAGAATCACACTGAAATAAAGTTTTAGTACTGTGATACTTTTTAATTTTGCTAAAACAGACTAAGTTGACTCTGAAAGTATTTACAGTCCTTATAATCAAACTGTGGTCTATTGCTTACTGCACATTTTAAACATGGCAACCTCTCATCCTTTATATTTTTTTCATCTTCTGGAGGACAGCTTAATGACATCTGTTTAAAATATGACCGTAAACTGTTCCAGGTTTGATTGCACTGATAACTTTCCACTGAAGTTAATTGCAACATACTACATGTTCATAGTCTTGAAGATACATAAATATATTTATTTACATTTTTATCCCACCCACTACTCTGGGTAGTTGACAGAGCAACAATATAATAATAACAATAAAATAAACATAATAACAATAAAAATAAGCTCAAAAATCATGAAATTCAGAAAATGGAACATCACAAACATGCCTGAAAAAACAATTGCAAAATGTGGCATATAATTTACAGTCTGGTCTATACAGTTATAAAGCTAGAGGCTATACAGCTGAGTTTTAAATGAATTTCACCTGCTGCCAGTATGGTTTCAACCTGAGTTCAATATGGTACACCTAGATAAGTTATCAGGGGATAACTCTTCAAATAGTTATCTCCCTGAGTATTTATACATGGACAATATGTATAAATACAAATACAGTGGAACCTTGTATAACAAACAGTTTGTATAACATAAAATCTGTACAACATAAAATATTCTGGAGATAGGGGAAATTTGCTTAACAGAATTGCCTATGGGGAAAATCTTTACAACATAAAAATGTGATTACTCCATTTTCAATGCATTATTGGAAATTTGTACAAAGAAAAATTTGCTTAACATAATTTCATTTGGAACAAATTAATTCCTTTATACAAGGTACCACTGTACATGGATCTCTGCTATGTCTCAGAGTGCGGAATATTGTACAATGTGAAGACAAGGGTAAATATGGTTTTAACACCTCTTGCCCGAGGAACACTAACATAGGCCTCATTTCATTGACAAGTTAATCATGGCTAGAGATGGGCATGAATCGAAAAAATGGCTTTTCAGTTTTTCGTTTTTTGTTGAGGGGTCAGTTTCAGTTTGTTTTCATTTTTTGTGAATTTTTGAAAAAAAAATTGTTTTTTCGTTTTTCGTTTTTATTTTCACCCGCTTTTTGTGCAATTTTTAAACCATTTCCATGTGCGGGTGTCCCCCAATGCCCCAGACCAGAGGGAAAACACTAAAAAAAATGATGCTGGCAGACACACAGTATAGACTAGGTACGCAGGTAGGCTGCAAAGGCAGCGGCGGGCGTTGCCCAGGGTGCAAGGCAGCCGCAGAGTGACTGCACTGCAGGGCAGGGGAGGGTACTCACTGAGAGGTACGCATGCACACACACAGGGAGGCTGCAGGACTGAAGCTAGAGAGAAATCTCTTCTTTCTCTCCCCTAAGAGCCAGGCTGCAGCCAGCAGGAACACAGAGACACACACCTGTGTGGCTGGCCTAAAGAGAAAATAACGAGTCGCAGAGACAGCAATCCCACCCTAACTCCCACCGGAGACTGCAAGGAGGACGGGGGCTGCCAGAGCTTTTTATGCCCTCTGTGGCTGCCAGACCTGCCCAGTCTGCAACCTGGGCATGCTATTGGTTGAAGTTGTCCAAGAATGTACATGATCCCATCACATGGCTTGCCTCCATGTTGTGGCTGGAGTGGCGACATCCATTTTGTCATCCTTAAAGGGAAAAGAAAAATACATCACGATGGGAGAAGACAAAAACAAACATTTTAAGGACCCCACCCCCGGTAGGTGTTATCAGACAGTATAAATAATTATAGCTGCATTTTTATGGATGTCCAGGGCATTTTTTTAACATTCAAAACAGCTCATTTCATTGCACATCGCCATTAACAAAAATGAAACATAACGAACCTAATTTTTGTGGTTCTGTTCTGTTCATTCCAATTTCATCACAATGTTCATTATTTGTTTCATTACATAATTAAACAAATAACGAATAACAGAAACACAAAAGTTTATTTCGTGCCCATCTCTAATTGTGGCTAATTATCCAGATTTTGAGAACTGATTACATAGCACTGTTCAGGTTGACAGGAACTATATATAGCATATAAGAAGATAAATGTGACAATGAGTGGAACAAAGACCAGAAGGGGTTGCTCTTGTATGTTGTATATAGGCCTGAGGCAAATCAGGGGTAAGTGAAGCCACTGATATCAATTCCACAGATATAGGGACCCTAATTTATTTTGTCTATAGCATTCCCACCATCCATCATAGAGGTTACTTGATTAAAAAAAACAAGATTAAATTAGGTTGGGAGGATTTGTTCTTGACAAATTCGTGTTGGCTTCTGGTTATTATGCATTGATTTCAAGGTGCTTGTAAAGTGTCCACTGTATAAACCATTCTAGAATGTTCCCTGGGATTGATGTCAGATGGATTGGTCTGTTCTTTTTGCTCTTTTTGAAGATAGGAATAATGTTAGCTTGCCCCCAACCATCTGGCACTTCACCTATATTCCATGATTTCAAGGAAACAATAGACAGAAATAATAATAGTTCTGTGACCTCTTCAGTCAGTTCCTTCAGTATCCTCTCTGCCATGGTCTCCCTTTTCTTCATTTCTTCCTCACCTAGACCCTTTCCTTATTAGTCACCCTCATCAAACTCCTGGTTATGCACTCCCTGGGATTTGTCTTCATTTTGATTCATCTGCTGTGCTCTGTTAGAAATCAGCAAAAAGAAAAGTTCTATAAGATGGTGGTATAGACACTACGAATTAGTTTTGATATATGGTTGGTACAGCTGATGGAACATTACTCAGGAGGCTTGCCTAATCTGCCTTCCTAGCTGAAGCAGTCCTGTCCAATACCCCTGAGAATAGCTACGAATTCAAAACAAACTCAATCTATTTTGTGTGGAGAATATCTTTAACTAAATGTGAATGTCCTTTGCGGTTTCAAAAGTGGCATATTTCTGGAGAAGGGATTATGCAATGCAGGTTGCCAAGTATTCTAGTAGATCCAATGAGCATGTGTCAATTAGACTGGAGTAAACTAGTACAGACTGGTGATGAATTAGTTTTCAATATGAGTACTGAATAAACTTGTCTCGATCTATAGTTTGTAGACTAGTGGTTCCAACCTTCGGTTTGCAGATGTTCTTATACTAAAACTCCAAGAAGCCCTCACCATTCATTGTGCAGGTCAGGATTTCTGGAAGTTACAATCCAAGAACTTCTGGGTAACCAAGGCTGAGTACCACTGGTAGGTCAAAAGACATTTTCCCGTGGAAAATTCTCATGTTAACAGATGCATATGCTTCCCAAACAAACATGTATTTGAAAGATACAAAGGGAAAATGAACACATTTCAAATCCCTGTAGAATGCTGTTTAACTACAGTGTAGTTAGTTGAGGAATGGGTTCAAGAAAATGTAAAATATTAAAAAAAATATGCACAAACATATGTAGGTCTGATAAAAAGTAAGCAAATATAGATGGCTTCCAATTAAAATACATTAATAACAGCAACATTCTAAAATTGATGGCACTAGGCATGAACCAGATTTTAAAATGTGAAAGAGATGACATCTGTGGATGCACACTTAATAGATGTGTACATCATTAGTATAGGCTTTTGATAGCACAGATGTTTTGGGAGGTCTGCCTCTGACCCAAGGAGGTGCAAAAGCTAGAAATTTACCATGTTTTCCAACATTCCTTGAGAGAAAAGATCACACTGTGTCTGTTTAAAATTTGGACTCTAATCTTTAGATCTGACAACAAATTGTGCTGGAAACTTTTTTTTAAAAAAATGCATTGACGTCAGTTACCTTGTGTGTTCCGAACAAATCCAAGTTTTCATAATTTAATTTGCTTATCAGTTTTATTTTTTTCATCTAATTCTGATAGCCCTATACCAGTGGCACATGGACACATCTGAAAAGAATTTAGCAATGTACATGTTTCTAAACACAAGTATACATTATTAAAAGCAGGTTTTCTTCTCATGCTTTGTAGCGACCAATGGAAAACATAAAAAGTAAGCACAGATCCAAGGGAAATGAGCCAGAATACCTGTCCAAATTCCTTTCACCAAATAGAAAACAAACAAAAAACAACCCAATTAAAATAGATATCACACGAAATCAGCATATTAAGTCTCTCACTTGTAACTGTTTTTGGTTTAATGACAGCTATCTAGATTGAATTTTTAAAATGGCTTAGTTCGTTGTAAAGTTGTTTTTTTCCACAGCTGAGAGGTGCTAGCTTTCCTGTGTCCCCGATTTATTCTTTTTTTAGTTTTTTTTTTCTTCCTGGCCCGCTGGCTTGCGGGCTGAACTGTCTGGACCATGGGCCAGAGGGACGTTTAATTTTTTTTAATTTAAATTTTTACTATTTTCTTTTGAAAAGTCCCCAATGTGGGGCTTCCCCCCCCTACTGGCCTGCTGGCCCACAGGTCAAACTGGCTGGCTGGAGGGACCTTAAAAATGTGCCGATGTCGGGGGTCCCCCCCCCCACACAGCTGAGAGGTGCTAGCTTCCTCATGCCCTGGTTTTATTAATTTTTATTTTTTTACCTCCTGGCCTGCTGCCTCGTCGGCCGGGCTGGCTGGCCCGCGGACTGAAGGGAATTTTATTTATTTATTTTTAATTTTAATTTAAAAAAAATTTAAAAGTCCCCAATGCAGAGCTTTTTTTTCCCTCCTTGCCCACTGGCCCATGGGCCAAACTGGCTGGCCAGAGGGACCTTTCTTTTTACAAATGGCCAGTGCCATTTTAAATTTTTTTAATTATTTTTTTTTTATTTTTTCAGCGCTGACCACACGGCCCCAGAGGGTGGTTTGGGTGTTTTTTTTAAAATTTTTACAGCACTGATCATGCAGCTCCCAGGCTAGGTCAGTGCTTTTTGGTTTTGGTTTTTGTTTTTATTATTTTTAAAAGTCCCCAGATCCACAGGCATTTCCCCCCCCCCCGTGCCTCTCAGCTGTAGGGCGGCTGGCTTTTTTTTTTTTTTAATGTCTGCTGGATTTCCAGGTGAGGAGGCTGGTGGTGACTGGACAAGGTAAGAGACACGGGGGAACAAAAAATGAAACGAAATGAAACGGAAACCCATCCTTTGATGGGTTGGTTTGTTATTCGTTTCGTTAGCTAACGAAATGAATAATGAATAATGAAGCAAATTAAAAATTCATTTTGTGCCCATCTCTATTACCATCATAAAAGCCACATGACTTTAAAACATGTTCAAAAACTGTGACTCAGCTCTTGATTAATTTCAAAAGTGCAGCTGCACCTTGGTTTGCTAGGTAACTGAAATGGCCTTTGTGCATTCTTGTCTAAAGAGAAAATTCACATGAACACCCACTTATACATACAGATATTTGCTAGCGCATAAACCTAGGTTTTGCCCTGCCTTCTTATCCTTCATTGTCAAATATTTTTTTTAAACAAATATGCTTTTTGCAACTCCCCATAGCATCAAATTAAGACTCTCCCTGAGATCTTGATTATTTTCTAAGTTTATTTTCCATTTTGTGTTTTTAGTCATGTGGTTTTTATTAAATCTTATACTATCTTATATTTGTTTTTTAAATTAGCTACTTCCTTGCATTTTTACCTTTACTTTTAATCTAATTCTTGAGAGTTGCATTGAGTGCCTTCTCATGGTGACTGAATGCAATCTCTCTCTCTCTCTCTCTCTCTCTCTCTCTCTCACACACACACACACACACACACACACACACACACACACACACACACATCTAGCAGTGATTCTAAAAGTGTTTTTGCTAACAGGGATTTCTGAAGCCTTAAATGTATGGAAATCCTTGGAGAAATAGGAATGATACAAAGACTACTCCCTGTCAATTTGTTGTCATTGTTCTTGGGAAAAATAACTGGGTTCTAATTCTATCCTCTTACTAAGAAACATGAAGACTGGCAGTTGGGTTACCATTCCTGGGGACCAACCAAGTCCTAAACTGTAGCCCAACCCTGGACATTCTGAATATCTATCAGGCTGATTCCCCCTTGTTTCTATTTCTGCTTCTGACTGCTTTGTCCTAGCAAACTGTTGAAAGCAATGAAAGCAGCAACTGCCTCCACATATCTTGTTTTCTTCTTTGGTGGCTATTTCTGAATGAGAAACTGGAACAGAAAGGGGCTCACATCATACAACCATCTTATCTTAGGCACCTCAAATATACAAACTGGCGTGCTACACTGAAAGTCAATGCAGAGTGTTTCTAGCATGCATGGCAGTCCTTAAATTCCACATAGATCTGAGTGTACAAGCAGACTGCCCCTGCCAGTGTGCAAGGGGGGGAAGCACACACATGAGGCTTGTAAGTACTGGGAGCTGTTAGGAAGTTCTTGGAGGAAAAAGCAGTGTGCTGTAGCACGGTCTATGTCCCAAAAGCAACACTGTTGTCCTCAACACCGTACATATTTGCTCCCAGGTCTGACCCAAGGCATTCTTGAGTCAGGACCAGGATGAAAGTAATCAATTGGTTCAGTTTTAACATTATTTTGTTACCTTGATTCTTTATGTGCCTGTTCATCTCTGGGAAGTTAAAAGGAGACAAATTGAAACATCCATTAACTGTCTTCGTATGTCCAGAAAATAAGTTGCTGCTTGTAAATGCTGACACAAGGAAAGCTTTACTGCCCACCTAGGAGTACTTGTGGCTGTGAATTTATAGCCAGGTTTGTGGTTCTGGTGAAATAATTTGGAATGCCATCAAAACAATAATAATATTCTATCCTATTGATAAAATAATGCAATAGACTACTAGTGGGAAACAGATGGAAAGCCAAGTTTTGGGCAATAATTCTGTAAATCATTACGCCGTAATTAAACCTAGCAGAGGCCACTGCTTGAAACAATTCAAAATGGAAAATATGACACCTGACAATGTGCTTGTTAATGATGTTCATTATGTACAATATCAATGGATAAAATTAAAAAAACAAACATCTGAGAAATACTGTAAGGATAAAATTCTGCGTAAGATCTTGGGAGCATTATTTTACTGGTGCTAAACTAGAGGTTCCCTCAAGATATTTTATTTCCTGAGGTAACTAACAAATGGTGACCAGAGATTCCAGCTGGACTAGCAACTGAATCTTTCTGATTTTTTTTTTAGTTTTGTAAAAAATAAAATTAGCAAAACATAACAGATGTACAGATACATTAAAATGCTTTTGTTTGTTTGTGATATTATATATGCATTATTTCATTATTTTAGTTTGTATGTTTGTTTTTTACTTATGTAAACCATTCCAAGTAGTAATTTAATAAGTTGGGTGATGTAGAAGCTCAATAAATAATTAAATTAATTAATTAAATTAAATAATTAAATAAACAAAATTTGTCTATATTTTTGAGACTCCTCAAGAGGCAACAACTGACTGAGAAACTGCCGGTGACCTACACTAGCTACATAGAGAGTATTCTAACGTACTGCCCCTGTATTTGGTTTGCCAGTTGCACAGTGGCAGATAGAAGCTCTCCAGAGAGTTATCATAAATATTTCCCAGAGGCTCATTGGTGGGAGGAACTTTATAGCTCCAGGTATTCAAGTAAGACCTCTAAAAACTTGAATGACCCATCACATGCTGGATATCTGTTTTTTTAACTATTGCCATCAGGCAGAAGATACAGGACGATTAGGACAAAAATGAACAGATCAAAGTACAGTTTCTACCATAGAGCAGTATCTAGTTTAAATGCTGTGGTCTAGTGTTATATTAAGTAGAGTGGGATTATATGTGGTTTTTTCTCTTTTTCCCTTTTTGTTTGTTTTTAAATTGTATAGTACTGTGAACAGCACCTAATTATGCTGTACATGTTGCATATATGTATAATGACAATAAATTGCTGTTCTATTCTATTCCATTTATATTAGTTTATTTGAGATTTATGTACCACCAACTTGTATGAAACAACTCATGGCGGTGAACACTGGCAAAGTAGGATAAACAAAGAGCGTTTTGTTCACGTAGCAAAAATAAGCAATAAAGCAAACATAGACGATAATACAGGCGTACAGGTAAAACAGTACAAAACGCAACAGCAAAACAGTTGTCTAAATAACTGGCTCTTTTCTTTTCTTTTATATTTCCCTCTAAATAATCATTTTGTCTTTCTGTTTGGCTGCTGCTACCATTTTGATGACTTTTTAATTTCTATTTTAATATTGTCTTTCATTTTATTCAAAATGGTATAATCTTCAAGGTCATCAATTGGTCACTGATCCAGAAGCAAAGAGACTATTTTTTTAAAAAAAACAAGAAAACAAAAAAGCAGAGGACAGAGAAACTTATATATTTCAATAAATCAGAGTTAAAAAAAGGAAAACTGCAAGAATAGATAAACAGCCTGAAAGAAACAAAATGGCTGTCATTTATGGGGATGTTTTCCCGTTTCTGACAGTGTTGAAGTGTCAGAAATACAAACCAGCTTTTAAACTGGCATTTGATCCAGCAAAAAAGCCTCTCTGGCTGAGATTTCCCTTCAAACAGATGTTTATTTTAAGGGATTAGGTTCAGTGCTAACCAATTTGAAATTCTGAATTTGAGCTTAGTAACTTCACCAAACATTTACAGTCTTTGCCTTCAGTCATTTAAAATAATCCAGTGCCGAAAAATCGCAAGCATGCACAAGCCTATTCAAGCATTGAGAGAAGGATTAATCTGAATGCATTAACAGGAAGTACCCTCAGGTTACCGTCTGTTGGTAACAGTCACTTCACACAAAGGACAGTTTGAGAAGGAGAAAGTATGTCCATAGTGTGGCGAAAATGGTAAAAACAAGGATAAATATTCATGAGTGTGTTTTGAATAGCCAATCACCAAGCTGGTGGGAGTGGTTAAGAATGTTATATATTGGAACCTAATGGGTTATGGGAGTTCAGTTTGTGTTAGAGCTGAGAGGAGTTCAGTTAAGAGAGTTGAGAGTCAGTTTAGATTGTCAGTTGGTCAGGCGGGAGATACTGCCACTGAAAAGGGTCTGGTTTATAAAGGAAATACATTATTATAAGAATTCATGTTTGCAATACAATAACATTGGCTAAAGCTATCATAATACTGAGCATCTAACTGTAAACTAATAAATGCTTCATGTTTTGTTTTAAAACTATATAACCTGGTATGACTCTCTCTCTCTCAAATACATACAAGTGTCCAGTTAATCTGGTGGTGGCACTGAATGAAAACCCAGAGTGTGTAAGGGGCATGTCACACATAGGCAGATCCTCCATGTGATTAGGAATAGAGAGGGAGATGTAGTGGGTGGTTCAACTCAGGGTGATTTGTGGCTATCCACAAACCATCCCCTCAACCCCAGAAAAATGAACCATTTTGCAGTTCGTTTTTCCAGTTTATGCCGGGGGGGGGGACTTGGTGAAGGTCCAATCCACCGATGGAATAACATCACCATCTGATTTTCCCTTGGGCAACTGTCTGAGAGTGTTTGTTCTTCAGATTGGAAAAAGTGTTTTCTTGAATCATCACAATGAATGGCATTCCGGTTGGGAAAATCTGGGACCTCTGGTCATAAAAAGCAACTTTCCCCGATTCTAGTCACACAAAACATTTCTAATGGCAAGTAAGGGATAATATTTGAGTTTTGTATCTCTTTTATGCCTGCCCCTAAAATTTGTTAAAAAGCCATCTGGAATTACTGGCTTATTTAAGGAATGTGTACACTGCCATTCATTGATTGCTTTCAAGTTCATAGAGTGCTTTTACACAACCCCAAAGATCCGCTGGCCACTTAAATTTGGACCAGAGATCTTGGGGGTTTGTCACTCTTCCTGCGTTCCCACCACTCCGCACTCCCTTGCTCCTGTCTGCGTGAGGGGAGGGAGAAAAAAAGGGCAAGAAAAATGCCGGCTCACCTCTGTCTGCCGGTGGAAGCCGCCCAGAGCCCTGTCGTCATCATGATTCCTGTCTCTTAAAGCGGCAGCGGGGACAAAAAAAACAAACACAAGGCGAGGAGAGCCCGGCACTCACTGCTTTACATCCGCATCAGAAATTTTTCACCTCCGGAGACCAGGTACTTGGAAAATGCACTGGGATGTGCTTAGGTGGGCGTGGTCGAACTTAATTTTCTTTAAAGTCTGGAGCTGGTGGGAAAACAATTTTAAGCTCCGCATCTGGGAGCCCTTTGCCTTGGATTTTAGGGGTCGTGTAAAAGCGCCCATAAGAAGCATTAAAAGCAATACTGTGCAGTTAAGCATACTTACAAACTAACAATAAAAATAATTAAAATGCCAGAATACTGAGTATCAAATTAAATTTAGAAACAGCATACACCTAAAAGACTTGGGTTAAATGATGATAATGTTTCATTTTAAAACAGCAATAGATGTGGAAATCAAGTAGACCTATTTAGAGATACCAGTATGCCAGTTCCTACTCCAGGCGCCTACAGCACCTGGTATTCCCTGGTGGTCACCCATCCAAGTACTAGCCAGGGCCAACCCTACTAAGCTTCTGAGATCAGGCAAGATCAGATGTGCTCAGGGCATCTAGGAAGCTAGAACATAAGAACATAAGAAGAGCCATGCTGGATCAGGCCAAAGGCCCATCTAGTCCAGCTTCCTGTATCTCACAATGGCCCCACCAAATGTGTCTCAGCGCATACGAAACTAGATATCTGTCTCCTGATATCACTCCCGTGCATCTTGCCCTTGAAGTACCCCGGTTTTAAGCCTAGAGATTACATATCTCCATCATGGCTTGTAGCCTATGATGGACTTTTCCTCCAGGAATCTGTCCAATCCCCTTTTGAAGGCATCCAGGCCAGGTGCCATCACCCCATCCTGTGGCAGGGAGTTTCACAGACTAACAACACACTGGGTAAAAAAATTCTTTTGCCTGTTCTCACTCTTCCAACCCTTGGTTTGAGTGGATGTCCCCTAGTTGTGGTACTTTGTGAGAGGGAGAAGAGCTAGGAAAGTCCTATTAGAATTGCTTTAATTCTGTCTGACACAACACCAAAAAAACTCTCACACATGAGAAAGAAGGAAGGAAGGAAGGAAGGAAGGAAGGAAGGAAGGAAGGAAGGAAGGAAGGAAGGAAGGAAGGAAGGAAGGAAGGAAGGAACCATTCTGACCAGTTTTGGAAAGCAACATCATTTACATAGGACCTCCTAAAAGCAGTCGATAGTGAAAAAATATGTCTACTGAAAGTCCCATTGATTTCTGCAGTGCTTACTCCTCAAACCTACTATGGTGTTTTATTACATGTTGTAAACTGCTCAGAGAGTGATAATACTAATGGGGTATAGAAATGAAAACAACAATCAAATAAACACTTATCTCCCATTGCACCCCTCTAGCCTCTTCCATTCCTCAGAAAGGAACAGATGGTGGTCCTGAATAAAGTAGGATGAGGACACTGCTGGGAGTAGAAGAATAATGTCAAATTGGAAGACGGTCAAAATCTAACATCTCCAATTTGCATAAGGCCTCCCTGGAATAAGATGAATGTTTTGAATACGAAGGGAAAGAAAATATTGAGACTGAAAATGTTTCTAGCAAATGATCTTGATGAAAACATTCTTAATCTTCCTCAAGAAGGTAAGGCTCTAACATTATTCTCTGGTTCCACTTGAAATTTTTATCTCATTTATTTGAATCCCTGGAGGGAGAAAAATGGCATGGAATACCTGTCTCCTTATTCTATTGTCTCCAATGTTATTCTTCCAAAACCAGTAATTATACTCTGCATGCCAGGTTTACCCAACCGTAAACTGAAGTTTAAAATGTTATGACTGGACGTTAAATATGGTATACTTTTAAAATGTTACAGAAAAGTTTTTAGATTCTTATGGAATGGTTTGTTCCTTTAATTCATGAAGGCAACTGAATGCTTTGTGGACGTTGATACCTAAATAAGCCATGGAGCCAATAAGTATAACAAAAACTGACCTAATTGTGGAACCCTTTGTTGCTATAGTTTTCATTATGGTTGGAAGCCAGGCGCTGGCATCTCAGAAGGTTAGAAAAAAATATCCAATTTTCCTGATTCAAATGAGAAATAAAGCAGTGCCCCTCTGCTGAAGTAGACAATTATGAGCAAGGAATAGTTAGCTGTTTCTTTAGGGGACTGTCTTTGTACACCCATCCTTTCATAATGTTTCCTTTTAAATTTGGTCTGACCAACCTGTGAGTCTTTAAGCCAAATATGTTCACCACTAGCCAAGTATTTCAGGCTGCCAAACACTTGACCCCTGCTTCTGTTTTTACATTCCTGAGCCCTTGATGGTCCATATGGCAAAACCTGACAACAGCTCTTCACTCACTTGCAACCTATTACCTAGGTAGCTGACCCAGGCAGCACTAACATCTTCTGAGGTCATAACTCTGAATGTTCTTTTAACTTGAATTTTGGGTGTGAAATATTAACCACACTTGACAAAATCTTGGTCAAAGAACATATGGATGTCTGTGTCAGTACTGGGGATTGGGTATTAGGTATGGTTGCTTTGGAGATAGATATGGAAATTTAAGACATGTTGGCTGAACACGGTGAGAACTGTAATCTAAGGATCTCTAGGGTACATCAGGCTAGGTAAAGCAGGCACAGATTAACTGTAATCGGTTTGGTTGGTTATGTACAACAATGTGCTGTCTAGTAAGTTCTGATTTGCAGATATCTTTCCCAGGATTTTCTAGGTATAAATACTCAGAAGTGGTTTACATATAGCTGTATGATGATGTCCTACTTACATTGCCTGTGCCATTTGTTTCAAGAGACATTATGAGAAACATTTCATCAAATTTCAAAAAAGGAAGATAAATTCTTCAACAATTTCTCATTGTGTGGGTTCGCTGTGAGAAATGAATGCAGTATTGTTCCACTGGCTTCCCTCACCCTCCTGGTTATGGGGGCACAGAGAAGCAACAATGTCTGCAATGTGGTGACTTTTGCACCCTCTAAAATTCCTTCACCTAGCCACAAAAATAATGCCAAAATAAAGCTGAGGTAAAATTTTGAAACATGGCATTCTACAATTAGGAGAGTAAAGAAAAGAAGATTTTAAGAATGTTTCTCAGAAAAAGAAACCTTCTCAGAAATATTGGCTCCCTGTAAGTCATAATTCTTCAGGCATCCAGACATTTCATAGGTCCACACAGATCATAAGGAAAATAGGAAGCTGATCCTCCTTCTCCGTCTTGTCAGAATCATCAAAGGAATGGAGATCCAGCTCAACTAACAAGGTGCCACCCAAAGTATGTCTCAATGTCCATTTGCCCAGTGTTACTCCAATAACTGATCACAACTCTCTGGGGCCTTAGACATGAACTTTGCATACCCTGCCTGGAGATGCTCGGTATTGACTTCAGACCTTCTTCATGCAAACCATCTGCAGTATCATTACACTGTGGCCATTTCCCAAAACCATTGCAGTGATCTCCCTCCTATGCTGTAGTTCCTTATAATATATTTGTTCCCCCCTTCTTGCTCTGTACTAGAAATGAATGATAATGGGGAGGTATTTTTCTGTCCAACTCTGGGAAAGTGATAAGGTGGAGCTATGCCAAAATTTGTTCTTTAGCATCATAAAACATTTTCTTCCCCATGAAATAAGTTTCTTTCTTTCTTTCTTTTTTTTTTTTTTTGCTGCAATGTCAAGGCCCTGTACAATTTATTCAGGTAATTATATTTTTTTGAGTTTGCAGTAACATTGCAAGGCATTGTTTCTTTTCTTTCTTTCTTTTTTGGTATTACAGACTTCTTTATCACTTCTGCAGTTTCCTTGACCACTCACACTTCCTTATCTCAAAAAGTCCTGTTACCTTATGACATTTTCTCCTGAATGGTAATTAAAATTAAAATAAGGGAACGGTGCCACCAGCCACAGAGACAATTGTACCATGAAAGACAGGATATTCAGACACTCTTTGGTCACTTAATAGGAAAAGTAAACAAGACTTCTGAACTCCAGGCATGAGATTTTCTCTGAAATATTCCCCTTTGAAAATCCTTTTAAAAAGAATCTCTCTCCATAAAGCTGAATGGGAGTGAAATATGGTAAACCACTTTGAAGTATTTTAGACATAGAAACTCCTGAGAAGAGTTGCTATAAATGAGAATCAGCTTTGATTACCTGTAATCATTTTTATACTTAGTTGACAAGGCCATGCCCCATATTTTTAATAATAGCAATTTAATAATAGACATCAATTGAAAAAATAACCACCTCCATTCTTGTTGCCAGGCATTCATTCCATTCTTGTTGCCAGCAGAGAATAGATTATTAGATCTTTATACCATATATTTGAATATGGTAGGAGAAAAAAAGACTTTTTAGAGGTGGCTCAGGGCAGTTCTATCCCCAAATTTTCCTTATCTTGGTCAGGAAACACTTCCAGAATTAATCAAGCATGGAGTCTAGACACCACATATGAAAGTACAAACCAACGTGCCTACAGTCCCTTCAGCATTCAGCTGAACAAAGATTTTATAACACATTACATTATAATAGGAGATAAGCATCATAGAGATATTTCCAAGTATTTCCCCAAAAGTCTCCAGAGGCTGTTAACATATTGACAGCATTCAATATTTTACATATAACCAACAATGAGTCTTTCTTCTTCTTCTTCTTCTTCTTCTTCTTCTTCTTCTTCTTCTTCTT
>JAHTLZ010000021.1:6545731-6558245 GCA_023846285.1 Phrynocephalus versicolor
TTGCTCTCTCAGGGGTAGGTCTGCCTGTTTCCACACTCCAGGCTCAATTGGCTGGCCATTAAGGGACCATTTGTGATTAATTCTCCTACTAAAAAACATTATTTTGATTTTAGTATAATTAATTTCTAAATGTTCTTGGATGCAATAAGAGAAGGATCTCAAAAGTCTTCTAAATCCAATACATAATGTTGACAGAAGCACAGCATCATCGACATACAGAAGTATTGAGATTGGGTGAGAAGGAAGCTTGGGTTGATGAAAATCTGAATTTGATAAACTTTCAACTAAGCTGTTAATATAAAAAGTAAATAGCACAGGGGCTAAAATACAGCATTGTCTCACGCCCTTATGTACAGGGACCGGATTAAACAGTATCCTGTCAGAGTTACAGAGGACCTGTAGATGGGAATTTTCATGAAGTCGACACATCAATAAGAGAAGCTGTTTATTAATACTGGAGTGGTGGATTCAAATTTGGACCATAAATTGTCTCTTGGGATGGAATCAAATGTGGATTTGAAATCTATAAAGACAGCATATAGAATCCCACCTTTGGGAGAGGAGTATTTACAAACTAAATGATGGAGGATAAGACCCTGATCAATTGTAGATTTCCCTTGCCTATGCCCTGCCTGTTCTTCAGCAAGAATGTTCTCTTCCTGTAGCCAATCCTGTAACTTTCCCAGCAGATGACTTGCATATAATTTGCTAATAGTGCTCAGTAAGCAGATAGGGCGATAATTAGCAGGATCCCCTCCATTACCTTTTTTAACAAATTGGCACCACAGTAGCCAAACCGCAATCCTTGGGGAAGCAAGCCATTCTATCAATCCAAGTGATCAAAAAGGTTAGTTATAGGGGCCCACCATTCGGCATTAGATTTTATAGAGTCAGGTGGAATATAGTCAGGCCCAGGGGCCTTACCCAGTTTTAATCTGTCGATCAACATGATGATTTCCTTATGGGTAACTGAAGGCTAATCAGGGAGACCATCAAGCTCAAATTGAGAATCAAGGCACTTGCACTGAATACATGCTATGAAAGTATTCTTTCCATATGGTGGACAATATATAATAGTCTGATTTGGGGGGTAAAGGATAGTATTCCCCTAGAGACTATCTTCCAAAAGGAGGCTGAATCTCTTGAATTGGAGGCAGTTATCAAACATTGCCAGGCCTTCTTCTGGGCTAATTTCTTGATCTTAATCAGGGATTTGTGCTTCTTCTTAAGCAGATACCAATTTACTAGAATTTTTTTCAAGATTCTGCTTCTTATAAGCTCCATAGGTGATCAATAGCTCATGTTTTAATACTCTACATTCCGAATCAAACCAATGCTTGGAACAGGAAGCACAGGAAGATGAGGTACTGGGATTATTATGAGTTGGGTGCGGTTGCAGAGACTATCAAATAAAGGTAAAGATTTAAGGCTTGATTTGCTGAACTAGCTAAGGTGATAAGGTTACTGGATCAGAAACTCAGAAATTAGTAGTGGTCTTGTGAGAGGGGAGCGGATGACCTGCCTCTTCCCGGTTCGGTGATAACAACACAGTCCCCAAAAAACACAGTGGTTCAGCAGCTCCAAGCAGCTTTCCGGTAAAACTATACTTATCCAGTGAACAATGTAATCAGTAGTAGAAAGGATAGAAGAGTCAATAGATTAATTAGCACCAGAAATTGGGCAGAGAGCCATAAACTGTTGAAGCAGCAACACCACCGTCGAGCTTGAGGAAGTGAACAATAACAACAAAAACTTTGTAGCAGTTGAGCTTCTTTGTAGCAATTAAACATAGTGATAAAAAACTCCGTGTAGCAGATAAAATTTAGGATTAAAACTCTGTTGTAGCAATTAAAATTTAAAAGATTAAAAGGGAGTGGAGCAGAGCTCAACACAGATGCTACTCCTCCCTCGATCTGCTCACCAGGCCACCTAATATGGACCTTTCTTGTGTCAGATGCTGTAGGTACAATTCAGCACACTCTGTAACCACATTGGTTTGGATGAAATTAAAATTAAACATCTTGCAGCTGTGTGCACTTTTTCTTTTTTTCTCATCTTGGTTTTTTTAATTGTTTGGTTCAGTAATAGTTGCAATAGTATAACTTGTTTAACTGTGTTTTAACAAGTATTGACATATTGTGTTTAGCAACCTATGATTTTTAATTGTACTGTCTGCCATCTTCAGCTGGGTGAAATATTGGATAAATAAGTGACTAAATATCCCTTCATTGCTCCACCTCCATCCCCATATAGTGCAAGACCCCAGGGCCAGCTAGAGGGTGTTGAGGGGAGCACGTGTGGCCATGGGAAGTTTTTCCCTGGACTTCCTTAACATCACATAGTATTTAAACCATCAATTTTAGCTTGAAATGATCTTGCAAATTGAGAAGACAACTGGATTTCACAAAATAGTTGTGGCTTTTGGAGCATATTGTATCTATTGCATATTGTTAGAGAACCATAGACATATAAACCTCCCCGGGTAGTGCAGTTTGTACTAAGGGAGTGGGATAGAAATATAAATAAACAAACACTGGGAAGAAGCCAAAATCTGGCCTGCCTTGTCCTTTGTCCAGTGTAGTTGCTAAATTGTCACAAATCAGCCAATGTAATCCAGAGCACAATTTTCACCTCACATGACTGGGTTACTGGTAACCCAATGCTTCTTTTGCTTTTAATTTCAGAACATGGGAGATTAAGTCCAGGTTTCAAGTTAGAAAAAGTTGCTAAGAAAGCTGTTCCCAAAGAAGTCTGTCAAACACAGACAAAAACACAATTCAATTGTAAGCACAGATAACATTCCACTAATTAATTCTATTACATAACATCTCAACAGAAATATCAATCTAATTCTGTAGCAAAGCAACACAAATGCCAAGAGTGTCAGTGCCACCTAAAATACAAGTATGTTGGGAAAAATGTTTGCAAGCACAAGGTAATTTATTTTTATTCATTTAAATTGTTTTAAACCAACCATTCTCCTTTTAAAAAAGACCTAAGGTGTCTTACAACAATTGAAATGCAATAATAATGAATATACAATATCAAAAGGTTCAATTAATGTGGTACAAATAAAAACATAGGCAACACCAAAACATATTGGGTGCAGTAAGGCTTGTATCACTTCAGTGGATGAGACACTGAAAGAAATGCCACCCAGAAGACACAAGCACTAGTCTGCAGCAGATTATTTATTTATTTATTTAGAAGAATGGTACAGTAAGGAGGGGAAAATCCACCAGAGCAAGGGTGGACAATTCTGACAAGTGTAACATATATCACATACTCATGTCATAGGGCCTTTTCACATGACCGCTAAGATTCGCTGGCCACTTAAACTCGGACCAGAGATCTTGGGGGTTCGTTGCTCTTCCTGCGTCCCCACCACTCCGCACTTCCTTGCTCCTGTCTGCATGAGGGGAGGGAGGAAAAAAGAGTGAAAAAAATGCAGGCTCACCTCCGAAGCCACCCGGAGCCCCGCCGTCGTCCTGATTTCTTCTCTTCTGTGTTTTTTTTTTGCCTCCCGCCCCTTCTCTTAAAGGGGCGGGAGGCAAAATAAAAAAACAGAAGGGAGGAGAGCCCCGCACTCACCAGATTAAATCCGGACCTGGGGATTTTCACCCTCCTAGAGCAGCTACAAGAAAAGTGTGCTGGGACATGCTTAGGTGGGCGTGGTTGCACTTAATTTCCTGCAAACTCCGTAGCTGGTGGGAAAACAATTGTAAGCTCCGGAGCTGGCAGCCATTTGCTGCGGAGTTTAGGGGTCGTGTACAAATACCCATGGACTCCAAAAAAATGGTCATGCTAGAGGAACCTGGATCTTTTTTTTTAAAAAAAAACACCCCTCTTTCTCATGTTTTCCAAGGTACTTTTTTGATTAAAACAAGGTACTCCTGGAGCAGACACCTTGCGTGAGCATGAAAATGTCTGCTCTTTGTTGGCAATAAGCTGATGAAACTCAGAGGTGTTGTACTGATTTGGGGGACAGGAGGGAGAGTTGCAAAAAAAGTCCAAAGGGGTTTCCTTGTTCCCTATAGATTGGATGTGGCCACTCCTGTTATATATACAGGGGCAGCTCATGGACTGAGTAGGGGAGGTACCTCATCTCCGGATTGCAGGGGGTAAACCCCTACTCTGCAGTCATAATTTCCATATGCAATTTACGTTCATATTTCATGCTATCACTGTGAGCTCTGAGAGAATACTGTGTCGCTCTGTGATGAAACCTCCTTTTTAAACATGTGATTGATATGAAAATGTGATGTGTAGGGAACCAACTTATTAATCTTCACAGGATCCACTTGGTGATGCTGCCACCTTTTAAATCGTCACCTTATAAACTGGGACAGACTCAGATGTATAACATAAAAATAATAACGTTTATTGAAAAAATAAATAAATACAACAATGACTGAAGTTGGTATGCGTTGCCTTAAACATAGAATAAATTCATTCAACTCTTCAAGCCTCCCTGTCTTTAATAACCAGTAAACAGTAAAGCCCTCACTGCCTGACTGAACTCTAACAGAGCTGTGCTCTCTCTCAGCACTCACTCTCAACAACCCTCAACTCTTAACTTACTCTCACAGACCAGACTCCACCCTTTTTATAGTATACAATCCCCTGCCCTCCTGCTGGGATTGGCTGATAATTATGTATTTCTCCTGAATCCAGGGTGTTGTCACACTCTCGAAGAGCATATGTACACCCCAAATATGCATAATCAATGTCAAGGAATCTCTTCCAATTCCAGCCAAAATATTCCTGGAACAGTATTTAAGGAATTTACAGCCCACTGTTTTAAAATGTCCTGCTCTGCCTTCCTCAGCTAGAATAGCCTAGCTTACATAAGAACATAAGAACATAAGAAGAGCCATGCTGGATCAGGCCAAAGGCCCATCTAGTCCAGCTTGCACGGGATAACGATGTTTCATTAAACCCATGCACATCTGTTGTGTGGAACAACCCTTGTTTAACCGGCCAAGGATAGACAGGAAGCTGCAGAACATGAAATATACTGTGCGCAATTGAGAGCTCTGTTTCAGCTCTCTGGTCTGGGGAAATCATTGTTTTCAAGCTATGATAGGACAGTCACTTAAGTGCATGCAGAAGGCATCATTGAGAAAATGTTCTTGACCACAATTCCATAGTTCTCGACATCCTGTCTCTAGCTGATACCTCAGAGGAAAAGGGAAATAAACTCCATCCTAAACCACCAAGCCACAACTAGGGCATCAGGATATAAATCACAGGATGTCCTTTAAAAATGTGTCCAAATCTGACTTGTAACTCAAGACGCTCTCTGTTTTGAGAAAATACCATTGGCATATCTTCTAACGTGTGATCCTCATCTCAGATTTGTGGCTATGTAAAGAAATGGTTTAAAATTATTAGATGTTTCAAAGGTTGAATCCTATTATTATAAAAAAGGGTTTTTTAAATGTTCTAGTTATGCATAAGATTACATTCAAAATCATTTGTGGGACATCTTTATTAAGTTACAATGCTCTGTGTATTTATTTGACCTTCATTGTCTGAATCTGTTTATTGATACGGTTTTAGGTTTGTATCCTTTTTCATAATTTATCTCCCTGAGTGTTGGTTAATTACAGAGAACATGATGTGATTTCAAATAATGTAATCTTGGATAAATGCCAAACAATAGGCAACCACCAAGTATGAGCACGTTTTCAAACAAAAGCAAAAAGAGAAGTATTGATGAAAACTGCTAGCAAGACATACGTTAGGAATGAAGACATGTTGAAGTCAATAGGAATTACTAAATTATAGATGAGATCAGTCAGCAGGTGCTAAGGTACAATAGTGGCAACCCTCCAGCAGGGAGGTGAACTCTGGCTATTATCTTGACATCAAAGCTGTGGATGCCACACAACTTGTCCTGGGTCTCCTAATGAGCCTGCAGCCAGTAAGAAGGGGACTTTATTTGGAAGGGAATAAAATCCCCCACAAATAAGGCTCTTTCTTTCAATTGTGTGGTCTTCTGTTGTTTTCTAAATAAGAGCCTTTTAATGACAAATAGATTGTTCAAATGATAGAGTAAATGAATTTTTTGTATCTCTTTCATTTCTCTTTTGCTTCCCCATTCTTTTTCAGCCTGTGTCTATCTGTCAAATCGCCTAGAAAATGTTATAAAATAGCACTGTGAGGACCGGTATCAGCTATCAATTAGGAATACTTTTGAGGAATGGAATACAGAGAAACACTATTTTTCTCTTATACTATTAAGTTAGCTTACTCATGCCAACCCCCTATCTTCTGTTTCTTTGGAGAAAAATTCCAGCACTTCCTCCTGCCAGCCCCTTTCTCTTGCTGCCTTAGTATTTCAATCATTCCCTCTGTTTCTCATCCCTTTCCCCTCAAGTTTTGCTTTTCACTGAGACCACACAAGCAACCCATCTTCTAGATTTCTCTGCTTGTGAATTGCCATAATACTAACCTGGTGCTGTAGGCTCCTGGAGTAGGAACTGGCAAACCACTCCTTGCCAAGAAAACTCCATGGGGTCATGCAGAGTCAGTCATGACTGTAACAACACAACACACACACACACAACCTGTTGTAAAGCAATTGTAGTGAGAAGAAGCTGTGGAAATTACAAGAATCCTTACTGTTTGGGGTGCAGGGTTCTCAATAAATCAAGCAAGCAAGGTATATTGGATTGTTTGCTTTTATATATACACATTACCTTCTGTAGCCCAGGATGAACGAGTAAGAAATTTTGTTTAAAGGATTGAAATTGTTCGTATCTGTTGAGGCTCTTAGACTTTAGAGAATCCAACTTCTAGAGATAGTAGGGATTTATTCTGATTTGTTTCTAGAAAAGAATGTATTCAAATATTGCCTCATACATTTGGCAGAAACAACTTGAGATATAACTATAGGTATAGCTTTTGCTATATAACATTCAAATATATGAGAAAGTAGAACAGATATACAGTATATTCCCAATAGGCAGATGCCTTTGAATGAAAAGTCTGTGTACATATCATGCTGTTTGATAACACACACAGACACAGACACAGACACAGACACAGACACAGACACAGACACAGTCACACACACACACACACACACACACACACACACACACACACACACACACACACACACACTCTTGTGTCTAAGGAACAAATGTGAATGCCCTTGGATTATTAGCTGGTAACCCACTCTAAAAGTATAATGATCTTGAAATTCACTCTCACAAATGATTTTCTAAGGGAGGGGTAACATTTAAATTCACCTAACAGAAATGTTGACAGTGACACCACTGACGCTGAACACCAACTCCACTGCTCTTCAAAGTAGGTTTGATCAGCTTTCAGCAGCATCACCAATCAGTTTCATACATTTGGTTTTTGTACGTCCTTTTTGTAGTTCATTTTTATTCTCACAAGTTCTGTCATTTAGAGGAACACAAACAAGAGCTAAACTGGCTAAATAGTTCCAGATTCCACTTCTTAAAGGGATCAACTTTGCTTTTCAAGCATTCAGCCACAAATAAATTGAGCTCTCTGTCGCTGAGAATAAGAGATATGATTTGTTAAACTATAGAAGTTACTGGTAATCTCCCAATTGAGCCGGCGCCAGGTAAAAACCTTCTTGTTCCAGAAGTTTTTAAACTAATGATTGTGGGTCCTGATGGCAATTTTAGTGATGTGTTTTTAATGTATCGTATTTATTGCATTTACATGTTTTTATTGCTCTAATTTTGTTGTATTTTGATGTTTTAATTGTCCATTTTGATTGTGAGCCGCCCAGAGACCTTTGGGTAGTGGGCGGCATGCAAGCTATATAAATAAATAAATAAATAAATAAATAAATAATAAGACTGTTGTAGTTGGAAGGTTGCTTAATTTAGAAGGCTCTTAATTTTTGGTGAAGCCAGACAATGAATGTGTGTAAGACTGGACAAGCCCAAACATGCCCAAACAAAACCAGCTTGTGTTTGCCATGTGACCTCCACTACGAATACATTCCTAATCAAGTATGTATATAGTATGTATATAGTCTCCCAGCTTGGAGTTTTGAGTTTTCAAATTCTGTTTGGATTCTTTGGTGCATCTTTGCTGAATGGCCTCTTTGGTGCATCTTTCCCAAGAGAGTGCAAATGCAAAACTGCTATTCTTTCATATCGAAAAGGTTTTCAAAAATGACTGGATCCACTTTTTGACATTTAGTAGAACTTTTTATGGTGGTGAATATTCCTTCCTAATTTAGTCCAATTATGTTGTACTTTATAATCCATCAGAGGCTAGCCTCGATCTACTGCATGATCAGCAATTCAAGAAAAACTTATTCATATACTACTAACCAGCCAATGAAAGGAAAAACAATTATTTATATCTCATATTTATAAAGTATTCATAACATAACTTAGAGATAAAAAAAGATAGGACCACAATTGTGCATCATACAATGAAACAGGAAGCAGACAACTAATCTTGCCTCTAGTAATTACTATGAGCTGTCCTTGGTATTGCCTCTACAGAGTTTTAGGCACAGTAAATTCCTAGCCATTCCTGATGAGTCTGGAGATTGAAAGTGGGATTCTTTGTATTCAGTGCATGTTCTCCACCACTGAGTTTTATGCAAAAGGTTTAACTGGTTTTCCTGTTTCCAAATTAAAAAATGGTAATACTGTATCCATCTTATGTAAACTCCATAGAGCTGAAGGCAATTGAGGACTATGGATCAATGGGAAGAGCTACTGCAGGAGTCCATGAGGCAATGCTCATGGAAGAGGCTTGGGTTTAAGAAACTAGTATAAGCCAATAAACCATCTGCTCCTGTCCAGAACTGGATGACATTCATTTTTGGAAAGGTCCTACTTGCCTGACTTAATGGAGTAATCTAGAAAAGCTACATAAGAATAGCATAATGGCTGGAATTCCCTTGCACAGATTGTGCATATGGATGATGTCACTGGCAAGTAGAGATTTTTGGTTATGCAAAACCTCCCTCTTCTCTCTTGGAGCTTTTCCTTGTGAGCAATTTCTTTCATTGCAAGGAAGCTGGAGTAGCCATGAGATACAAGGAGGGTCACAAAGTTTTGCCACTATGCAATATTACCATGCAGGGAAGATACATTTCTGTTATTGACACCTGAGGACATTCACAGGATGTTTGAAGGAGTGTACTCTACCATCTGTCTCCTTAACTCTCAAGCCACCTATCCTCTGTGTCTAATATTATTTATTTATTTATTTAGAATATTTTTACCCCATCTTTCTCCTTGGAAAAGGACCCAAGGTGGCTAGACCAAGGTATATGTACATATTAGACAGAGAGGATAGAGCTTGTACACATATTAGCCAGAGAAGGTAGGTGGTTTGAGAGAGCAGTTAGGGAAGCCATTCATGTGAGTACTGAAAACCCCTCTCTCAACAGAGGTAGGGGGCTCCACTGCCGTAACTAGGGAGGGGTGGAAGAGTGTATTTGCCCCAGGGCATGCAGCAATCTGGGGGCACCTGGAGGGGGAGCAGGAGGAGGAAGCCATGTGCCATCCCACCAGCACTCCTCCTTTTGCCCCACTACGTTTGTGATCTGCAGGGGCCTGTTAGAAAGAAGTAGCTTCACATAGAATTCGGCAGGTCTCCCAGGGAATTTATTTATTTATTTATTTATTTATTTATTTATTTTAGAGTATTTTTAGCCTGTCTTTCTCCTTGGAAAAAGGACCCAAGGCGGCTTACAGAATGAGCGGTAATATATAGTCCAGTACAATTAAAATATGTTCAAATACTGAGAACACAGAATTGAGGAACATCTTACAGCATTAATAGACAACATTACATTAAAGATACAAGAGAATGTGAGCACTGAGCAGTTAAAGGGGAGTAAAATTCCATGTAAAGTTATGAGTGACAGAAGCTAACATTGAAAACATAGTGTCAATGTAAACCTATAAGGGTATGAGTAGTTATAAACACAAAGTCTATGTGATCCTGTAGATTCATATAATAATAATAATAATAATAATAATAATAATAATAATAATAATAATAATAATAATAATAATAATAATAATGATGATGATGATGATGATGATGATGATGATGATGATGATGATGATGATGATGATGATGATGATGATGAAGAAGAAGAAGAAGAAGAAGAAGAAGAGGAATATTAAGAGGAATATTAAGATGTTATAAATAAAAAGAAAAATTAAAGGCTGAAGGCTCAGAAGGCTTGCCTAAATAAAATAGTCTTAAGGCTTCACTTAAATGTGTCCAGGGAGGAGGCAGTTCTCCCATTTTGGCGCAAAAAGACAACTTGGGATCTGCTGGTTCGGATATCTATAAGTTGCTTGGTGTGCGTTTCTATGAATTCAAATGAGAAATGATGCACTTCTGTAAAACTTGTCTCTATTCATAAGAGATCCTAAAGATGTTGCACCAGATCCAAAAAAAGTGCAGAGCACATTAAAGGCTAGAAGACTGACAGTTATAGAATTTACTGATGCTGCTGTCAGTAGGTAATAATCATGTATCCACTTGCATAGCAGTAAATTTCATTGGGGGAAAAAGGACATACTTCTGAGACAGCATTATTGCCTTTCTACAGGCAAGAGAAGGTGATGTTCTACAGAAGAAATATGATCAAATACCTTTTTTACAATTTTTCCCTTAGCCCTAATTATTTTGGCACTCAGAACTGCACTTGAAATATGCTGTTTGTTATTGGCAAGTACTGTAGGCATTATTCACCGAACCATATAAGTATTTATACTAGCATACTAAACAGCCGCCTAGTTATGTGATTCAGAAACCACTTTCCAAGGCTTTGTGAAAGTGGTGGTGTTTTGCTATAATCAGATGCATGTTGGAACAATGATGTGCACAGATATGACTTGAACCCTAAATACAAAATGCAATCCAGCCAAGAGGATATTTTCTGTGTGATCTTGCAGATTGGCCTCTTGACTTTTCCTGCCTTGTGGAAAAGACTGAAAAGGAAAGGCACATTCTTCCACAGACTACCATCAGTGATAAGAATTTTTAAAAATATTTTGCATAGCATAAGCACACTTATAATTAAACATGCCAGTTCTTGCCATTGTTCCAACAGCTGCCTAGAGTTCATTTGAAGATAAGCGGGGTATAAATGCAAAAATAAAAAATAAATAAATATATAAAAATAAAATAAAATAGAATGGCACTTTCGAACAAACAAACATTCAAAAAGGACCCACAATAAATTCTTTTACAAAAATTGTTAACTTACTCTTAGGTAAAATCATCGTTAATTTGCTTTCTTAAAAAATATTGCTTCTTTCTCCCTCTTGCATCTGCCCAATTAAGTTGATTAAAATCATTTTCATTTCATGCCAGCTGAGGAACAGCCCCCTCCCTCTCAAAAGGCTATTGTAAACACATAATTTCCTTTGTTTATATTATTTTGAGTGTAAAAGGCTCATTTTTAATAACATTGCTATCTCTATGATGGCATTGTTTGATCCAAACTTTCGCTGATACACCACTTCTTTCATCTTCCTCCAATGTTTGCTTTGAAAAGGATAACATTGGTTTTTGAGGAGAACTGCACTTATCAAAACCTATGTAGACCTTTTCTACATCATTACTATTTTTTTTCTTCATCCAAGTTATTCTGAGGTGGTTTTTGCCATTAATTTCTGACAGAACCACAAGTACTACTTCTAAATATTTTCTTTATGCACTACACTTATGACATATACTAATGAACAAAGCATTTTGTTTCATAGATTGACTGCTGCTCTTGTTTCTATGCAATGAATTGCTTGTTATTGTACTTATGTGCACATGTGTGCTCATGATATATCTGAGGTTATGAAAAACAGTTATAGGAATACAACTGGATGTGAAATGTTGCACTTTAGTGTTATTTTGTATGTCCACTAGAGATGGGCACGACTCGGGAAAATGACGTTTTCGAGTTGTTGTGTGTCGGAGGCAGCCCGTGTCGGCTCGTTTCCGTTTTTCGCGAAACTTCGCAAAAATTAGTCGGTTCGTTTTTTCGTTTTTCATTATCATTATACTGGTTTTTTTTGGGGGGTAGCGGGCTCCTGGAGGCACCTCTGTGGGGTGGGTGCCTCCTCTGGCCCACTATAAAGGGAAAGTGGGCTCCTGGAGGCACCCGTGGGTGCCTCCTATCCTCACCCACTAGGAAGGGACAGCAGCAGCAGGCTCCAAGAGACCCCTCAACATGGGGGTCTCCCCTCCTCACCTGCTGCTGCTGCAAAATGGCATGCATAACCATATGGATATGCATACCATTTGCAGACAGTGAGACCTGCTCAAGTACCTGATCCCCTGGTACGAGCGTGTCGCACCTGCCATGTCCCACAAAGAAGGGAATCGTACTTGCGTGTAGTGCAATGCAAGTAGATCTGACTATGGGCTAAGGTGGCTTAGTGCAAGGGCTAGGGTTAGGCTAATGACGGGTAAGGTTACGGTGGGCTATTGGGTTGCAGACAAAGCAGAGAGGAAGCACACGGCCTGAGAGCACAGAGTA
>JAHTLZ010000021.1:6558255-6574337 GCA_023846285.1 Phrynocephalus versicolor
GAGTAAGTAGGGGGAGGAGCTTCATCTTTAAATACTTGCTCCCAGCAGCACGCGCCTGACGGCGCGTGCAAACTAAAAAGAAAAAAGAAAAAAAAATTACAAAAAGGATATTTGAGTCCCCAAGCCAAGCTACTCCTAAGGAGTTCCTACACACATTAGTCTTACTAGATTTAAAAAAAAATAGTGTAAGTTTACATTTTTGAGACCTTCAATACATTTTATTGTACTCGTTAAAATGGAGTTGGAGGGAGCAGCTGTAGTTTCCTGTAGTACTTGTGCCATGTTTGTCATTTTGACAGAGCGTGTACAGAACTACATTTGCTGGAAGTGCAAACTGGTTGCGCTATTGGAAGAGAAGGTCCAGCAGCTAGAAGCTCGCATATTGGACCAGCAACACATTAAGGAGCTTGAGAGGTTCCTGGACAGAGCGGAACAGACTATCCAGGTCAAAGAAGAGACAGGGCACACTTCTGAGGAGGAAGTCACTGCCCCAACTCAGGAGGTAGATGGGTGGAGGAATGTGACTCAAAGGAGTAGAAGGCCAAGGGATCGCTCAGAGAGTCTCATATTGCACAATCAATTTGAGGCTCTTTCCCTCAGCACACCTCATGAGGCACACATAGAGGAAGAATTGGTTCCACCGGAGGATCTCTCCCTCATCACTATTGATGAGACACAAGATCAGGTACATGTAGATGAACAGGCTGCAGGAGAGAAGCTTCTTGTACTAGGGGATTCTATAATTAGAAATACAGAGGGATGGATTTGTGACGAGCATGATAACCGGATGGTCACTTGCCTGCCAGGTGCAAAGGTTGCAGACATCACGAGAAATATAGATAGCTTGTTAGAGAGAACTGGGAAGGAGCCAGTGGTCATGGTACATGTTGGTACCAATGACGTTGGGAAGGCAAAGCAGTCAGTCTTGGAAGCCAAATTCAGGTTGTTAGGTAGAAGATTGAAGTCCCGGGCTTCCAAGGTAGCATTTTCAGAGGTGCTACCTGTTCCTCGTGCAGGACCCGCCAGGCAGGCAGAACTCAGAAGCCTCAATGCGTGGATGAGGCGATGGTGTCGAGAGGAGGGCTTTAGATTTGTCAGGAACTGGAGAACATTTTGGGACAAGCCAAACCTGTTCAGGAGGGATGGGTTGCACTTGAATCAGGATGGGACCAGATTGCTGGCACTCAACCTCAAAAGGGCAGCAGAGCAGCTTTTAAACTAATAACTGAGGGAAAGCCGACAGGAGCTGAGTGGCATCCGGTTCGGAACACATCATCCTCGGGGAATGAGGTTGAAGAAGGTAGAGAATCACATAGAGATGGCGTAGCAGGTATTAGCACTGGGAGAATAACGGAATATGACAGTTTGTCTACTGATAATAAAAGCTGTGCGGGAGAAAGAACAAGGCAGCAGCTGTTGTTGCGGGACCCACTGTACAGGTGCTTCTACGCCAATGCTCGAAGCCTCCGAGCAAAGATGGGAGAACTTGAACATTTGGCAGCTAGGGATAACATAGATATAATAGCCATAACAGAAACCTGGTGGAATGTGGAGAACCAGTGGGATACAGCAATCCCAGGCTATAAACTCTATAGAAGGGATAGAGAGGGGCGGGTTGGAGGAGGAGTGGCCATCTATGTCAAAGAAGGGGTAAAATCCAGCAGAATGGAGATGGACAGAGGGTCTGACTCCACCATAGAATCACTGTGGGTTAAACTACCAGGTCCAAGGAGTGATGTGATCGTTGGAGTATTCTATCGTCCACCAGATCAAAACCTTGAGGGGGACCTTGAAATGAGGAGAGAAATCATGGAGGTGGCTAAGAGGGATAGGATAGTAATCATGGGGGACTTCAATTATCCCCACATTGACTGGGCCAATGTGAGCTCCGGGCAAGAAAGAGAAATTGGGTTTCTCGACTTGCTGAATGACTGTGCCTTAGAGCAACTTGTCACGGAGCCCACCCGAGAACAGGCAACTCTGGATCTAATATTGTGTGATACTCAGGACCTGGTCAGGGGTGTGAATGTCACTGAGCCTCTGGGGAACAGTGACCATGCTGCAATTACCTTTGCCATGCATGTCGGAGGAAGAGTGTCAACCAAATCAGACATAAAAACCCTTGATTTTCGAAGGGCAAACTTCCCTCAGATGAGGAAAATAGTTAGAGAGAAACTGAAGGGGAAGGTTAAAAGAATCCAATCTCTTCAGAGTGCATGGAGCCTGTTTAAAACAACAATAATAGAGGCCCAACACAAGTGCATACCACAAAGAAAGAAGAGCTCATTTAAGTCCAAGAGGGCACCGGCATGGTTAACGAGTGGAGTTAGAGAGGCTCTAAAGCACAAGGAGAGGTCCTTCTGTAAATGGAAATCCTCCCCAAATGAGGATAATAAAAAGGAACACAAACTCTGGCAAAAGAAATGTAAGAAGATGATAAGGGAGGCACAGAAAGACTTTGAGGAACGAATGGCTAGCAATATAAAGGGTAATAATAAAAGCTTCTTTAAATATGTTAGAAGTAGAAAACCTGCCAGAGAACCAGTTGGCTCTCTGGATGGTGAGGGAGGAAAAGGGGAGGTTAAGGAAGACTTGGACATTGCAGAGAAATTGAATGAGTTCTTTGTGTCTGTCTTCACGACAGAGGACCTTGAGCGGATTCCGCTGCCTCAGCCGCCCCTCTTGACTAAAGAATTAAATCAAATACAGGTTAAAAGAGAGGAGGTTTTAGGACTAATTGATAAATTGAGGATTAACAAGTCACCGGGCCCAGATGGCATCCACCCAAGGGTTATTAGGGAACTGAGAAATGAAATTGCAGATCTCTTAACGGTTATATGCAACTTGTCTCTTAAAACGGCCACAGTGCCGGAGGACTGGAGGATAGCAGATGTCACACCAATTTTTAAAAAAGGAAGGAGGGGGGACCCGGGAAACTACAGGCCGGTTAGCCTTACATCTGTCCCAGGGAAGATGGTGGAAAGCCTCATCCAAGAGAAAATCTTAAAACACATAAAAGAACAAACCTTGCTGAGAGAAAATCAGCATGGCTTCTGTAAGGGTAAATCTTGTCTGACAAACCTCTTAGAATTTTTTGAAAAGGTCAACAGGCACGTGGATTTGGGTGAACCGGTTGATATAGTCTATCTGGATTTTCAAAAAGCTTTTGACACAGTCCCTCACCAAAGGCTGCTGAGAAAATTGCACAGTCAGGGGATAAGAGGGCAGGTCCTCTTATGGATTGAGAACTGGTTGAAATCCCGGAAACAAAGAGTAGGTGTCAATGGGAAATTTTCGCAATGGAGAGAAGTGAAAAGCGGTGTGCCCCAGGGCTCTGTCCTGGGACCGGTGCTTTTCAATCTGTTCATAAATGACCTGGAGACAGGGATAAACAGTGAGGTGGCCAAGTTTGCAGATGACACAAAACTTTTTCGTGTGGTAAATACCAGAGAAGATTGTGAAGAGCTCCAGAAGGATCTCTCCAAACTTGGGGAGTGGGCTGAGAAATGGCAAATGCGTTTTAATGTAACCAAATGTAAAGTAATGCATATTGGGGCAAAAAACCCAAACTTCGTTTATCAACTCATGGGCTCTGAGTTATCCGTGACGGATCAGGAAAGAGATCTTGGTGTGTTGGTGGACAGCTCCATGAAGGTGTCTCCCCAATGTGTGGCAGCGGTGAAGAAGGCCAATTCCATGCTAGGGATTATCAAAAAGGGGATTGAAAATAAAACAGCCAACATTATAATGCCATTATACAAAACAATAGTAAGGCCCCACCTGGAGTATTGTGTACAATTCTGGTCACCGCATCTCAAGAAAGACATAGTGGAACTGGAAAAGGTGCAGAAGAGAGCGACTAAAATGATTACCGGGCTGGAGCACCTCCCTTATGAAGAAAGGCTAAAACATTTGGGCCTCTTTAGTCTGGAAAAAAGGCGCTTGAGGGGGGATATGATTGAGACGTACAAAATAATGCAGGGTATGAGTAAAGTGGATAGAGGGAAGCTCTTCTCTCTCTCCCAAAATACCAGAACTAGGGGACATACACTCAAATTGAGGGCTGGGAGAGTAAGAACAGACAAAAGAAAATATTTTTTCACCCAGCGCGTTGTAAGTCTATGGAACTCCCTGCCACAGGATGTGGTGATGGCATCTGGCCTGGATGCCTTCAAAAGGGGATTGGACAGATTCCTGGAGGAAAAGTCCATCACAGGTTACAAACCATGATGGAGATGTGGAGTCTCCAGGCTTTAAACCGGGTTACTTCAAGGGCCAGATGCAGGGGAGTGGTATCAGGAGACAGATATCTAGTCTCATGCACTCCCAAACGCACCTGGTGGGGCCGCTGTGAGATACAGGAAGCTGGACTAGATGGGCCTTTGGCCTGATCCAGCATGGCTCTTCTTATGTTCTTATGTTCTTATGTTCTTAAGACAGTCTGTGACGTATGGGTAAGGAGTCAAGGATTAGGGTTAGGGGGTTAGGGGGCTAGGGCAGGTTTTAGGGGGCTTTTTGGCACATCCCAGAAGTCTCAGTGGCCAAGTGGCCATGCGATTGGTGGGATGGCTCCAAAAATTTGCATGGTCATCCCCTCCCATATGGCTGGCCAGGCCACTGGGCCAGCCCATCATTGCGCACTGCGCAGGTGTAAATAAAATAAAATAAAATAAAATCAATGGAGGACAGAGGAGGAGAGGAGAGACATTTTGTTGCAAGAAAAAACCCACTGCTACTGTGAAAAATCTGGCAGTTTATAAATTTCCGTGTGTTTCTGTTGTGCTTGTGTGTTTTTGGACCACGATCCACGATTTCAAAAACAATATTGCGTTCGCCGCCCCATTTTGTATCCCCCGCCCGCACTGCATGGCATGGCAACTCGAGTCCGGCTGCCCAGGATGGGGGGGGAGGCGGGACCACCCCTCCAGAAACAATCCCTCCGGTAGGTGCCCTGCGCCCTTAGTGAAGCAGGCATTTTTCTGCCTGCTTTTTGACCCGGGAATGGGTGGGGGGGAGACCCGGGAGAGTTTAAAAAAGTTTTTTCCTGTGCCGCCCGTGCCGCTTGCTTGTGCTTTGGCGGCCGGCGGCGAGACTGGGCTTTTTGCGGCGGGCGAGCCTGCGGCGAGTCTCACCAGACCAGAGCATCCCAGGACGGAGGGGGGGAGGCCGGGACCCCCCCTCCAGACCAGAAACCCCCCTCCGGTAGGTGCCCTGAGGCACGGCAGGCATTTTCCGCCTGCTTTTTGGCCCGGGAATGGGTGGGGGGAGAGTTTAAAAGTTTTTTCTTGTGCCGTCCGTGCCGCTTGAGCAGGCGGCGAGACTCGTGCCGTGCGGGGATGGGTGGGGGAGAGTTTAAAAGTTTTTTCCTGTGCCATCCGTGCTGCTTGAGCCGGCAGCGAGACTCGTGCCGTGCGGGAATGGGTGGGGGGAGAGTTTAAAAGTTTTTTCCTGTGCCGTCCGTGCCACTTGAGCCGGCAGCGAGACTCGTGCCATGCGGGAATGGGTGGGGGAGAGTTTAAAAGTTTTTTCCTGTGCCGTCCGTGCCGCTTGAGCCGGCGGCGAGACTCGTGCCGTGCGGCTTGTTGCTGCTGAGAGCCTGCGGCGCCGGTGAGTCCCACCAGAGCAGCCCAGGAGGGAGGAGGGGGGAGGCCGGGGACCTCCAGAAACCACCCCTCTGGTAGGTGCCCTGAGGCACGGCAGGCATATTTCCGCCTGCTTTTTGGCCGGGAACCGGGTTTTTTAACTTTTAAAAACTTTTTTTCTGTGCCGCTTGGCATCGCGCGTGATCGCGCGATGCAAGTAACGAGCACGACAAATCAGACCAAATTGTTCGTTCGTCGGTTCGAGCTCGAAGTCTGGCGGAGTAATTCCTGTTACCGTTTCCATAGAGTAACGGAACCGAGTAACGGAAACGGAAATGGAAATACCGCTAAGTCGTGCCCATCTCTAATGTCCACGTATATCAGTCTGTCTGTGGCCAGTATATTTGTTTCCAGTTTAGACATACTGTGGGTGGAAACTAGAGATGGGCACAAAATGAAAAAAATAGTCTTTTGTTTCATTTCTTTAGTAGTTTTAGTTTGTTTTGTTTGTAATAAAAATTTTAAAGTACAGTAGTTTCATTACAAAATGAAATGAAATGAAATGAAATGAAATGAAATGAAACACTATACTCCCCTGAGTCCTAAAGGCACCAAAATGGCAGGGGAGCTTCCTACCTGTAAGCCCCCAAGATTTGGAAAGGTTTGGGGTCAGGGAGCTAAGGTATTAAGGTCCAAAGGGGTTGCCCCTAGAAAAAATATATTTCTAATTGGATTTGAAAGCCAAGTTGCGGGCAAGCAATTAGCGCAGCCGCAACTTAGCTTCCGTTCTGAATTCAATTAGAAAGAATTTTTCATAGTGGCACCCCCTTTGGACCTTAATAACTCAGCCCCCTGAAACCTAAGCCTCTCCAATGGATTGGGCTTGCTTAATGGATTCAGAATGGAAACCAAGCCACTGTGGCACTAATCGCTCACCCGCGGCTTGACTTCTGAATTCAGTTAGAAATAATTTTTCCTAGGGGCACCCCCATTTGGACCTTAATAACTCAGCCCCCTGACCCCAAACCTTTTCAAATTTTGGGGGCTTACTGAGAATTACTCCCCTACCCTTTCCTGTAGGATGAATGTATTTTCTACAGCGAACCTTTGGCCCTATTCCACCTTTTCTCCCCCTTTCAGATTGGCAATAGCAGAAGAGCCTTTGTTTTGCACACTAGAGACAAACCAGGATGCTATAGATGCTCTGAGACTACAAGTTTTGTGCATCCCTATGGGAGAAAGAGGATGCTCTATTTACCTGAACTCTCTCTGGCAATATGCAAGTCTGTTAGTGTTGAAATGGAACTTGGTTGGACAAATTCCTGGTCACTGTCTGCTTAATTACAAACTTGGGAAAGATAAAATACGAACAACTGCGAAATCTATAAAATTTCAATGTACTTCTTCCAAGGTCTGATGAGGTAAAATCTGTTGTGAGCCATTCTGTTACACTGAAATATTTGGAACACAATTGAAGATGTGCATGTTTCCTCCAGTATCTTCTTTCAGTGTCCATTTTTAAATTGCATAAAACTGTGTCCAATTTTTCCCTGTAAACAGATCCCAAAACCTACTTTCATTCTGATGGGAAATTAATACAAAAAAAGTGGAACCGTGACCTTAAAAATTTGGATGGGTTGAAAGCATTCTTCCAGAAGGCTAAAAGCTTATTCCTATGTACAATCTTGTTTTACTGCTAATATCATTCTGCGGTACAAAAACTAATACAGCATCGTGCCTTTTTAAATTATGGCTGGGACCTCTTAGGAGGCCCTTGACCACACAGTTAGAAAAACATAACCAGTAAAGATAATGAAAACTATTTCTCTCACTGGGTCACTGAACCCAAGGGTGTGTTGGGGACTACTACTAGGCCTCATATTTTTAATATCACCTTTGGAAGTATAAAGCATTATATCACCTTTGGTAGCAAGGTAGTTCCTGAACCTGCACAGTTTGTCAGGCCCTTTCCTACTGTCTTTTTGCAGGTGGGTAGGCACAGCTACTTTTAAAGCAGAGGTGACCCAAACAATCTTTTTTTCATCCTGTTTTTGACTTTTAGACCCTTCACATTTTCTTCATTCCATATATGAAGAAATGTGCATATTTTGGTCAATTCTTCAAAACCACAACAGCAAGAAAACTATTCTTCATTTGCAACAGCCAGATACAACCCGTTCAGCTAGCAAGGAGAAAACTGTGCTGAATCAGCCATCCAAAGATGAGAAGTCTCTTAAAGAAAGAAAGAAAGAAAGAAAGAAAGAAAGAAAGAAAGAAATGCAGGCAAACCTATTTATGATAATAGTCAAAATAAAGTACACACTAAGACAATATAAGCAAACCACCCAACCTCAAACTCCAAAATATAAGAAATTAGGAAGACAGCTGTCCTCACTACCACTTGCTTGGTTCCAGTCCAAAAATATAGGTTGTAGTCCACCTGATGAAAGGCAAAAAGGCCAACAGGCACTCCAGGCAACAATAAAGGAAATGAGAGGGGTGAAATTCCTCCAAAACTTATTTAGCGACATTTTCCCGTCTATAAGACATCCCCATGTATAAGACAATTCCCAATTTCCAACCCAAAATTACAGTCTTGCAACCAAACAGTTCTCTCCTAGGCTTACTTCCATCTATAAGGTGACCCTCTATGAATAACCTAAAAATTTTAGGGAAAAAATAGTTTTAAAAAGAAAAAAATACTATAAATATTTATTTAAGATATTTTTACCCTTCCTTTCTCCTTGGAAAGGATAAAGGCAGCTTACAACATTGAAGGAAAATATATATATATAATGAGACCATTAGTAGTAAACATCAGTTGTTAACATAATTAGATACAATGTTTAAAGCTAAGAACAATGAGTGTGAAGAGGCATCTTATATCTTACATTATTACAAGGCAGTATTACAGATAAGAACAATGAGTAAACAAATAAAGGGGAACAAAATCCACTCTAAGAGATGATACATAAAAAATGGAAAACACATGTAGTACTACTAATCCAGTCCAAGCAGTCATCATATGATAGTTAGCTAATTGCTGAGGGAAGGCTTGCCTGACGAGAAAATATTTGCCTGCTTACAGAAGGACAGCAAAGATGGGGCAAGTCTCGCCTCCAGTGGAAGGGTGTTCCAAAGTCTGGGAGCAGCAACAGAGAAAGCCCTCTCTTGTGTACTCCTCAGGTGCACCCATGAGGGTGGCAGGACTGAGAGAAAGGCCTCTCCAGATGATCTTAGGCTCTTCATGAGTGACACGGTCTTTCAGATTACTTGACCCTGGGTCATGTAGGGCTTTATTTGTTAAAACTAACACTTTGGATTGTGCTTAGTAAATGATAGGTAGCCAGTGGATGTAACAAGGGTGTTACGTGATACCTGTAACCAGCCCCAGTTAGCAATCTTGCAGCTGCATTTTGGACCCACTGAAGTTTCCTGACCTTCTACAACAGAAGGCTCACACAGAGTGTGTCACAGTAATCCATCTGAGGTGTAACCAGGTGTGGCCTGACCATATATCTCAAGAAGTGGACTTCACTGGTGCACTCGTTTTAATTTTGCAAAGGCAGTCCTGGACACTGCTGAGAACTGGGCTCCAGGCTCAAGGAAGAATCCAGGAGCACCCCAAACTATGCACCTATTTTTCAATGGGAGATTATCACCAGAGGTATGTCCATGTTCACTGATCTCCCTTTCTACTGACCTCAAAAAGCAGAGATTCCAAGTAATCCAGGAAACAATCCAAAATAAAAATGAAGGAAAAGCAGAAATATTCTTTTTAAAAAGTAATTTACAATGGAGCAACAGAAGTAACCATAGCTGTGGACTAGCAAGGAATAACTCCAATCCAAGTGGAGGTTGGAGGAGGTCTCCCAGCAACAACAGCGAAGAAGTCACCATGCAGCTAAAGAGCAGCCTAGAGATGGGCACAAAATGGAAAAATAGTTTCATTGGTATCTCAGTAGTATTGAAATAGTATTGGTTATGTTTACTGGTGGCGTTTTATTTCATTTCTTTTCATTCCATTTCGTTACTCGTTGCATTTCATTTCATTTTGTTACTAAACAACTTTTTGATAGAATTATTCACAATTAGGGGCATTCATAACTCAAGGCACCCCTGTATTCCAATTTTTACAGCCATTTCACTAGTCTTTCTTCTGCGTGAATCCCTGAAGCAATAAGGAGATATTCACTATCTGACTGCAGAACTTACAGTGTGTTCATGAAGAGATTTTGTGGGGTTAGGCTAGGATTTCATATCTAATTGCCTTCCTGAAGCAAATCATTCTGAAACTTGCTCCCTAAAACAGGATGGTGTCTGAGTAATATTGCTTTTTGGCCTCTCCATTGTACATACGACGAATAGGTAAATTCAACAATGATAACAGTGATATTCATAGCATTTGACCATTGAACTATGACAACATAGCTGAGATAAAGGCAAAACACACAAGTCTGTTAATGAAGCACATTGCGGGTGGTTTGTTGGAGAATGATTCATGTTAGCACACAGTAAGCAATCCTGAAGTGGTGAAAAAATTTTTTTGTCGGGTTGTAGGGTAGATAATCACAAAATGACTTCTGAGGCTATCATTCCCTTAGAAAAACACAAAAAATGGTGTTCTCATGTTAAGTGTCACTAACTGTACTCCCTTCAAACTTTCTTAGCCTTATTCAGATTGCCAAATCAGATTTCGCTGAATTTGTCATGTTCCAAACTAGCAACAAGCTTATGCATTGTTTGAGCAACAATCAGCTGTATGTTAAAGTACTTAAGACTGCAACCTTATTCATGTCTATATAGAAGCACCTCCCTTGTGCTCAATGGGATCTGTGCACAGTATTGCAGCCAAAAGGTCTGTTATCAAAATGCAACTTGGCATTTCTGCATTTTGCATAACAAGCCAATCCATGAAAAAATGCAAATCCGCACAGCAGAAATAACAGCCCTAGCTACTGTGCACACCCTCCCCATTGTTCCACAAGATTAAGTTAATTCTCTAAACTGTGCTACTATTTTAATCACTTCTTTCAACCCTGACATGTTCTATAGTTGGGCCCTAGATCCTTCTTACATTCTTTCTAAAAATAGCACAAGTAATTCTGAAATCTTAACATGGTTTCGGCTTGTTATGTAACTGATCCTTTCTTAAATATGTTGTAGGCACTTCTAGTAGCAATTTCTGTACATTTTAAGTAATATGTTAGCCCTTGTAATGATACTGCATTTAAAAAAGAAAGAATTAATGCTTTGGGGAAATATATGATCATTTTTCTGAGCTTCTCCATAGCTAAAAGGCAACAAACAAAGACACCGGGTCTTTTCTCTCTAGTTCTGATGTTCTTCATTTTTTGACAACAAGGAAATGTATGCTGAGTTTTTAAATATGTAGAATTTTGTGGTGATTCTAAGTTGGTAAGAGAAAGTCCTGAAAAGGCTAACATCATAAACATTTAAATAAGAAAGGACATAATGATTGGATTTAACTCCAGCGTTTTGGCAGAGCTTGGAATAATACAACATTTATAGGGTCGCTGTAAGTTGGAGGCAACATGGTGGCACACAACAACAACAACAACAACAACAACAACAACAACAACAACAACAACCACCGATTTAAATAAAAGCTCTTTGTAATAATTAAATTTTGAACTATGATAAAAAATATAAAATAATACATTGAAAGAAAAAAAAAATAGTAGGTTAAATTCAACTGCTAGTCCTAACTATAGTATATTCATTAAATCAATGGCTAAAATGCAGTAATAACTAGATTAGGCCCAATAAATCAATGGAATTTAAGATACAAAAGTCTAACAGCAGGAACCAGATAATGGTCTAATTCAGATGAGAATGAACACAGCAATCCCAAACCCATGGGGATGTACCCATCTTCTTCTTCCTATAGGTCTGTCCCTTTATTTCTTCTAAACTTCTCCCCAAAGAGGAGTTTGAAGTGTTTTATTTTATATTTAATTAACTTGTACATCATCAAAATCTGGACCCACTGTAGCTGGTCTTAATTAGCCATAGTGAAAACAAGCCAACTTGAACTCATTGTTTATGAAGATCTCTTACTTTTGGTATCCATTGTTGTTTTTGTTGTTGTTGTTGTTGTTGCTGCTGCTGTTGTTTACAGTTGTGACCAACTCTTTGTGACCCCATGTCCATGGAATTTTCTTGACAGGAAAACTGGAGTGGCTTGCCAGTTCCTACTTCAGGCACCTACAGCATCCGGTATTACGATGTATCACAATTTATGATCTGGAAGGTGACTGACAGTATGTTTAATTTCCAAGGCATTTCTCCTATCCCAGTAACATTCTTGCCCTAGCTGGGAGTTGAGCCATGGCAGCAGGACTTCTTTTCTTATGGGATCAAAATATTTCACTCTATCCAAGTAGCTTCTTCAGTCTGAGGAAGGTTGATCGGAGGCTTCCAGTTGCAATCACTCAGCTCCCAGATAACCTCACCTGAGAATTTCCACAGACTGTTCTGTACTGATCAATGAGAGCTCCACCCCTCCACACACACACATGTGCGCACACACTGGAATTCATATACAGTGGTACCTCTACTTACAGATTGAATCTGTTCTGAATGCATGCTCTTAAGTCGAACAACTCTTAGGTAGAGGTACCTTATCTAAAAAAATAAAAAATAAAATTTAAATAATAATAATAATAATAAATATTTGTAAGTAGAGCAAATTCACTCTTAAGTCGAATTGCTCTTAAGTAGAGCAGGCACAATAGCTTCTCTAACTCAGCTTACTGAACTGATAACCGGACTGATATTGGAGTCCCCTCGGCTCGTCGTTCTGGGGGACATTCACATCCATGCTGAAGTGGTTCTGTCAGGGGTATCTGAAGACTTCATGACCTCCATGGCAACAATGGGTCTGGCCCAAATGGTATCTACCTCAACCCATCCAGCAGGCCACACTTTAGACTTGGTCTTCTGCCCTGATATGGACAGTGGGGACATTGAAGTAAAGAAACTTTCTGTAGTCCCATTGTCCTGGACAGACCACTATATGGTGTGCTTTAGGCTTGCTGTATCTCACAGCCTGGCTGGGGAGGAAGTCAGACAAAAGCAATACATCCCAGAATGTTGATGAATTCAGATGATTTTTTTAACCACCCTTGGGGAGTTCCCTACCTCTCTGATGGGTGATTCTATTGAATCCTTGGTTGAACTCTGGAATGGAGAAATGAGCAAAGCCATTGTCCAGATAGCCCCTAAATGTCTCCTTCCTCAAAATAGACCCACATTGGAGGCTTGGTTTACTAGGGAGTTGGCAAAATTGAAGTGGGTGGCCCGTAGAGCAGAAAGGCATTGGCAGAAAACCCAAATTGAAACAAACAAAAAGTGAAAGGCCTTTGGAAGGCTTACTCCAAGGCACTGGATTCAGCAAAGAAAGCATTTTTCTCTACCTCCATTGATTTGGCACAAAATTGTCCAGGGTAGCTTTTCAGAATAGTCAAAAGTCTGCTGCACACTGACCCACGGGCAGATAACACAGACCACTCTGTATCTTGCTGTGAAGAATTTGCACAACACTTTACAGGCAAAATTGAACAGATCTGGGCTAATTTGGATGCAGCTATTGATACAGAGCCTGTAAATAAAACACCCAGCCTTTCTTGCCCTGTATTAATGGATAACTTCCAGCTCCTACATCCAGATGATGTGGTCAATACCCTTGGGGAGGTGAGGGCTACCACATGTATGTTGGATCCTTGCCCCTCATGGATCATTGCAACTTCCAGAGAAGTTGTGGCAGACTGGTTAGGAAGAGTAGTGAATGCCTCCTTACAACAGGGCAGGATTCCGGCATGCTTAAATTAGGCAATAGTAAGACTGCGGTTAAAAAAGCTCTCCTTAGACCCAATAGTACCGAATAGAGATGGGCACAAAATGATTTTTTTATTCGTTATCCGTTTTGTTACGTAATGAAACAAATAACAAACCAGGCGGGGAAATTGGAACGAACCGAACCGAACCAAGAAAATTAGGTTCATTACGTTTCATTTTCGTTAAGGCGACACACGATGAAAAGAGCTGTTTTAAATGTTAAAAAACGTCTTGAATATCTGTAAAAAGCCAGCGATAATTGTTTATTCTGCCTGATAATAACTACCGGGTGGGGGTTCCCTTAAAACGTGCATTTACAGTATGTCTTTTCTCAGATCGCTGTTTTTATCCCCTTTAAGGGGAGTTAGGGGACATCGACCCAAAATGGCTGCCAGATGCCTAATATTGATTTCTTGGGTATTAAAATGCCCTGGACATCCGTAAAAATGCAGCAATAATTATTTATTCTGCCTGATAATACCTACCGGGGGGGGGGTCCTTAAAATGTTTGTTTTTGTCTTTCTTCCATTGTGATGTATTTTTCTTTTCCCTTTTAAGGATGACACAAAATGGATGCCAGCCACAAAATGGATGCAAGCCATGAGATGGGATTATGTAAATTCTTGGACAACTTCAATCAATAGCATGCCCAGGTTGCAGACTGGGCAGGTCTGGCAGCCACAGAGGGCATAAGAAGCTCTGGCAGCCCCAGTCCTCCTTGCAGCCTGCGGTGGGAGTTAGGTTGGGGTGGGATTGCTATCTCTGTGACTTGTTATTTTCACTTTAGGCCAGCCAGGCAGGTGTGTGTCTCTGTGTTCCTGCTGGCTGCAGTCTGGCTCTTAGGAGAGAGAAAGAAGAGATTTCTCTCTAGCTTCATTCTTGCAGCCTCCCTGTGTGTGTACCTCTTGGTGAGTACCCTCCCCTGCCCCGCAGTCACTCTGCGGCTGCCTTGCACCCTGGGCAACGCCTGCCGCTGCCTTGCAGCCTCCCTGCGTACCTAGTCTATACTGTGTCTCTGCCAGCATCAATTATTTTTAGTGGTTTCCCTCTGGTCTGGGGCATTGGGGGACGCCCGCTCGTGGAAACGCTTTAAAAATTGTGCAAACTGGGTAAAAATGAATAATGAATTAATGAACCAACAAAACGATTTTTTGTGAAAATTCAGGAAAAACAAAAACGAACCGAACTGAGCCCCTCAACGAAACAAAATGAAACAAAACGTCATTTTTTCAATTCGTGCCCATCTCTAGTACCAAACAATTACTGGCTGGTATCGAATATCCTGTCCTTAGGGAAAGTCCTGGAATGGATTGTGGCCTCACAGCTCTAGAGATTTCTGGATGAGATAAACTACCTGGATCCATTTCTGTCTGGCTTCAGGCCTGGCTATAGGACTGGGACAACACTGATTGCATTGGTAGATGACTTGAGCAGGAAAATGGATAGGGGATCGGTGTCCCTTTTGGTTTTGCTAGACCTCTCAGCTGCTTTTGACACTATAGATCAAGGCATCATCTTGACTCGTCTCTCTGAAATGGGAATCAGGGGAACTACATTAAAGTGGCTCCAATCATTTCTGCAGGATAGAATGCAGAAAGTGGTGTTAATTGATTTATGTTCGACACCACGTCCACTGACCTGTAGAGTCCCCCAGGGTTCTGTTCTGTCTCCTATGTTATTTAACATCTATATGAAACCACTGGGGGAGATTATCAGGTCTTTTTTTTAAAAAAACTCCTATGAAACGATGAATCAATTTGTCAGTTTTTTATTTCACGAATGGCGGACCAGTGGTTCATCGTACACCAAAATTGATGAACCACAAACCATGATGAAGCGCCATAGTGGTGGTGCATCCACATCTCTAGTGTCATCCTTTAGTACCAAACCACCAACTCCATCCTCATATAATCTTCTCTAATATGCATATAGCCACAATACTGCCATCCTTTAGGGATCTAGGTCTGCCAAAGCATCCTAAAGAGCAGAGATGTTGGAAAGTGAGGTCCTAATTGTTGCTTTCAATTAAGTCATTGTGTTAGCAGCCAGAAGACTTCCTTGTTAGATTCTATACTAGTAGTTGTGCCATTAGAAAGAGAAGGGGAGAAGCAAGAAAAATCTTGACATTGCACTTTGTAAGCTTAACGTGTGTGCATAGTGAAGGCTACTGGAATATACCTGTGATATTAGTTGTGTGTGCAGCCTTAGCAACATCCAGTGGCATTTAAAAGCCTGGAAATAGTGGGAGGGAAACCCTCAGAATTTGAATTTTGATATTACTAATATAGAACACAAGAGGCATCATGAACTCCATCAGATGTTTTTGTTGATTGAGAGAACTTTTGGGGGTGGGAGGCTATGAAGTATGTGTTTGTGGGAACATGACATACAGTTGCACAAGATTTTCTATCCCCCTCATCACAACTCTGTTAATTTTGTAAATCCTGTCAAGGAAAGATCCTCCTCCTTTAATGACAATGACAACGACAATGGCGACAACAATGACGACGACAACAACAACAACAACAACAACAACATGATAACGACGACAATGACAACAATGACGACGACAACAACAACAACAACAACAACTACTACTACTACTACTACTACTACTACTACTACTACTACTACTACTAC
>JAHTLZ010000021.1:6574347-6598829 GCA_023846285.1 Phrynocephalus versicolor
ACTACTACTACTACTACTACTACTACTACTACTACTACTACTACTACAGTCTTAGAGCTGCAGAGCTGGAAGGGACCCTACAGACTATTGAGTCCAGCCCTTGTCAAGAAGGCTCAATGATGAATTGAACTTCCAGCCCTGGCTCCACAGCCAGAGGCCTATCCACTGGCAATGACTTCCTTTGTCTTGGAAAAAATATTTAAATACATGTAGATGTTAGCACCACCACTATGGTGCTTCATCAGGATCTACACCAGATACCTTTGGCTGGAGGTGGGGAGAAAAGACCACAGGTTGTGACTGTAGTGGAGCCACATCATTTCCAGTGGCTCAGCCACTTCTTTACATCAGCTAATAGAAAAGTATATTTTTTTTAATTTCTTGATTTTAAATCATACAGATGCTTTTGTAGAACAGAATGTATTGTGCAGAACAAAAAAAGAAAAAAAGAAATCCTGATAAGGTAAGACGACAGGCTTAATCTGCATGCATCAGATAGAGATGTATAGGATTTGGGGGACGGGGACATATGTCTCACTGATCCCATGCTAATTTCTCAGCGCAAGATGCTATAAGGTTCCTTACAACATTATCTCCTGCTCAATGTGAGAGAGGATTTGGGGTGGGGGATTTTAACAGGATTGTTTACTTAAATCCAGGAGCAGGAAACCACTTAAATAGTTTCTAGATTTAATAGGCTTCATTTCTGTTTGGCTCTGTTAATTATCAAAGTGAGAGCTTTGGTGGAAGAACTGAAATGAGTGAGCTATCTTATGTTATCATGTTGCAGAGGGTCAGACCAAGGTCAGCTGTAACATGTTCTAAAATGTGCAAACAAATGTTAGCCAGAGGCTAGGAGCAACAGTCACATCTGAAATGATTCATCTACAGTGATGTTTTAGAAATATTAATCTCTAACGTTGAGAGCCAAGAAAAAAATAAAAGAGAAAATTAGGAAAGACACAATCTCACATAAGCCTGTTTCACTTAGAGGCCTGTGCTAGGATCAACACTTTGAAAAGTTACGTTTCTGAACAACAGCTCCCAGAATCCCCAAAGTTAATCACATTGAATGGGAAAATTTGGCAGTTGATAACTTTTCCCATATCTGATTCTAAGAACCACACAATGCTGTTGACCCGTGGATTGCATAAGTGAGATTCTTTTCTTGTTAAGTCTCTTTAGTGAAACTTAATTACTCCATTTTATTACTCAACTTCACACTACTCTTTGTCCTAAAAATACCCCACCCCCATTGCCAGATAGCTGTAGTTTTCCACTGAAAATTTTGTTCCGAGTGACCACAAGATGTCACTGATACACTATAGAGAAAATAGCAGTTTTCAATCCTGCAAGTTTCCCAAGCCATTTTTTGTTTTTCTCCGAAAATTTAAGGCAGTCTGGACAAGGTTTAACTAAATAAGTTATGCCCGAAAAGCTGCTCATCAATAAAAACAGTAATGGCTGTTCACAAGGAAGTGTTTAAACTCCTGAAAAGGAAATATTTAAGACACCATGTTTGGTATTAGGAGCTTGAATACATTCAGCAGACCTCAATGATGGGGTGCGGTGTGTTTTGTGTTTTGTTTTGGGTCCATGAAGTTATACAGCAAAGGTTACTGTTATGATTTGGCTTAAGAACCACAGAGTGCATCCACATGCATGTTTGCTTTTCTTTCTGTTTCTCTTTCCGTCTCTTCCACTTGCCAGATCTCCACTTTGAGCGGAGATCACAATGTAAGCATCTGATTGTGGAGCCAGAGGTTGCAAGTTTGATACCCCACTGTACGTCCTTGAGATGGGTTGGACCTGATGATCCAAGGGTTAGGTTAACTATACAGCTTGCACACCAGTTCACTCAGTGTGTGACTAATAGAAAGCATGCAGAACCTGATATGGGCAGAACCATTACACAGAGGGCGGGAGTTTCGATTCCGTGTTCCCCAGGGGTTTCTCTCACCAAATTCATTTCCTCTTGAGGATTTATTTATTTATTTATTTATTTGACTTTTATGCCGTCCATCTAGCCCTAGGGCTACTCTGGGCGGTTTACAACATGTAATAAATAACATATATAAAAAAACCAAAATACAAGGATCATAATAAAACAAAATATACATAAATCAACAGCAATAAACTAAAATTAGGCTGAAACAAAGATAAAAATAGGAGATTGATAAAAGGGGGGGGGAGAGAAGATAAGCGGTAAAAAGAATAGTGTCTTACTGGATGTTTGAGAAATCAGGAAAGGCCACTCTATACAACCAGGTCTTCAATAGTTTTTTTTTAATAAAATTTCAAGCAAGGGTGCCCGCTGAATTTCAGGGGGTAGATGGTTCCATAACTGGGGAGCAACCACCGAGAAGGCCCTACTCCTTGTTACAGCTTTCCGGGCCTCCCTCGGGGTTGGGACTCCCAGCTGTCCTGCCTGGCTGGTACAGGTGGTCCTGGCAGTTCTTCTTGGGAGGAGCCGCTCTGTCAGATACTGAGTTAATCAAATACAGCAGTTAATCAATTAATCAATCAAACCAGTTGGTTCTTGTTAATTTAATATCCGAATTGGAATTTTCCAAAGATCTTTTGAAGGAGCATGAAGGCAGCAAGTTTCAGAGTGAAAAGCTTGCAAATGAATTTTCCAGTACCTTTCAACTGAGCAATCTAATATGGAATCCTGCAACCAATCGTATCTGCTCTTCTGGGACCCCATGCAGAAAGCACAAGTCCATATAAAGCCAAGAGGATATGTGTTGTAAGTCCAAAGTCTCTTTTGGATACTGCATTGTTCTTTGAGGGGGTGGCTCCAGCATTCTTCAGGGTATGCTTGATTACCTTAAGATTTAGTTGACCACTGGTCTAGTGAGAAGAATTTTTTAATTCTATGACTGCTGTCATTATTATGCACTGTCCAGTCACCTTTGACATGGTGACCCTATTAATGAGTGATTTCCAAATGTACTGTCCTCAACAGTTCTGCTCTGCTCTTGCAGACTCAAACCTGTGGTTTCCTTTAAGGAATCAATCCATCTTGTATTTTGAGCTTCCTCTCTTGCATTTAACCATTCCTAGCATTATTGTCTTTTCCAGAGAATGCTGCCATCCCATTATGTGCCCGTTAAGTTGTACAGCTTCATTTTCAACATTTTGTCCCCAGAAATAGTTTAGGCTTGATTGGATCCAAAATCCATGTCTTCATTTTTCTGCCATCCCAGGGTATCTGGAAAGCAATCCTCCAGCACCAAATTTTGAATGAATCAATGTCTCTCTAAACCTCTATCTCATTCTGTCTCACCATGTTCAAATGTCCCTCTTTGACTGTTGATAAATATTCCTCAGCTTCTTGCAAAAATAAAACTTCTTATTTCTGTTTCTACTTAGAGATTGTCAAGTACTATGCAACTTAATTCCTCTTCTGGTGACTGCTGCACAGAAACAATGCTATTTTCTACTGGAGTTTTGACATTCTTATACAGCTTAGTATTTAGTACTGTATTTTGTTTGTCTTTTCCAGGTGTATCCTGTGTAAGAATGATGTGATCCTTAGCAGGAATTGCATAGGTTGGCATTCATTCCCAAATGAATATAACATAAAAACTCCCACACTTCCTGTATGATTCTGTGAGGGTTTTATATGTGTGTGTGTGGAGGGGGGGGCGTTACACAAAGAGAAATCATACAGCAAGGAAAAAAGAGGAACTGTTTTTTCCTCAATGTCTCTCAAAGAGTGAGAGGCTAAGAGATTGTCATCATTAGGTCATTCTACCCCAGGAAGGCAAATTAAAAGAGACAACCCACAAAATTGATTATATATGTTATTGTGTTTATAACAAAAAGAAGTTGAGACAAAAATGAAATGAACCTTCCACTCTTCAGTTCCTGCAACAGATCACTATATGCACGGTAATTTGAACACTGTCATATTTTTGTAAGGAGCTAAAGGATATCAAGAACATAGGATATGATACTAATATTCATAATGTGAATATTGTGCTTCAAGGAATTGGTTTGCCATGTACACAAGGACTGGCCTGCCAGACTAATTGCTTACACCTCTGCCTATAACAACGCCAAAACCAAAGAAAATTGATAGCAATGGGTTGGGTTGACAGTTGCAATATATGCAGAATGCCAGAAATTATACTGCAAGGCAGTATCTGGGAAACAAAATGCCATTTCACCTTGTGAAAACAGATCTGAAAGATAATGTCCCAATCATTTGTTTTCTATACCCACTTCTTAACGAATGTGCTGAATATGCATTAATAGAAATGAGTGGCTCTCTTAGTTTCATGGCCATAATTCATTTTTCATATTTTCCTTTAGAAATACCAGGGCAGAATAGTTTTCTGCAGAGACACTCCATAAACTGATAATTTTTTTTAGGAAGCAAAATATTTCATAAAGAACACCATGTGAGTGCATGCATGTGTGTGTTTGTATTTGCCTATGGAGCATGTGGCTTGCAGCACTCCAATGATCTAATGACTAAAATTTTGACACACTATTCAAGGAAACACATGTCTGTTTCTGGGAAGCAAGGAAGTCTTATATGAACATGGATAATCTGATGTTATTGTGAACGTGTGTGTGTGTGTGTGTGTGTGTGTGTGTGTGTGTGTGTGTAGACCATTTGCAGACACTGCTCCCCTCCTCCCCACTATTTTTATTAGAAGCAGCTGGCCATTGAGCGAACACTTTTGGCGAACAGTTCTGGTGAAATAACTTATAAAAGATTTTCCCAATATAATAAACTCACAAGTTGACGTTTAGTCTTACTGGTAATCAAAAGAGAGGTTCAGAGAAATGCCTGTTTTTTATGGTCCAACTGTAGGATTTCCTTACAGATTCTTGCCTCAGTCATCTTACAAATTAAGCTGGTTTTTCTCCCAACAGCCAGTCTGTAGTGTCATATTTCTGTCATATTTCAGAAGATAAGGTGGAAAGCAAGCACAGTTTATGACCTTGCATAGCTTCATTCCTGATCAAAAAGCACATCTCTTAAAGCATCAGTTTTAACTCCCAGTTTCCTGATTTTGTGGATCTTGGGTGTACATGAAACAACCTCAACTCAACCTTAAATAAGGGGCACAATCTTCAGTGTTTGGGTTACCAAAATGTCAGTATGTGGATATGTCATAAGAATTAATTTATCAATTATTCTTTTGAGGCAACAGTTTTTGTTTTCATTTGTCTTCTGAAGAACTGCTGCATATCTGTCCCTGTTTTGCAGAAGACCTGGGAGTATATTGCACCTACAGTCTCAGTTCACACAAAACATTAACCAGGCCGGCCACGCCTTATTATTTGTGTGCTATTCCAGAGGGATGCAACACAGAAAATGCAACAAATGTTGCAGAAAATACAACAAAGGGCCCTATCGCATGGGCAAAAGAGGTGGTTGATAATAAAAGCTGTGTTTCTTTCTTAGGTCATCACATGACTGAAAATATGGTTCCCGTGTTCCCACGGATGTGGTTTAAGTAGCCACATTTTATAGGTCCCCATGTCCTTATACTGTACCTAGAAGCTCCAAGGGGGAGCAGCAGTAGCATAGCATGTGCCCAAGGAGGGGAAGGAGGTGGCATGACATGGCGGCAGTGACAGGTGCTAATTGCCATTGGAGAGAAAGGCAGAGAGGTTGCATGCTTCTCTAGTGAGAGAACAGGGAAGGGGGGGGAAGAGAGATTAGGAGGTGGGAGCAAGGTGGGTGGGTGGATGAGAATATGTGTGTGTGTGTGTGTGTGTGTGTGTGCGCGCACAAAGGTGTGTGTGTGTGTGTGTCATACCTGTCAAGTTTTGGCTGCCACTGCCCAGGGTGGGAGGTGGGGCACTAGCAGCCGACCTGCAGCTAGGGGGTGTAATGGATTTTAGAAGTAGTAAAAAGGTAAAGGTTCCCCCTGCATATGCATGCTAGTCGTGTCCGACTCTAGGGGCGGTGCTCATCTCCATATTCAAGCCGGAAGAGCCAGTGCTGTGCAAATCCATGGCCCTGTGGCCGGCATGGCTGCAAGGAAACACTGTTTTACCTTCCCGCTTTTTATGGCGGTACCTATTTATCTACTTGCATTTACATGCTTTCGAAGTGCTAGGTTGGCAGGAGCTGGGGTTATCAGCGGGAGCTCGTTCCGCTGCATGGCACCCGGGATTCGAACCGCCGAGCTGCTGACTTTGCAGTCTACAGTTTTGGTGCCATAGTCCACTGAGCCACCACACCCCTTTTTAGAAGTAGTGAAGCTTGTTAATATAGGCCTTATGTAAACATGGAGAATATTAATGTGTAGTTTCATTTTAGTAACTATGGCATTATCTCAGTGTCTGTGTAAATAAAGGCCAGTGAAGATACCAGCCAGAAGCAAGTGAAACCGGATTGGTCTGTAAGCAACATGTGTCTATTCCCATGCTTGTGAACAGTCTGAGTTAGAGAAGGACTTTTTCAAGAAGGATTTTATGGCTACATATTAAGACAAGTTTCCAGAGTAAAAATGTAGTTTAGGGATAGAGACCTCAGAAATATAGGGAAGGATTCATTTTTGTTGCTTTCTAAATAGAGCCATATTTTTGTGTAAACTCTGCTAGCCTAAATAAATATTTTTAATATACTTGGTACCTTAGAAACATTTTTGGTAAGAGTGAACTCACAGCATATTTTAACAGGCGAGAAATCACCTATTTCGAATCCACGGACCTTTGACAGTCTCCAGTTTTTGGTATAAGTTAGCTGTGCTTAATATATTGCCTGGATAGAGACTAAATAGCTCATCTCAGTAAGGGGGGGCTGAGATTCCGGAGCAGGGGGTGAAGCCTCATTTGCATATAGGGGTCCCAGAATCACTTGCAGTGGCTTCAAAATGCTCACTGTGACTTAGGTGTCTCAGTTTTCTAGGGGATATATATATATATATACTGATCCGGACAGCTGGTGCGGTGTGGCCTAGAGGTTGGGTGGGGAGAGGTGCATCCAGAGCCCAGCCATCCACTGGAAATGAGGGACAAAAATAATTTTCTCACCAATGTCTGGCTTTTGCCGCTCCAGGCTCCAGTCGCTAGCTCACTCACTCAACAGCCTCAGGATTCCCTTTCAATCCTTCACCGAGAAGGGAGTTCCCTCTTCTTTCATCATGGTTGGATTTTCCCACACACCTGCGTACACCCCTCACCCTCCCCTGGCACAGCGATGGTAAGGGAGGCCCACCACAGGGATCAGCCCACACCCTTGCTGGGAGCACTTGGCTGCCGCTGGTTGGCCTCAGAAGAGGTGACTTGTCCTTTTAATCCTTGTCCTGCAAATGAGCCTCCTCCTCCTCCTCCTCCTCCTCCTCCCTGACTTAGCTGTCTGTCTCCTGGGCAAAATATTGGAGAAAGAGGAGGCAGGGAAAACAGGAAGGTAGAATGTTGCCGACTCACATAACCGGTAAACCGACAACAAAAAGGGGAAAACCCAGGTTTTCTGTGCCCCCAGTAACGGTTGCCTCTTGTAAAAATGCACATTTAGAACTGGATCAAAAATACCCACCCTCCGCTTTGGGTCTTGGAAAACTCACTGGAACCTAGTTAAGTGGGCGTTACTTTTTTTTAAAAAACCCTGCTGAGTGTGTGGGGGAGCACAATTTTTAGAGCTGGTTTATCAATAAAGTATATCTGGATTTTAGAGCCCAAACAGTCTAGTACCACACTGAAGCCCAACAAATGCATTCTGACACAGAATATTCAAATGCACTGAATATTATCCAAAGCACTTCTAGTGAAGGAAATTTAAAATAAATGAAGTCAAATAATAACAAATGGGGGTAGGGCCCAAAGACCATCCTGGCACACTGAATGATGTTTTGGAGCTTGGCTTGGAATGCCGTGCAATGTATATTTAAAAATCAATTCAGCATAGGCAGAATGGCCGCGATGAATGCATTGTGCAATACTACTTGGCATTAAAACAATCAGAGTAGCACTGCAGAGGCCATGGTCTCCCCAGTGTTTTCTGCGCATTTTTGCTGTGGCGAACTGTGCAGTAAAAGATCGTGTCCTAACCGCGAAGGGAAGTAATTTGTTGCCCTGAACCACCATGCCCCCGGAAGCGCACTTTCACCAAAGTTTTTTAAACCACTGCTAGGGGTTGTTTTAAATAACTTCCCTTAAAGATGCACAGTTCTTTGCTACTCTAATGAGGTGCGACCCCAGAAAATATGCAGTAATTAGCTTTGTACTCCTTTTTCTGCCACTTCCTGTGGGTCCGGCAACGGAGACTTAGAAAACGACCCAGGAAAAAGGGAAAAGATGTGCAGTAAGCAAATAGAGATGGGCACAAAGCAGTAAAATATTACTCTGTCGATAGGACACTAACTCTGCATCAAACACCATGTGACCGCCCGGAAAAAAACCCCTACACATCAAATTAAGATGCGCAGAAAACTTTAGTGAGACTGCAGCCTAAGCTAACTTAGTAACCCATACCTCCACCATCTTAAATTACATGTTCACCCTGAAAAGCCCCTCTGAAAAGTCAGGGGCTCCTCCTGAACCACAGGAGACAAGAAAAGGTGGCTTTGGAGAAGGGAGGCCAGAGGGACAAAAACATTATATTTTGTTATGTTCCTACAGTTTACTTATCTTAGATTCCAAGTCCACTTCGCAAAAATTCCCTCACATCTCTCATTGCTCAGGAGCCCTCTCCAAATCTTCTGGAAAATCTGTGAGGCACAGACAGTTGTAGAGAGTAGCAAGGCATGAGAACCTTTCCTTCCATGCATATCTTTTAACTTAACTTATACAAAACTGAGCTATTGACTTTGTTCATTCCTGTGTGACTCAATCTTCCAAACCAACAAGATCGACCAATTAAGAATGCTTTGGGCCGCTTGTCCATTTGAAATGAAAACATTGTGACAATCAAAGTTTTCAGAATTATGGGAAAAAATGCAAGGACTGAAAAGAAAATATAAAAATGCCAGCTAATGATGTCCTGTTGAAAAGTGTCTCATCTTGTGGAACAAGTTGTCAAGCTGGAACACCATGAAACAAGTAAGTGAGATAATTGCCAGGAATATACTGCTTGGACAGCTGGCAGGACATGTTTTAGATGGGCATTCTTATTCCCTTTGTAAAGCAACTTTTCCTTGAGCAGGCATGTACAAGAAACATGACACCAGTGAACCACCTTGATTTGTACTAAACATCAAGTTATAGAAGGTATTGGAGGGTGTATTGTAGTAGAAGTAGCTATTTGGTGCTTTAATCTACCATCTAGGATATTATAAAACTGCTTATATTGAATATGTGGATTTTTTCCCCTAAATATGCTGTAGTTGTATATGTTGCTATCAGTAAACGGTGTCGTGACACCATAACAATGGACAAATTCATTATGGAATAGCCGTCATGGCGTCAGTGTTGGTTGACAGAAAACTTTACCCTGTGCCAGAGTGTTCACTTGTCAAATGCCTTACCAATGTATGTTTCTAGGTGGAAGGAGAAGTAAAACAAATCAAATGCCTTGAAAAACAAATAGGACAGACTGTGACAATTCACTTCAGATTTCAGTCTACAGTATAAGCAGAGAGACTGGTCAAAATAGTAGTATTTGATGAGCTCACCATAATCTCAGTTCAATACAACAGTCTTTCCCATCTTACATTTCAGTGTCCATTATGTATAGTTAACAAGGCCAGTAGCCATGCTTCTTAGGGGTGATGGCAACTGAGAACCAGTGTAGTAAAAGGCCTTAATTTGGGAAGATTCAGAGGGTGTTACATGGCATCATGGCTTTGGCCAATATGGTAGCAGACTAGTCATTGTCACATGGCAGACCATGCCATATGTCTAGTGGGGAAAGTTTAGACCATGGGCCACATGAAGCTCCCAGAATTCCAATGTGCCAAGCAGATTTTTCACATTCCATAAGTATTTTTTTTATTTCTAAATAAAGGGTTACATATAGGAAGTATTTTTGCAATATCCTCTGCTACCAACCCCTAGCACTCATGTGCTCCCACTTCCCCCTAAAATTCTTCGCAACCTAGAGTGTTGTGGTTTGGTGGAAGTCATATGAATCTACAAACAGTTCAAATTTAATTTTTCTGGGGGGAAAGAACCATACCTTCTCAATTGTATCACTTATCATGCTGCAGTAATGTGCCAGAAGAAAAATCCAGAAACATGCCTTAAAATTAGAACTCCCATAAAACATCCTCAGTCTTCATGATCAAAACCATGAAAGCGCCCTTATATTTCATTGCAAAATGTGCCAGTATTTCCTGAATCTCCAGGAAGGAAAATGGTGAACATGCTGAAGTCAAAAGCCCAGTCATGCTCATGACATGAAAAATTAGACAACGACTGCCAAAATAGGCTCATATTCTGTGTTCCCATTGCTTTTTTCAGTTTATATCTTATTCTTATTTTGTATTTGAATCTATTTTGATCCAAATCATTTGAGAAGAAACAAGGCTTTTATTTTTCCAAATCCTGAAATCTATTGAATATATGTCTACTGAATATATGGATCTGTTGAATTCATGCATGTCTTTAGAATTCTTCAGGAGATGATCCTATGTTTGCATGCAGTTTAAAAAACAAGATAGAAACAATAACAAAGGCATACAGCTATGTACCTCTATATGAAATTATGAACACTTGACACCCACTTTCAATCCTCAAATTGCAAAGGTCTGTCTAAATATCAGAGTGCTCCCACATCATTTTTTTTCTCCAGCTGAAGTAAAGACTTACAATTGTGAATTTTGACAAAACCTCAACATTTTGTCTTGGTGAGTGACATCTCACTAAATGGTTATAAGGAAGCCAGTAGGAGTGGGTTTTCTGGGATGTCTGTGAACAATTAGGACAAATCGATGCTTGGATAAAACCTGCTTACTTCATTATTTTTGTATCTCCTCCTACCAAGTATATGCTTCTTTTGCCCACTTGTTGGGTAGACCTCTTAGACCAGGCATGCCCAAAGTCAGGCCCGGGGGCCAAATGTGGCCTGATTTCAAATTTCGAGCGTCCCGCAGCCTCTTCTGCCCACCGGCTCAGCTTGTCACTCATCCCTACCAGCTGGCCCCTCCCCATATTGGATGGAGACACCAGCTTGCAGTTTCACTGCCCTCCCTGCCTCTGTCCATATCCTCAGCCACCTGCCTTGACTACCTGCCCCTGGCTCCATTGCTGCAGCATCCTCCCTGCCTCCTTGCATGTTATAAAGACTTGTCCAAAGTCTGGTCCGGGAGCCAAATGTAGCTGAATGGTCAGCCCCCACACATTTTCACCTCGCTAAATCTGGCCCTCCTTGCAAAAAGTTTGGACATCCCTGTCTTAGGCCCATTCACTAACTACTTATTAATTTACTTACTTACTTACTTACCAGATTTCCTGCTCTCATGGAAAGCCTGCACACAAGTAGGAGTCTCTCCATCATACACATTGGTATCTGACTGGTAAAAGTGGTAATGCAAAGAGAAAAGTCCAGTTGCTCCCCTCTATAAACAACAGACAGAGAACTGAGTAAGTAAGGACTCAACAGGGCTTACTTATGTATGAGTAAGTTCGTGATTGGTGGAAGAATTTATATTCACAAGTTATGACCTCTCCCATCAGATGTCTCCAGCAGACCATTGGGGACATGTCAGCATCCCTGAGGTTTGCAGTCCAGCTGCTTAATCACAAGCCCTTTAAAAGTGGAGTCTCTCTTTGAATAGGTTGGTTCCCGTCCTCCCACCAATGTGTAATGTATTATTTATGGATTTTAAGAGTTTGGAGATTACCACACAAGTAGGCCGATATTTTAAAGTGCAAACATAGACTTATAAAAATACAACACACTGCTGTGAGTTCTACCAAATGAATTAACTGGAATAAATTTATGGTAAGTGAGAGTTAAATCCTTTTGCAGTAAAACTCCTCCACTACAATGGGTAGTCTCTCAGGTATTGTACTGAGACCTTAAAAGGTTTGTGTGCTCTGAACCATAATCCACATGTGAGGATTACTGAAATATGAACTTGGATTAAAGCATTTCAAGCTCACATGACAAAAACATTATTTCCAAGTGTTAACAGCATTGCTAATTTTAGAAATATCCAACATCTAAGCTCTTGCTGTGCTTTTAAGTCTGGCAAGGGAATTAAGATTAGTAAAACTAAATTACAGCAAACCGATGGAGCTCTTTCTATAAATATGAAAGGCACCAAAGTGGTCATTTGAAAGTGACCACACAAAGCTTTGGAACAGACCCATGTAGGATTATTATTTTTTGGAAAGAATTAGATTAGCCCTGGAGGAGTAATTGTTATATAACCATGTGTCAAGAACATTACTCTTAATTATTTTTTTTTATTGGTGGAAGGAGCTTATAGCTTCTTGATTCCAGAAGTGTAGAAGGAACAAAGATGTACGCTGTCTTTCCATAGTCTTCAAATATTCCAACTCCCCCTCACTTTCTGATTCCTTGAACAACAGCAGATCTTGGAGAAAAGTGACTCCAGCCTGGGCATGGCTGTTAGAGAGCAGCAAAAGAGTAGCTGGGAAGGGCTGTCTCACTTGACCTACAGTGTCCTTTTCATTCCAACTGTAGCAGACACATGGAAAACAAAATTCCACTGGACAAATCAAGCCTGTGTCCCAACAGAATATAGCTCAAAATATCATCATATGGATGAATTGATCAATTACTTTACCTACAGTAAATGGTTTTTCTATAGCTGATATAGTTTGAGAAATTAACTGAATTTTTTTTAAAAAAATCTCATTTTGTTGAGAATATACACAAAATATTATGTCCTTCCTTACCTTTGTTCCCATCATTTTTACAGAGGCTTTCCAAAACTAAGTCATGTTGAAAAAGTGTATTTGGGTCAAAAGGTGAAGTGAATTACCGGTATGTGACGCAGTGGTGTAGCATGGGTTGCCAGCACCCAGGGTGGGACATGGGGGTGGATGGGGCACACTGTTGTGCTGAAGGGTTTGGAAGAAGGCTGGTGAAGAATGACACAAGGAATGGGCTGGATAAGCTAAGCAGCAGCAAATTCTCACCCATTCTGTCTGCTCACCTCCACGTGGCACCCATGTTACAAAGTACAGTAATATCTCAGATAAAGAATGCCTCAGATAACAATTTTTTTGGATAACAAATGGAAATTTCCAGGTATAGGGCTGCCTCGGATAGTGAATGTTCCCTATGGGCTGCCTCAGATAACAAATGTTTTATAATGCCTTGCAAAAATTATGTACCCTGCATACATTGCAGGATACCTAGTTTGTGGAAGGGTGGAAGGAGTTAGAGCATTTTTTTCATGGTGTTTTGGAGACATTCTGGAACCACCCCACCCAGGTTTTTTTTGCCTTTTTTCGGCCCTCCAGAATGGGTTAATCAGTTTCCCATACATTTCAAAGGGAAGCCACATTTTGGATAACAATTTTTTGGGATAACAAATTACCTCTGAGAATGAATTAAATTTGTTATCAGAGGTACCACTGTATAGGTTTAGAGATACTTCCTATTGCAAAAAACATTATTTTATTTTATTTTTCTTGCACTCTTTTTGGGGTTCTTGATTTCCACAGCCTTCTTTTTGCTGATGTCTGTCCTTTTTTGAGGTTGCAGTAGTGAGTAAGGGTGTGGGTAATACCTTAGTTTTAACCTTGTACTTATTCTTGATGCCTCATCCATCCTCAGTGCTGCTCCATAGCAGTACAACTTCATGATGACTCGTGCTTTTCCAAACTGCAGAGCCCTTTTAGTAGAAATGTTAATCTCTTTCAGTACTCATCTGCTTCCTGTCACCTATGCCTGGCGTTAAAAAAATATTAAAGGAAAGAGAGGAACACAAGCAAAGCAGAATGGGAACTTATCTTTCACGTGCATGTTATGTGGCGATCACTTTATTTTAAAATAAAACAAAATGGAATTGAATCAAATAAGGGCACAGGAAAACTAGAGGCTTTCAATTGCAATTATCAGTTTTTTTGTCATATTTTTCTTAATGATTTGCAAGGACTTGCATACTATAGGAAATGCAATCCTATCCTATGAGAGTTGGCACATGACATTTTGTTGCATTGACAAGTGCTTGCTTTTCTATCTTGTAGGTATTACAGTTTTGCTAACATATCATTTTCTATTGATTTTGTTTAATGAAATCATGGTTTTGGCCTTAGGCAACCCAGGAACACTCCAACTTGCACGGCTTGACTAGTGCATTACATACCATTTTCCATTCCTCTGGCAGCTCCTTTATTAATTCTCTTTTCCAGCTTACCATTCTACATTATGCAAAAGTGTCACTTATTTTCCTTCCATTTGTGAATGAGCCACAGAAAATAGCGAGTTTTCCTCTTAAACCCTGGCCAAGAACTTTCCTTCTGGGCTTTCCTAGTGCACCTTGTATAGATATACTCCAATGTGTACATAATCTTCCCTTGGGAGTCAGTCCTTCTTTGAAACTCCTGTTCCTTGTGCTGCTGCAAAGCCACTGTTCATTCTCCTAGGCCTCACTGTGTTTGCCAGTAGCAAATCCAAGCTTTATGTTACTAGCTGCCAATTTACAGTAAACGCCCTTGGCAGAAACATAAGCTTTCCCCACTCAGACTGACATCAGCTCTAACATTGTTTAAAAATTGATCATTCTAGAGAAAACTTAAACAATCTCAGCTTTCAGCTATACCTGATCCTAATTTTACTGAACTTCAGAGCTTCACGCCATCTGCAGACAAGGAATAAAGTATGTTTTGAAAATTTTATTTGCAAAACTTCAAAATGGGTTGTTGTTGTTGTTGTTGTTGTTGTTGTTCAGATCCAGGCATTTCCTACAAGAAATGGGGATGAGGTGTTTCATGGTGTTTCATGTCTGCGGTGCTTATATGTTTGCATGTTGCTTTTCAAGAACAACAACAACAAAATAGTACATGGCCTTGTGTGGCTGAACTAAGAGTTAGATCTTAGAGTTAGAAGTGAACTAAGAGTTAGATTGGGAGAAAATATGGATGCCTTTGTTGACAACATTCAAACTTGCAACTCTTAAATATGCATGGCTGAGAAATTCATACACCATTAGGCCTTGTAAGGCAGTTTCCTTACAAGGAACTAGTAAGGAGTAGAGATGGGCACGACTCAGAAAAAATTTTTCATTTTCGTTTTCGTTTTCGGCTAGGGTCCGTTTCGTTTCGTTTCCGTTTTCGTGAGCTAATTTCAAAATTTTTTGTTTTTGTTTCGTTACGTAACGAAAACGAAAAAACGAAATCAAAAACGAATTTTTTTTGTTTCTCCCCATTTAGCTCCATTATGTGTTTTTCCAGTAACGAAAAATGAAAATTGGCTCAAAATTAGTCGTTTCGTTTCCGTTTTTGGTCCATTTTTGAACCGTTTTTCGTTTTCGTTTCGTTACGTAACGAAAACGAAAAAACGAAAACGAAAACGAAAATACCGCTAAGTCGTGCCCATCTCTAGTAAGGAGTAGTGGAAGGACAAAAGCTGCCTCTTTCTGTCATTGCTGACCTAGATGAGCTGAAGAGGTAACATGATTGCAGCTAACTGCCCTGCCCCATAAGAGAGGCATTCCCCAGCTCTCTGCCACAGGTGGCATTGGCACTGTCAGAAGTTAATGAAACTGGCCATCACCACTGGTAAAAAAACAGAGAGAGAAGGAAGGCACAACTGCGGAACTCTTCTTTGAACAAAGAGGAGGAGATGGTCATGAAGGGTAGGAGTGGCTCTTCGCTGGGGGCGACAGCATGCTTCCCAACAAATCCCCACTCCACAGCTGCCTCCTTCTTCAAATGCCTGGCTGCAACTGTGGGGGTTTTCACCAACATCACGGGAAGTGTGGCTTTAATTATTCCCTGTGTATAAAGTTGTGCTAAACTTACAACAGTTTAGCATTCTAAACCAGGATAAGTGGGTGAAACTAATCTGTTGCAGTTAAAGGGTATGTAGTAAGAGCAGTGGCATAGCACGGGTTGCCAGCGCTTGGGGCAAAGCAAATATTGTGCCCCCTAACGCAGGGGATGCTTGCCTGCAAGCAAGTGTACTCCAGGAGTTTTCCTGGGATTCTCATGGGCCGTCCTGCCTGCAATGTCCAGCCCCTGACCGACCACCCCCACACTGGACAGTCCAGAGGTGGGGAAGGGCGGTATGAGGGATTGGGGGTAAGAAGCATGAACCAGCAGCAAATTCTTACCTAAACATATAAAAATACATGGGGCTTCTCCAAGTTGCCAAGGCAAGGCTATAGCAGCAGGACAGGATAGACAGGTGAGTCAGATGGACCAGGGAGCCCTTCTCCTGCTGTGGAAGTAACAGGCACATAGAGTTAAAGCACTGGACACACCTGCACAGACTGGGTGCTATTCGCTGGTGCAGGATCAGTCCTGGGCAGGCAATAGTCTGGCCAAGGACCTTGGGACTCTGCTACCCCAACTGTGTCCCCCAGATGGGGCCCCTTGGTGATGGGGTCCTCCTGAGCAATAACTGAGCCAGTGAGCAAGGGAAGGAACCCAGTGCGAACTGCCTCTCTGGCTCCTCCCATGCTATGCCACTCCTCCCATGCTTTGACTCTTAAAGGGCAGGAAAGATATTTCTTTTTTTTAAAAAAAATGTGAACCTTGAGTCTTATTTATTTCTTAATATTCAGTGGAACAGTGCCAGGCAAACAGAATCTGCTTTTTCAGTTTTTGGCTTTAGAAAAACGCAGCCAACATTTAAGAGCTTCCAAGCTAAAGGCAAAAGCATTTCCAATCAGCCAATTTGTGTGGAATGAGTGTGGCTTGGTACCAGCTGGGAATAGATGGAAGTAGCATCTAGGCTTCAAAGTCAACTTCCACTTGCCCTGTCTCATCTCCCTCCCCTGCATTACTCTGCCTCTGCTATCTTTGCACTCAAGATTGTTCTCCTTGCCAGAAGAAGCAGAAGCATAGCAGGCCCCTAAGCTCCCTGCTGGCACCCCAGGACCTGGCAACTCTAGCCTGCATACACCCACATTAGCCTCTGGCTTTTAGGCCTAAATCCAAATGGCAAAGCTAGAGTGCCTAGGAGCAACATGACCCATATTTTTTCTGGTTCTTTATGGCCTGTTGAAGCATCCAAGGCTTACTGTATTGCCAGAGGAAATTGCCCAAAAAGAAAGAAAGAAAGAAAGAAAGAAAGAAAGAAAGACATTTAGCAAGTATACTCCAATCTGAGGACTTGGCTTCCCCCCCAAAAAAAAGGGGGGGGGGAGAAACTCCATTGCCCATTACATTGAGAGCTGTGCAAAGTTCTAAAATTTACTTTATGACTTTTCCGTAACAGTTTTTATCCAAACTGCAAATGCTCTTTTCATACACAACATGGCGGGTTTGCAGGTGATCCATTTTACTGCACCATTTTTATCACACCTTGTTGCCTAAGGATTCAGTTCAAAGAATCAACGTGACATTCTTCTTTCTCTCATTTCAAAGCATCAAAATGCTGTGTTTCCTTTACATAACAACTCCCCATCAGGGAGCTACACTATTGGCTCATCTTCCAGTTTTCCTGTTTCTACTCAGGGTGCCGTGACCTTGGCATGACATCCTTCCTCCTACATCTATGTTCTCCTCTTCCCCTGCCCAGCCCTTTTCCTGTGCATAGTATGCATAGTATGCTGGGAGTGGGGACGGCAGCTTGACAATTTGTAACTGATTACTTTCTCCTCTGATTGGAATGGCAGTGTAACTGTGCATGTTGCCATCATGGATCCATAGAAGCTACAGGTCTTTCTCCCTGATTTACTGGCTAAGGTTTGAATGCTGTGTATGTCTCTGGATGAAATCACCCGCTAAACTGGGTGTGGAAGATTCTCTTCACACTACAATAACACCACAGCCTACACAATCATAGATTCAAGCAAGCACTCTGGTGTTGTTTGCTTTTTTGCACTTTCTCCACCAGCATTCACTATTAAGTCTATTTGGGCTCACACACTTCCACCCCCATTTCCATCATACACATTGGATTCCCACTGAGCCCAAAGGTTCGTCTCTGGCATGACTGCACTTCCCTTCCCTGTTGAAAAATCAGCCAGGGGCTGTAAAAGGGGTCAGCCATATATTGGAGCAGAACAGGTTTGTAAAACCATGTGCATGTCTCTCCATCAGGCACAGATGGGAAAAAGCATACAAGAGGAAGGCATCGAAACTGCTCACAGAGTTCAGAGCTTTGCATGGCAACAAGAGTGGTAGAAATCTGTTCACTGAAGAAGCAAGGAAAAGGCCCACTGCTTTGTGGCCACCAGTGACAACATGGCTACCACGCTCCCCATCAGCGGGGGATGCAAGTACATGGCATGATCCAAGCATGGATTTTGAAAGTGGTACCATGCCTGGCTAGTTGACTTTCATTCTGGCATGAAAAGTGACACTATATCCACAAGAGCTCATGGGTCCTATGCTGGGGAAGGATGTGTGTCATTTGGATTGCAAACTGCGATATACAAAATTTCCCCCTTTGTTTTATTCGGTGGCTATTTGCTCAGTCTGTGGTCATATAGAGAGGCTATTTGGGAACAATCTAGTCAAAAAACATTATTTTTCACACCTTCAACCTTTCATTGTTTTGTGGTAGATTACAAAGGAATCCCAAGTGCTCTTTAAATGCATCTTCTGAAACTTGAATAGATCTAAGATATGTTCTTTTAGCTTCAGCAATGGATCACCCCCACAATGAAATGCCAGGTACATTCAGTGTGATGTATGTAAATGCCTGATGTGCCAACATTTTGAGGGCAAGCAGCTGATGTTAATGTATGGTTCACGGATGAATACAGATTGCTTTAAAAATAGTTCCTAGCCAAAATTAATCAAAATGATGGTTGTATTTTATTCTACTTTACATGTCCCTGTGTGGCAAATACTCAAAGCACACTTGAAATGCATATTATTTTTGCAATCAAATGCATATATTTTTACATATATATTTTCTTACCTTGAGGTTTCAAAGTGGAGGGTGTATGTATGATTTGTTGATATGAATGTTGGATCTGGCTTCAAGTATGGCAAAGTATCTGTATATAAACTCTAAAGCCATCAAGGTTCATACACTGCTTTCTTTCTACACTCTTGTTGAATCTAAATCAAAATGTTTACTTAAACTTATTTCCTCTCTTAAGAAGGCCTAAAAAAGAGGCACAACAAAACCTAAACTGCTACTCACACACCTTATTCTAGGGCCTTGAAAAAAATCTTTCCTTAAAGGTCAAGCATGAAATGTTTTCCAACAGCACTATTACAAATTCTGACTTTTAATTTTAACTTTATACAGCCCCACAAGAGTTTTGAACACATAGAAACATGTGCATTCATTCACATATTTATTTATGCTACATATAGTATAGTTATTTATAACTACATATGTAGTTGAAATCAGAGCATGGAAAAGTCCTGGACTACAGCTCATACAGTTCCATCACCATCATGACCAGAGTGATGCTGGCTGGAGTATTCTGTAGTCCCCCCCAAAATTAACTTTCCCAAGCTTCACTAGAACATTTGCTGAGATGATGGTAACTTAACGAATATCACCATCAAAGAGATTGCAACAAACGGTGACAGTTACTTCATGTCCACTCTTGACCCGGGAGGAAGTTTGTTGCGTGTTGATGTCAGACGGAGTCACGTGGTCTTCTTGTGGTTATGTCCCTGTTCCTGTGTACGCACAGGCATGATTGATGATACTGGCATGACTGTTTCCGCACATCCTAGTTCCGTGACAAGATGTGAAATTCCATGCCTTTGTTCTCTGTTTTTTTTCCCCGGCCCAACCTTCCATTTTTCGATGTTTTGATTCTCCAAAGTCTTCCCTTCAATGCGTTACGGAGATAAGTTTGAGGCATTTGTCTTTTAATCTCTGCACTGCATTGCTGACTCCATAGGGAATGTACTGGCGAATGGCACTTCACACTCCTGCCACTAGGTGGAGAATGGCATGTTGCATGATGAACCTTACCTCACAGGCACTCATCTCGGAACAAGAAGCAAGATGAGGAGATTCCCAAGGCCAGGGAGGGGAATCTCTCATCCCGCTTAGATTGCAGTTCAGGGAGCGTGGTTGGGATCAACTCCCCTTGTCCCGCAATGGACATGTGGTTAGATTTCTTTGTACCGGTCCCCAGCGGGACCACAAACAGCAGTGAGATGGACGTGAAGTATCAGCCAGTGACAATCCCCTGTGTTTTCTAGGTATAAAGCATATGAGATGGCTCACCACTCTCTCTGTCTCAGAGTGCTCTGGGGCTTAGCAGCTTGCTCAAGATTACAAAGCCTAGATGGGGAATTGAACCCTTGACCCCAGGTGCTCCAATCCACTTATGCTATCCAGCCTATGTTAATCCAAAAGAGATGCCAACTTTTGAAGTGCTGTAGGAAAATTCTTAAGAATTGAATGGGTATGAAAAAGTGTGTGATTATTAATTTATTTATTTACAGTGGACCAGTGGTTTGTATAACAGAAAATCTGTACAACATAAAAAATTCCAGAGATAGGGGAAATTTGCTTAACAGAACCATCTATGGGGTGATTAGGGATTACTCTGTTTTCAATGCATTCCTATGGGAAATTTATATAAAGCAAAATTTGCTTAGCATAATTTCATTTGGAATGAATTAATTCCTTTATGCAAGGTACTACTGTATTTATTTATTTATTTATTTCATTTGATTTGATTTTTATACTCCACCATCTGACCAATGCTCACTCTAAATTGCTATTTGACGTGCTTTCATTCCTGCAGCATTGTTTTGTGCCCCAAAATTGAATGAATGAATGAATGAATCAACCACAGTGCCCCATTAGTGAAAAATGCTATTTGGAAAGTTACTTACAACTATTCACCACAATATGAACATATGTATCTGGTTAACGGTGCACTAAATGCCAGAGACAGTAGTCATGCTAAACAAAGAGATTAAAGAAAACACAGAAGGGTACAAAAGTGCTAGTCCCAGACCCTTCAGAAAGGCAGAGCTGTCTCTGTTTATGGAGCATCTTCACATGATTGAGAGCCCTGGTTTTTCAGGATTTCTAATTTAAGATGATTTAGCAGAACTCCATGAATAAGAAACAGTTGTGTTTTTCAAATTTAGCTCTTCACAAGAGTTAGGATGGAAGTAGGTAATAGGGTTAACAGAACTAGAAATAGACTTGTCCCAACAGCCAGATTGCTGATTATTTTAAAAAACCAGACATTTTTGGATAATTTGAAAAAAAATGCTACATTAGCACTTTCCTTTCCCTTTATAGCTTGATAGTCATTCTGTTACTTTAGAAACATAAAATATGATATGGTCAAATTGACTTGGCATAAAATTATTACAACTGGCATATTAAAATATAGTGTATCCAAAAAGTATTATTAACAGAATTTACTTTTTAAATAATATTTATTTGTAATTGTAGCAAATGGAGTAACAATCTCCTGAACTGTTTACTAGTTTATTTGGAATAAAAAAAGGCTCTATAAAACAATGTTTAAAATCCAGAATTTACAATTATTCATATTTCCTCTCCACAGTATTAAATAAGAATTAAATAAAAAACTCAATCTCATAAGATGGCGGGCGGCAGTAACAGCTGTATGCAGCAGCAGCACCTTAGTGCTTTTCTTTTTTTATTGGGCCGCTGCTTTGCCGTGTTTTTTATTCTTAATTTATGTGGGCTTGCCAGGGCTCTAGAGAGGGGGGGGATTTGAAAGGGGCTCGTTGCAATGGACTGAAGGAAGAAGGAAGATCTGAAGCCCTGAAGGAATTGAAGGGAGAGCCGTAGCCATTCGGGCGACGGAACATCTGCTCGCCGGCCCCCTCCAGGTTGGACATAAGCGTCCCCTCCCCCTACCTTGTTCCAGGACTTTGCCCACCACCCGCCATCTCTCCGCAGCCCATTTTCAACCTAGGGCTGGTGGAGAGGTGTCTATTTGTCCGGAGGGACTGTGGCGGTCTGCTCCTTGGCCATCTGGAGCGTTCGGCGTTGCGGCGGGGCAGCGGCTGGATCCATCATGGTGCTTGTTGTTTGGCGTTGCGGCGGGGGCGGCAGCGGGATCCATCATGGCGCTTGTTGTTGTCCGTCCCTGCCTGCATTCCGCTTGCTGCCGTCTCTTCCACTTCCACGCCACGCCGCTTGCTGCCTGTCTCTTCCACGCCAGCTGTTTCGCCCGGGCTTCGCATTGACTGCGCCGCCTACTTCTCCAACTTGCCTCGGGTCTTGCCTGCTTCCACTGGGCTCCGACCATACCCACGGTGTCAGCCTGTACCCACCCTCGGCGTGTCCTCATCCACAGGGAGGGGATTGGGCGGGCGCCGCTGTCTTCAGCTGCTGGGAGGTTCTGACAGCCTATGTAGGCTGCGGATCAGCCTCTTTCAATGGTCACTGCTGTCGGCCCCTGCCTGCTTGTTATCTCGGTCTGGCCACCTGACCTCCCTTCGTCCCCAGGGCCAGTGTTGGACTACCCGCCCGTCAGAACATTGTGGAAGCAGTGACTATCTTGACCCACGGGATGCGTCCGTGGGGGCATTGGGCGGGCTGTTTTCGGAGGTTTTCAGCCAGTGCAGGCTGTTTGAACCTTTGGTTAGTTCCTGCTGCTTTTGTCACTCTGCAGAGGAGGGACTCTGGGGGAGTGGTGGGGTGTATGTGAGGCGGTGCGACTCCATGTTGGTGGTTTGGGAGCAGTGGACACCTTCCTTGCTGGATCTGGACCTCGGACTTCATTGTTGCTGGTTGGAGGTGCTTAGAGCCCTTTTGGTTCCCCCTTCTATCCATCAAGCTGGAACTTCGTTGGGGGAGGACACTCCACAACTTACAATCTACAATTTACAACTTGGAGGTGAGGAGCCACTCAGAGGAACATCGAAATAACCAGGCTATCTTCTATTTCCAAGGCCATTAATGAAAACTACCTGCCCTGTTCCTCTGCGTTGTCATTCCTTAGCAGCTGCTTTGGCTGGTTTGTCATCTAGTGCTTGCATGACCATTACATCTTCCATCCATCCCACTATCCCCTTTCCCTCCCCCCCCCGTTTTCCATCAGTAGCCCTGATGTATGCACATTATGTTGGTTTTTGCTCTTGTTTACTTTGTATCATATCATTTGTAGTTGTATTTTGTTGTTTTATATTTTCTTGTGTTACCCTTACGTTATTGTGCTATTTTGGATTGTGTCCCTGGCCACTTAAGATCTCATGGAGCCTGCTGGGTGCCCTATTAGGGTGGTGTCGGGCCACAGGAGATACGCTTGGGGTTGGCAGGTCAATCGGATAAGGAGAACTCGGGACAGGCAACTACGGCCTGTTCCCTGTTCTGACCCGTCGGCTCACTGCCAAATGGCAGGGATCCAATCAGTCTGTCCCCCTGTCCTGTCCTGTCTACTGATTAATGCCAGGTTGGTGCATAATAAAATCCCACTCATCCACGATTTGATCGTGGATGAGCGAGCCGACCTGGCATTCCTCACGGAGACCTGGGTGGGCGAGGGGGGTGGGGCTTCTCTCGCCCTGCTTTGCCCCCAGGGTTACTGCATGCAGCAGCTGGGCAGGCCGGCGGGGGGGCTATGGTGTATAGGGACTCTTTTCATGTCAGCAGATCTGCGACGTTGGTGAGTCCAGGTTTGGAATGTCTCCACCTTGTGGTGGGCCAGAGGGACAGGTTTGGGATAGTGCTTGTGTACCGTGCTCCCCGCGACCCTGCACTCTCCCTCCCAGAGCTCTCCGAGTTCATCTCGGCGGCACTTTTGAGGTCCCCTCGCCTATTGGTGGTGGGGGATTTCAATGTGCACGCCGAGGTTGGACTGTCGGGAGTAGCTCTGGAATTCATGGAGTCCATGGCCTCCATGAACCTGTCCCAATTAGTCATCGGTCCCACTCACAAAGGTGGACACACCTTGGACCTGGTTTTTGCCTCCACATCGCGAGGTTTTGATCTGGGGCTCGGGAGGTTTTTGGCCTGGCCCGTGTCATGGTCAGACCATCATCTGCTGACTTTCTCCCTTACGGTTGCCACCCCGCCCCGTGGGGAGCTGGGCCCGCCCATCTGGGCCCGCCCCCGTGGGCTTCTGGACCCGGTGCGGTTCTCGGAGGCCCTCAGGAGCGTTCCAGATGGTTTGGATGACAATCCGGGCAACTCCCTGGTCAAACGGTGGTTTGAGGAGGTGGCTGGGGTAGCTGACCGGATCGCCCCCAAGCACCTGATCCGATGCCGAGCCCGTTTGTCTCCTTGGTTCACCGAGGAACTGTGGGCGATGAAGCAAGAGCGGAGAAGGCTTCAAAAGGAGCAGGCAGATAGATCCCCACACATTTACAGCTTACAATGACACTTATAGCATTTTCAAGATGTATAAGGTGTTCAAAGAGTGGTTGACAATTGCCACTTCCATGTGAGTTTTCTCTTTGAGTCTGAGTATGGCATTCTGCAGCACACTGATTCTTAACCCTTTTAGCTTTCAAAACCGGATAAGATTGGATGTGTTCAGGATGGTGGAATGAATTGCCAAATGAGT
>JAHTLZ010000021.1:6599329-6614262 GCA_023846285.1 Phrynocephalus versicolor
ATAAGATTGGATGTGTTCAGGATGGTGGAATGAATTGCCAAATGAGTGGGAGAGTGAAGTGTTCTATATGACAGTTGGACCCTTACACAAGAACAACCCACACTGCCAGTCCCCCTTGTGCCATAATAATAATAATATCTCACGCTATCTTTGCTCTCATACAGAGGCTGTTAAAGTTGAATAAAACATTTTATAATTTACCATCATTGTCATTCTTGTCATTAGCATTCACATCCATTTTTACATATGGTGGCTCCTTTCCAGTTTTCTAACTAGAGAGTATTCAGAAGTGATTTGCCATTCTCCTTTTCTAAGGGAGCCTGTGATTGTGTAGCTTGCCCAAGGCCAAACAGGCTGGAGTTTTCCCTGGAGGAACAGCAAGAAATTGAACTCTCAGCCTCTGTCTCTGCAGCCAGATACCTAATTCACTGAGATATCAAGCCAGTCGCTTACCATGGGAGGGGGTGGAGCTGGGAAGAAACTTTGGCCATTATTTAATACTGCATGCTTTTAGCGTAGATGCTCTTGAACTGAAAAAATACATATGCTATACCCAACTGGAAGTTACTTTTAAAATCTGTAGCCCTAATTTCCCAGTTGCATTTGTACAAATTTATGAATATTTCATCCTACATAATGTTATAATGTTAAAATGCTATTTATAGACCCTTGACATTCTTTCAAGGTGAATATAGCTACTGAAAAAGCAAACAGTCGGTGCTAGTATGTAATTTATAGCAATTTTAAAGTGAGAGGGAAAAATGTGATCTCATAATATAGCCTGGAAATCTTTGCAGGCATTACTATACTATGAAGGAATTTAGCTGAGAAGTTGGGTTAATCCTGTCATAAAGTTTTCTGATTTCCTACACTCAGGTAGAAGTGAAAGGGTCAGTCATACATCTCAAGGAATGACATCACTCCCCATGTCATAGTTGTTGTTGGTTGAGGATTTGTTTTTTAAGAGGGAAAGGAATGTTAAAAACCGAAAGAAGTCCATAGTTTCATATAGTATACACAATTCATAATGTATTCTATGGATTTTTATCACCATTGAGGATTTTATTAAATGCTTAGAAAAGCATCGGAAATGTAACAGGCAATGTAACCAAATTTATTCTGAAGTACATGGCTAATATTATATTATAGCACTTTTCCAGCTTAATATCTCACCTGGTTTACACATGGAAGATATTTTATTATTTTTATTTACTGTACTTAATATCCTGTGATTTGGGCCCTGGGCTGAAAGACCTCCAAGGAATTTTATAAGGTGCATTAAGCTAACAAATTTTACACGATTACTTGGGTTATGTATTGCCCCCTTGGGAGGGTATTTAATAAGTATGGAGACCCAACTGATAAAAACAATGCCCCTTATGTTCACACAGCTTACCTCAGGAGATAGGTGAAGACAGAGCAGGGGCTTGGTTGCTTATTTTATCACATAAGTATTTATAGAACAAAACTACCTTTGAGAAATACGAGCTGTACATCATTTAAATATTCTAAGACGTCAAACTCCATGGACATGGGGTCACAAAGAGTCAGTCATGACTGTAACGACACAACACACAACACACAAGATGGTGTCGTGTTTTGTATCAATGTGTACCTCCTCATGGAAAGTGAACTCTTATATTCTGCTTCCATGTTGTAAGTAGAGAGAAAGGAGGAGTGCTCCCCAGCTTCTCACTTGGAAAAGGCTTCCTTCAGAATGAGGGGAGGAACCGGTAGGTAGGTGGCAGAGGTTCTTAGAACATAACATAAGAACATAAGAAGAGCCATGCTGGATCAGGCCAAAGGCCCATCTAGTCCAGCTTCCTGTATCTCACAGTGGCCCCACCAGATGCGTTTGGGAGCGCATGAGACTAGATATCTGTCTCCTGAAAGCACTCCCCTGCATCTGGCCCTTGAAGTACCCTGGTTTTAAGCCTGGGGAATTACACATCTCCATCATGGCTTGTAACCCATGATGGACTTTTCCTCCAGGAATCTGTCCAATCCCTTTTTGAAGGCATCCAGGCCAGATGCCATCACCACATTCTGTGGCAGGGAGTTCCATAGACTAACAACGCGCTGGGTGAAAAAATATTTTCTTTTGTCTGTTCTTACTCTCCCAGCCCTCAATTTGAGTGGATGTCCCCTAGTTCTGGCCACCCCAGTTGCTCCAACTTCTGGAAGCCCCATGGAGCTGAGAGAAGGGCGTATTTTTATTATTTTAAATATTTTTACTTCCCCCTTCTCCTTGGAAAAGGACCCGGATGGGGTTTTCAGAAAGTGGATAGTGGAGTAAGGATTTTGAGTTTTATTGCAGCTGTGTGGGTGGACAGCAGCCTTTCCTCTTCCATTTCTTAATTTTTAGTTTTCTTATAAGTTTTGAACTGGCATAACACTAGATTGATGTAGCACTTAAATAGAAATAGCTCATATGATCATAGAATTATAGAGTTGGAATAGACCTCAAGGGCCATCCAGTCCAACCCTCCATCAAAGTACCCCCCTCAACAGATGGCCATCCAGCCTTTGCTTGAAGCTGATACAAGAGGAAAAACAAAGAGTTCAGAGTTCAGCGTATCATGCAGTTCAAATTCCCTCGTACTTGGCACCCATTTCAGCAAACCCCAGATGCCAAAATGTGGAGAAAAAGTGCAACCAAAATTGATTTAAAATAAACAACTCCCTCACAGCATCTAAAAATGTTTTCTCTCTGTCTCTGTCTCTGTCTCTCAATCTCTCTCTCTCTCTCTCTCTCTCTCTCTCACACACACACACACACACACACACACACACACCAAATATGCATAATTAGCTGTACATTATTTGGATATTTTAAAATCAATTTAGCGCATTGGATGGACACTGGTATAGTCAAGGACTTGACATATTTGGAGCTCTTTCCCTTTGTGGGAGTCCTCTGGATATGGTCAAACACATGGGCCAACACCGCTATATGCTTTTGGTGTGACAATTAGGTGGTTTTACAAATAGTCAACACACTGTCCTCAAAATCTTCCAGAGTAATGAAACTGGTAAGATCATTAACACTTTGCTGCTTAAAGTACAATATTGTTATCTGTGTGAAACACATGCCAGGATGAGGAACAATCCATCTGTGGGGTCAGCATGTAGCAGACTCTTGACTAGAGTATTTGGAAAAGCTCTGCTGGGCAATTCCATGCCAAAGCAATGGTGGTAGAGAAAATGATTTTTTTGCTGCTTCCACTGCATAGGAATAAGCCTTCCAACAGCCCTCCACTGTTTCTTTATCTGTTTCACTTTGAGATTTCTGCCAACACCTTTTACCTCTACAGCCCACCCATTTCATATTTGTCAGTTCCCAAGTAAACCTAGCAGCCAATTTGCCTCTACTTCAAGGAAGGAGACATTTAGGAACAATCAGGTCAATGTCTTTGCTCATTTCCCCATTCCAGAGCTTAACCAAGGATTCAATGGAATCACCCATCAAAGAGGTGGAAAACTCCCCAACGGCAGCTACAAAACCATCTGGATCCATCAACCTTCTTGGATGAGTTGCCTTTGTCTGACTTCCACCCCTCCCCAGGTTCTGAATTCCCATGAGCCTAAAGTGTACCAGATAATGGTCTATCTAAAATAATGGAAGTACAGAAAGTTCTGTTACCCCGAGGTTCCCAAAATTCATACCAGAGCAGAAGACCAGGTCTAAGGTGCGGCCTGCAGAAATGAGTAGGGGCAGACTCTATTTGAGACAGACCCATGGTTGTCATGGAGGTCATTAAGATTTCAGAAACCCCTGACAGAGCTGCCTCAGCATGGAAGTTAGAATTCCCCAGCATGATGAGCCAAGGGGACTCCAACACTTAAAGTTTATTTGAATGCATCACTGAAGACTTTAGTTAGATCAGTGGTTCCCAATTTTGGGTTTCAAATGTTCTTAGACTAGAACTCCCAGAAGCTTTCACCACTAGCTGTGCTGGGCAGGAATTTTGGGACTTATATTCAGGAGTAGAGGTGAACAGGAAACAGAAAATCTATGGTTCGGGTTCATCTGTTTCGGGCCCACCCTTGGTTCACTTCGGGTTCGGGTTCATACAATTTTTTAAAAAAAATTCATACAAACCCAAACTGATCTGAAGCAGTTCGGGTCCTTACCGGACAGCAACAGCTAATCCTGGCCCCTGCGGCAGGGGCTTTTTGAGGCACAGGCTTGGGGCCACTGCCTCATTTTTTTCCCCAAGCGCTGACTGCGTGGCCCCTGGGGCTGGGTCAGTGCTTCTTTTATTTTTTTATTTTGTTTCTTTAGTTTAGAGCACCGACCCGGCCACCCCTGGGGCCGGGTCAGCACTCTTATTTTGTTTTGTTTTGTTTAGTTTTATTTTAATGCTGACCACGTGGCCTGCCTACCAGCTGTAGCGCGGGCCAGTAGGCACTTTTTTCAAACTTTTGTCAGCCCGCAGGCCAGTTCAGCGACCCGCGGGCCGGGGCCGGTGCTCACGGGCCAGTACGTGTGCCGGATAGTTTTTTTAAATTGTATTGTATTTTTATTGTATTTTTAAAACTGTTGACCACACGGCTGCCTACCAGCTGTAGCATGGCGAGTCAGCTCCCCCCTTTCCCCCCCTGGAGGCTTGACAGGTGGTAAATTCAGTTTAAAAATACTCCCCTTCTGAGGGGGTGGATTTTTAGTCTTCTTGTGGCCAGGAGTTAGACGGTCGGCTGAAAGGGTAGGCCGAGTATTTGCATCTGAAGAGAGGCTGCTGGTTTGAGGCACGGAGGAGTCTAATAATTTAAACAAAGGTTTGAAGTTCAAATGACTTCTTTTCCCTTTCTTACCTCCTTTCTTTCCTTTCGTTGCTTTCTTATCTGATGATTTCCTGGTGGATTTGCCTTTGGTCTTGCCCTTGGTAGAGTTTGAGTATGCTGATGCTGTGACAGAGGATCCTTGCCTTCCCTGTGGCTGAGAAGGTTGCAGCAAGGGAAGAGATGAAAGGCTTGCGATATCAGGGCACAAAGGGGAGGGAGACCGTTCTGTTCAGGTAGAAGGGAGTGGAACCACGCTTGCCAGATGTGTAGAGTTTTGGCCTGCACACAGCAGTAGTTCCTCCAAGGAAAGTTTGTTGATTTTGTCAACAGTGGCAGGAGATAGGCCGTGGCAGATTGTTTCTTCATCCATGGGTCTCAAAGGGTCGTTCACTTGAGGCCTCGGAAGTTCGTCCTTGTCTGTGGGAGGAGGAAACTTAAAAACTTCTAGATAGTCAGCCATGGAGGCAACAGATTGTTTCAAGGCCCTTAGAATATCTCTAATTTCAAGGAGGAGGGGTTTTAAGTTAGAAGCATCTGGGCTCTCTGTCACAAAAGAAGTATTAAAATCTGCCAGCTTGCCTGGGTACCGACTATTGCTCCATACCAATTGAGGCGAGCTAGCGACATCGGAGGTGGGCTCGCCAGGGGAGACCACGGGGGGGGAGGCACAGTGTTTCTCGTCGCCTGTGCGGGTACCCAAGTATGAGTACGCAAAGCTAGGTCCTGGGGGTAGGCAGGATCCAGCACTCTGAACTTGCCAAAATCCGTGTTCATAGTGCTGTTTAAAAGATTTCCTGACGTCTGGAGGTCTTCTAACAGATGATTATTCAGCAAGGAGCTGTCGGGTAATTCAAGTGAGGAGGCAGGAGGGGCCTTGGCATAAACTGAGAAGGACTTTTGGAGTGGCAGAAAGTCAGTCAGCTTGGCTTGTCTAGGGCTTTTGGTAGCAGCTGGATAAACCCTTGTTGGGATACGGGGATTGAGAAGAGAAGGGTTGCCAGATGCAGGAGAGCCAGAGGAAACAGCATAGTTAGAGTCCGGTGACTTTAAAGCCTTCGCACTGATAGATGGTTTTCCAGTCAAGTCAGAAATAGGTGTGATTGATATGGGGGTCATAGAACGTATACTCCTGAGAACTGGAGGAGATAAAGTAAGGTCAAAGACTTCCATGACGTGCCGCTGACTAAGAGGTAAGAAATAATCTGCTGAGCTAGTTATCTGCTGAGAGGGAGGCGGTGAAGGTGGAGGAGCGGCCCAAGGCCTCTAACACACAGACCCGGTCGCTCTGGGTTAAGAAACTCCCATAATAAACAGTAGATAAAATCCAGCAGAAGCAAGACAAGCAGCAATCTTCTGAAAGGAGAGACAGAAAGTTTGAGCCAAATACTGAAAATGAAAAAAAGCCGAGATAAGACAGCACGACAGACTCACGGAGGCTGCAAACTGGATCCTCCCTGCAGTCAGGATGGAGGACCCTAGGGGCAGCACCAGGTAGGAGACACTGGCGGCAAATGAAACGAACCAAAACAAGTTTCCATTTCAGTTTGTTTCTCTTAGAGGGGGCAGTTGGTTATTTGTTTCATTACATAACATAACAAATAACAAATCAAACCAATAGTTCATTTCATGCCCACTGTCAAGCCCCGCACACAGAGCACACACACTAACAGAGTTCAGTTCTTTGCCAAGATCTTTAGTGGAAAGTCAGGCAAGTTCAAGTCCTTTGCTAACAATCAAGTGCCAGATAAATACAGTGGAACCTTGACTTACATGCTGCTTGACTTGCATCATATTTGACTTGCATCAAGAAGGGACCTGTTTGACTTGAGTCGCAGGCTTTGACTTAGATCTCGGAGCCCCAGCGCAAGGCACTGGAATCGGGTGGCAGCCACGACCCAGTATCGCGGCTGCTGCCTCCAAACTGTTCCTGCCTTCTTCCTCTCCTCCGGCAGCAGTGGCGGCGGCTTCGGCGAGGCCAGCTCCGAGCACCTGGAGCTGGTCCTCGGCCTCGCTGAAGCCACCATTGCCAGCAGAGGAGAAGAAGGGCCAGGAGCTCAGGCCTGGCCTCGCTGGTTAGACAGTTGGCTCAGTCTTGTAAAAAAAAAAACTGGCTGCAGAAGTCTGGTCCACAATGGAAGCATTTCAGTTGGGGAGCTGTACAGTTGTGGGACTCTAATGGTAAGCATAGAGTTGTTCAGAACTTGGAACGTCAGGTTAAAAATCAGTAAAAGTTAAATGTTAGACATTGTTGCTATGAACATTAAAAAGTGGAGGCGTATAACTTGTGGGCTATAATTCCACTGCCTCCTCCTCTCTTTGAAGAGACATTTCATTTACATCCCTGGAAGGAATCTCCTATCCCAGTCAAATTTGTGTTAAATTGCTGTTTTCAGGGGTCTTTTTCATCATCTGGAATGGATTAATCCACTTTCCAATTACTTTCTATGGGAAAAGTTCATTTGACTTAAGTCATGTTGACTTAAGCCTAGACCTCTGGAACAGATTAATGACATAAGTCAAGGTTCCACTGTAACAGAATCCAACTCCCAGCAATTACCAGTCCAAGTCAAAACCAGAATATCTCACGGAAACCAGATGCCAAACCCAAGGGAACAGATCAAGCTGTTGTCCAGGAAGCCAGTCCGAAGTCAGGAAACAGAGCCAAGGTCACAGACAGGAACATGGTTGCAAGTTCAAATGACGTGTTGCTCCCACAGAGAGCTCAAGGTGAGCTTGCCAGCTTTATCCCAAAACAGGGAACACACCCTTACTTCTGGAAAGGCTTCTGCTAGTACTCAGGGCTTCCCGACCTGATTCCCCGTCTAGCATCAAAGACCCTTTCTCTAGCTCTCTTGGTAGCATGTCTTTGCAGAATCCTGCTCATGGCCCTTCTAGGAGGTGAAGATATGTTTTCAGCTGAGTCATCAGACCCAGCTGCTTGCTGATTTGAGCTGCAAGGCTCCTCCAGCAGCTCTTCACCATTTAACCCCTCAGAGTCAGATTCTGTGGCAGGCAGGGTCCTGGCACCCATCTCTATTCAGGAACATCTGGGGACCCAAGGTTGGCAATTGCTGAATGATTGACTTTTTATTATTGCAATGCCATCTGATTCTAAAAGGGAAATGATACACATGCAGAGAATGGGAGGTGTAAAGACACAGAAGAAGTTTGAAGAAAAGTGATATATTAGTAGTTGAGGATTTTAAGGAAAATACGAGGTATTCTGATGTCCTACATAAAGACACTGAAGAAGACTGAAGAGAAGTGATATATTAATAGTTGAGGATTTTAAGGAAATTACGAGTCATTCTGATGTCCTACATTACTTTTACTAAAATCAAAACTGAAATTCCACCTGACATGCTATTCTGTGAATTTTTTTTCAGTTTTAATCATAATATGCACATTCCTGGCTTATTTTATTTCTTATCATTTATATATTCTACATTTCTAGTACAATAGCACTCAGAGCTGCTTACAGCATTTAAAACTTACATCTTCCTAAGAACAATAATGAACCTTAATTGAAGAACCAGCAGTTAAACCATTTCAGAGTGAGTCACTTTTTATCCATGCCAGAAGACTTTCTGTGGAGAAGGGTGGGACTGTACATTTTTATTTTATTTTGAAATTGACCTACCTTTTTGTTAGCTGCCTTCAAAGTCTCTTTGATGGAAGGGATGATAAATATAAATATATACATACCTACAGTCACAGAAAGGATGTTTAATGTACACAGTACTTTGGGACTGGTAAAAACAATCTGCCAGCTCAGCGTTATTGGATCTGGGCTGGATTCAATTATTCATTATTTAAAATCAATGCAAAAAGTCATGAGAAATATGGGATCTAACCTTTGGGGTTCACATATTAGTGTAACTACACCTGACTTTACAAATAAAATGAACACAGCTAGTACTTGTGTGAAGATAATGTCCGTATCCATATTAAGGTGCAATACTGTTACATTTTGCTTTCTTTCAGCAGAATTCCCCCTAGTCAATAGCTTTTAGAATAATTCATCTAAATGTCATCCTTTCTGATAATTTCCACCTTCTTCAGCACAAACCATCCATCTCTCTTTCAATTACAGCTGTGTCTTAGCATTACTACATGTGAGCTAGTGAACTGTTTTTGATGCCTGGCTTGAACAGCTGTTCCTTATTATGAAGGGTGAAATACAAAGATATTGTAAAAAAATGGAGAGGGGTATTCTCTGATCATTTATCTTGAGTTGTTTTTTGAAGGATAGTCATTATGATGCTTTATAGCATACAATAACAAGGTAAAAGCTTTCTTAACAATGTTATCTATGAAGTTCCCTCTTCATTCTAATAAGGTCTTCTTAAGTGCTTGATTGATGTGAATCCCAACTAAGATCCAGATGTGAGGACTGCAACTCTACATCCCAAGGACTTGCCTTGCATTTGTGTAGCCATCAGTATGTGGTCTTCTTTCACCAAAAATCACATAATGCAATGGTGTCCTCTCCATACACCCAGATTTTCTTGGTGTTTTAATCCATGCTGATTGGTTGTATTCCTGTTGGGACCATTAGGAACAACAGTTTGTTGAAGAATTGTAAGCAACATGTATATATTTCAAAGCATGACTTTACATCACACATACTGCTTGACTGTGTTTCCAGTGTTAGGAAAAAAAAGGTACAATCGTATACATACAGCAAGGGAGATATAAAGTTCTCAAGAACCTTCCTACAGTGAATCAAAAGCTACACTTGCAAGGTCTGTGTATTTGCTATATATCCTGAAATCATTTCATACAAACTTTTAAAGTGGGTCTTCCAACTACATTAATGCCAGAGATCATTACAGTGGTCCCCCGCCCTTTCACGGTTCATATACTTTCGTAGGACCGCAGTATATGAAAAAAGCCCCCCTAGGGTAAGGGGGAAAGTCCTGTTTCAAGCCTCCCATATTTACCCCAGGACTGGAAATGCCCCGAACAGGCCTGTGAGGGCCTTCCTGGGCCTTCTGGAGGCCCCCAAAAGGCCTCCCTGTGAACCAAAAGTGACTTCCAGATCGCTGAAAATAATTTCTGAGGTCTCCGAGAGCCTTTCTAGGCCTGTCGGAGGCCTCAGAAATGATTTCCGGTTTACCGGATGTCACTTCCGGTTCGCAGGGAGGCCCTTTTGGGGCCTCCAGAAGGCCCGGGAAAGCTCTCACAGGCCCGTTCGGGGTAGGGCCAGGCTGGGGGGAAGTACAAGAGCCCCCAGCTAGCCCTCCCCAGGCCTGACTCAACCTGCATCCGCATATCACGGATTTTCAATTATTGCGGGTCTGGTCAGGTCCCTAACCCCCGTGATAGGCGGGAGATCACTGTACTTGAATTATAGTTAAACTGTCAGCATTTCTAGGTATGTTTGAAAATGTGAAAAATGAATTTTTAAATCAATATCAAAACAAAACTAATTCTAGTGGTTTAATATGCTTCTGTATTTTTTCCTTTAAAAAAAGATATTTGCCAAAGTAAGATAGAAATTTCAGCCATTTTCCCACAACATATGGAAATATAGTCTGTATTAGATTCAAAACACGGTCCATGAAACAGCATAGGTTTGGGTAGAAGAAGACCACCATGCAGTAAACCAAGGCTTCCACTGGTAACATCCATCCTGAAGGTGGAACTTTCCTTAGCCATTTATGTTCCCTGGCAGCCTGAATGCTTCTATGTTTTTCAATTATATCTGTGGGAAGAGGTATATAGGATGTTCTGTAACCTGTTTCATCAACCTCACTGGATTTGTCCAAATACAGTGGTTGGCTGTTCCTTTTTCTCCCTTAAGATTTTGCTTAATTTCTCAATGTTTGCTAATGTATGATGTGGTGTTGGCTGTCAGCCCAGGAGAAATTCAAAAGACAAAGGACAGTTTGCACTGTAACAAGTTGGCCAACCCGTACTACAGACTTTTCTGGATATGGAAGCGGAAAACTTGTAGCTCACAGTCTGTGTGGGCCATGGATAAGTGAATGTGCAGGGGAAAAGACTTATTGGATAAGTATAGAAGAATTCTTAAGGAACTGTTTTATTTTATATATACTTTCTGCAGAAGTCTCTTTTTATAACCCTGAGAGGTAAAAAAAAATCCCCTTTTGAATCTGAATAATATTTGCAGTTGGATTATAATAATTCTAAACTATATGTTTGTTGCTGCTGCTTCAGATTTTGTGACCCACTTTTAAGTTGCAATTCACAATGTTGAAGGAGGCCCTATCTGTGCATCAATCTGCAGAAGAGATAACAAATGCAAAGTTCTGGGATTACCCCAAAGAATGTAAACAACTATAAATGCCAAATTTTATGAGGCCTTATGATTTTGTTAGTAAAATACATCAGGATTCTTTAGGGTATTTTAAAATATTAAAGCTAGCATTTGTAGGGCTTAAAAGACACTAGAAAATAATATAATGACTGTTGCAAAATAAGAGCTATTTTTTCCCTCTTACTGCTCATTCTACAGTGACCCCTGCCTATTGTGGGGGTTAGGGACCTGACCCAACCCACAATAGTTGAAAATCCACGATATGTGGATGCAGGTCAGGCTCAGCCTGGGGGCCTAGCTGGGGGCCCTTGTATTTACCCCCAGCCTGGTGCTGCCCCAAACAGGCCTGTGAGGGCCTTGCTGGGCCTTCTGGAGGCCCCCAAAGGGCCTCCCTGCAAACCGGAAATGACTTTTGGTAAATCAGAATTGACTTCTGGATCACCAAAAATCATTTCTGAGGCCTCCAACAGGCCTAGAAAGGCCCTTAGAGTTCTCATAAATGATTTTCCATGAACCAGAAGTCACAGTGCCAGTCCTAGGGTAAGTATGGGAGGCCTGAAACAGGCTTTCACCCCTTACGCTAGGGGGCCATTTTTCATATAGTGTGGTCCTGTGATATAGTGGGACCTCAGTATATGAACTGTGAATGGGTGGGGGACCACTGTAACCTATCCGGCAATTAAAATCGAGCCAGGGGACCCTCTTGAAAGAGCCATCCCTCAAGGAGGTGAGAGGGATGGCTTGCAGACATAGGGCCTTCTCGGCAGCTGCCGCCAAGCTATGGAATGCCCTCCCAAGTGAGATCCGCCTGGCACCAACATTGATGACTTTTTGGTGCCAGGTAAAAACCTTCTTGTTCCAGAAGTTTTTTAATTGATACAATATAGACTGTGTGTCCTCTGATGGGAATTTTAGTGTAATGATTTTAGTCTAAGGTTTTTATTATTGTTTGAATTATTTATTGATATTTGATGTTTTAACTGTTTTAATTCTTTGATTGTAAGCCGCCCAGAGACCTTTGGGTAGTGGCCGGCATATAAATTGTAAAAATAAATAAATAAATAAATAAATAAATAAATAAATAAATAAATAAATAAATAAATAAAATGGCATTGTTCAGCCACAGCATTAGAACTTTGTTTCCCATTTTTGAGGAAGGGTAATGGAGTTTTTCCTCAAGAAAAGCTCAGAGAAGAAGTTCATAAGCTTTTGCTTCCCTTTTATACCATAATCACAGCTTGCTCTGATGTCCAATTCCCCACAAACTACTTACTTTTAAGGGTGGGAAACAGTAACAGTAGGTTGTGAAGCTGGCTCATTTCAGGTTTATCACACTTTAGACTAAATCTTGAAAAAGTTACTTTTATGAACTACAGTCCAATGGATCCCATAGCTCACATGATCACAGCCCACCAAACGGAAGTGATGGCTTTTTAAGGCTATATATGATGGTTAAAAATGATTTAAAACCCCTCCTTTCCCAGGAGGGATTTCTAAACAATTTTTGCTGCCCCTACCCTGAGTTACAGCCAATTGGCGCTTGGGGTGGCAAAAAAGTTTAAAAATCCCTCAAACCCCCCCCCCCCAATCCATCATTTTGTTTCATTTCGATTTTAGAGTACTGAGTTAGTATGGTGCTTGTGTAATGCGGGATTTTTAAACATTTTTTTCTTGCCGCCCCAAGGGCCGATCACCCCAATGGCGTGGAGGGAAAGGAGGGATTTTAAAATATTTTTTTCTTTTTCTTTTTTGCCACCCCAAGTGCCGATCAGCTGTAGCTCGGGCTTGGGGTGGCAAAAAAAAAATGTTCTTCTGGATCATGGCATTAGTCATACAACAGGATCAACTACCAGGAAGAAAAGTGGAATTACTGTCTGCTTCTCTCTCTGTCTTTTCCCTCTTGGGCTCTATTGTGAAAGGCCGCATGCAGTGACAGCATTTCTCGTCCCTTCTTAGGGGTAGAAAGTTTGCATTGATGCACTGTGATAGATGGAAATCTGGAAAGGCACAGGTTTTTTTTTTTTAAATCATAACCTGTGTGAAGCCTGCTACAGGCAACCATATGAATGCCTGGATATGAAAATTATCTTTTTTTTTTTTTTTTGTCACAACATGGTGTATTCCTCCTCCTGGTAGTCAGCACTCCGTGACTGACCACTATTATCAATCTGTCTTATCTCAGATGGGTTTTCTACCTCTTCCTCTCCTCTCATTCCTTCCCTTCTGCATCTGCAAGCAGGATCTTTGTATGCTGGAAATGTTCCTAAAAGTTTTAGTACTTGGAAGAGATGCTCTGAAAGGTGTTGGCAGAACATTGAGTTCTGCACCACTGATCACAATGTACATTATTTTTTGTAAGATCACCCTCTCCCCTGACACATGACACAGTCCAGTTGTGCTACAATGTTACTGTGCTACTGATAGGTTGATGGCTTCACATTCGGATGTAAGAGATTAAAAAATGCAAATCTTATTTTTTGTCACAATACAGCTTTACTGGGAAGCGTTAAAACTGACTATTAACTTTATCATCAACAATGATTATGGTGGTGGCAACTCTGATGATGACAGTCACTGTCATTATTATTTTCAAGGTGTTCTTTATGAAAAATGGTCATCTTTACAGTATTGAGAAAATTTAGATGCACATAGGGGAGTGTAGAACATAACCCAGGCAGTTCATGCTTAGGCGATGTGGTTCTGGGCATGTGTTGTGGCAATATGTAGAATCACTTTTCATGCATTCACAACAATTGCAAAAGCTTTGCCCCCCCCCAGCCTGGAATAATGAGGCGGACAACGGTGTTGGGTTAAATAGGGCCACAACTTTATTAAACAACCTTAACTGTAAATAACCAACAGGGGGCCTATGTAGTGAATAGGTGTGACATTCAACTCCAAGGGAGTTGATGCTGTCCAATTCCAGTTGAGATCCTTGGCTGAAGGCGCGCCGCCCACCTGTTCAGCGCGCCTCCAAGCTCCATAGATGTATAAATCTCAGGGCCGCCCTCTATCTGCTACCTGATAGGATTTTATTACTGCAAGTTACTCACCACGTATTTATGAATAGAAGGCTACCAAGCACCCGAGGGGATGCCTCCAGGATCTCAACTCTCTAACTAACCTATTCACTACCCGCGTTGTGACCAGTAATAATGACAGCCTAGGCCCAAACAAGGTGATGACGGGGAGGGTGAAAACTCGCCGCCCCCAATGGCCAATCTAGGGGGCGGTCAAAAATTCCCACCCGGCCCCGAAGCGACCAGCTAATCTCATCATCAACCTGAGGGTGGGAGGGAGGGGTTCCTCACAGCGCTGGAAAGAGGGCGAGCTACTTGGAGGCGGGGCTAATAAGCCCCCTGCTTGCCATCCTTCCAGCGCTGCCCTGTGACGCCTCATCCGGCGTGGGGGCAAAGCACCCCCTCCTGAGGGACTTCGCCCGGAGGAGGTAACCTTTTCAGTATTTAAGTGGTTTAAACCATTGTCTTACTGGAAGCAAACAAGTATTCAAGTCTTCAAACTATAAAATTTGAATTCACTGTGGTTTAAGTAGCAATCTTCAGAGCCTAGTGACAGAGTATCAATATTCCGCATGACCAGATATACTATAATGATTCACTGCAGCAGGCAGAGAGTGAGAGAAGCAGACAGATATATAAATTGCTTTAATAAGAGTCAGTAGTATGCAAGCCATAAAAAAGCTGAGCACCTGTGGATTTTTAAAAACAGTGGCCAGGATTCCCCTTGGGATATACACCATTGTAAATTTGCATAAACTTTGGTGGTGAAATGGATCTAATCAACAAGTTTCCAGTCTCATTCCTTTTTATGCATCATCCTAATAGAGATGGACACGGAACGACCA
>JAHTLZ010000021.1:6615262-6654958 GCA_023846285.1 Phrynocephalus versicolor
CTGGTAGAATCATAGGTACAGTAACAAAACAAGTAAAATTAGTGGACACTTGTGAAATTCACTTGCTGAAGAGAATGACGTGCTATACTGAACAGTGACCTCTTTAGTGAAAGAACATCTTGGGGGGTGCCTGGAAAGACAACATCAGTGAGTGACACAGGGAAAGTGATTTTTGTAGAAACTGGCTGCAGAGCTGAAATTTCCATGTCTCTGTTTTCTGAATTCTGTTAATGAATGTGCCAAAAATGCTTTTATTATTTGTTCAAGAAAGCATATACTTACCAGTGTTGGATCATCCAACCAAGTACTGTTCCAGCTGTGAGAATGAGATGGAGAAACCCTGAATCCTTAGAGATGGATATTTATTTGGAAGGAGATGCAGCAAATGGTTACAGAGGGGTCAACTCAAAAAACACAATCTGTGAGTGAGCATATTGAGAAAGGCGTCTGTATCACATTTGCCTACCATCTGGAAGAATACAGGAGTCAAGACTTCGGGTTTAGCTTTTGCACTGTTTTTTAAGAATTACACAGTCAGATCAGTCCCAATGGTCCATTGAACTGCTTCAATATGCTTGATAAAATTAACGAAATAAGCAAAGGTATTAGAAGGACATTAATGCCAGGCAAACTGAAAAAGTCACCTTAGGTGGTGGCTTCATTTGTGGTGTCATGAAAGACCAGCAAGATGTTATAGTTTGCAACTTAATTATTATTCACTTTTTACTGAATTGAGAAATTATGTCACATTTCTTCTCGAATGCGGCCAAATTACGTGGTTCACTCAAGGTAATATGTCCATTGAAGCAGGTGGGTAGGAACATCATTGGTTACTTTGCCTCTGCACTGAACCATATGACTTGACTCTAAGCAGAGGCTATCATATCACTTTTTCTACCAAATGCAGATTCTAAAAATATCTGCTTTAAGGGACTAGGTAAAAACCAGAATGGAACAGGGACTTCTCAATAAAAAAGCAGTGGTGCATGATGGACAAACCCAAAGAATATTACTCTTTAATTAACCCTTTACTACCCCAAAACCTGTTGAAAAGGAACATAATGGCCCTGAACAAAGGGGGCATGATGGGGGTTTTCAAGCAGGATGGCCCCCAGCTGGAGGGGTTGAGAGAAACAGACACAAAATGCTCCCAGGAACAACATTCCAGTACCCATTCCAGCAGAAATCAATACTATATGGAATAAAACAATCCAGCACAGCTATTTCTAGGTATGCTAACCTATCTTCCTGCACCGTAGACAGTGACCTTTTGCCATACTAGTTCTACCCTTTTATCCTCCCTGTCTTTGCCTCTCCCAGATGCTTCACACTAGGATACTGTCTTTTCTGCAGCTGCAAGGACTCTCACCAGCCAGCCTGGTCCTGCAGAAACTCACCCTTCTCCCAACTTCCCACAACCTGTGTGCTGTAGCCTGCACCCCTTCACAGTAATGTAGTTTATCACATATTAATTTGTATCCTCCATATTGCCATTATACAGTTTCTACTTATCTTTGCTCTTTAAGTGGGTACAAAATATAACTTTATAGGAAAAAAATCATAAAGAAAATTTTATCACAAATCATCATCTCCTTTCTGAAGCTAGCACATCTGGATTATATATTCATTGTTGCATTGGAATGACACTTTAAATGAATCTTAACCTCCCCCCTAAAGGACCCTAAAGATAGACTACTTACTACCACCCTACAAAGACAATCATTTGTGGTTGAGGGGGGAGAATACTAAAAAGCTCTTTTTTCTTCAGAAACATTTGAAGTTCCTCTTCGAAAATCCACAAAGAAAACATGCTGACTTCAGCTTTCTGAACCTTTCAGCCAACATAGCCTGAAGGGACAACATTACAGATGGTGCTTGCTTTTGCTCAATTGAAACCTTCCTCTCTCAAATGATAATTGTTTCCAGTTGATAAGTAGAACATGTGATGTGTGTAGGTGAATCATTTCTCACATGAAAGCTGGTTGAGACTTCAGAGAGGAGAAACTCCTTAGAAATGCTCTTATTGGAAAGAAGGAAATGAATAACATGTTATGGATTTTGCATCTGTTCTCATTTTTGTTCATAATCCTCATTTGTCAGTAATTCTGCTTGAATGAAGCAAATATATCCAATGTCTTCTTAAGTTTTGTCTGTGGATGCCCAGAGAAAAGATTAGTGATCGGAAAAGAAACCCCCACATGTTTCACTAAAGAAGCATACTGCTTAAACAATAAATGTGAAAGTATGGTGCTCCCTGCCTTGGCCTACTAATGTGTAAACATTATTGTTATGTACTCTTGAGTTGCTTCTGACTTATTGTGACCCAGTAAATCGGTGACTTGCAAAAAGTCTTATTGCTAATACTCCTGCTCAGGTCTTAGAAACTCAAGACTTTTGATTCCTTTATAGAGCCAACCCATGTCATATTTGTTCTCATAATTGGAACTGCAGAAAAAATATTTGTACTAATTTTCCATCTATTGTGGAATTGTATACCACACGAGCTAAAAAGAGGGTGATGAAAATATATACAGATTCCACACATCCTGGACATAATCTGTTTCAATTGTTACCCTCAGGGTGACGTTTTAGGGCATTGCATACTAGGACAACTAGATATAAAAATAGTTTCTTTCCAAGTGCTATCAAACGGTTGAATAATTAATTTTTACTTATTTTCTTCCTTTTAAAATAATAGTTTATATTGTATTGTACTGTGTTTCTATTGTTGAATATATGATTCTTATATTTGCTTTTATATATGGAGAACATTTTTTACCAAAACAAATTCTGGGTGTGTCCAACCACACTTGGCTAATAAAAAGGAATCTGATTCTGATTCTGATTCTGATTCCTTTTTACTGGCTGGTTTCCACTCCTTCCAACATTATTTTTTTCTCCACTGAGTCTTCTCTTCTTGTGGTGTGCCCAAAATAGTCTCAGGCCACAGTCATACAAGGCCAATGTCCCCATTCAACAATTTATTTCATGTCCTTTATGGTACTAATTTGCAGCCATGTGGATGACTGTCAATGGGGCCTTCCAATTTGTTTTAACATTTCCAGTTCAGTTCTTGCTATTTGATGCATAATTCCCAGCTTGATACACCACCAACCCGCCCTTGTGCCCACATAGCCAAGGAAGATGAAATTTCAAGGGTGATAAATGACAAGGCTGAAGGAGGAGATTGGAAGGGTTGGGCTGAGAATGCCAAGGTGGGAAGGGGAAGATTTTTTTTGTCCCTCTGGGGTTTTGGTATTGAGAATAGTGGTGACCTGTAGCTTCCTGAGGCTGCAGGAGCAAGGGTGGCTGCTCTCCCTGCCTGGCTTGCCCCTAACTTCTTCCTGCACCACTGGCACCTTGAACTTAGCCTTGTGTGCCCCAAGCCTCATTAGCAGCACTGGTGGCTTGGGATCAGCCTTCCATCAGCACTGCCATCCCCATCAAACTAGCCCTTTGGTTCACAGTCTCATTGGCTTCTTAGAATTAGTCCTGCTGGGCTCAGTGGCTAGCTGGCTCTTCTCTAAGCACTTAGCAATGGTCAGCAGTCTAGTGGAGAACTTGCAAGAGACGATCACCAGGTGCCTGAACTCATCCACCTTCAAACCCTACTTCTGGAGGGCCAATAAAGGGGATGAATAGAGATGGGCACGAAATGAATTTTTTATTTGTTCTGTTATTCGTTATTTGGTTTGTTACCTAATGAAACGAATAACGCAATGACCCATCAAAGAACCACAAAATGAAAAGAAACGGAAATTTCCACTTCTTTCCTTTCATTTTTCACTTTCCCATAGGAATGCATTGAAGCAATATATTCCTATGGGAAAAGTTTCCCTTCCAGTTGGTGTGGGGAAACCGCAGTTTATTTTCCCACCAGAAGCCAGCGCTGCCGATCAGCTGTAGTGCTGGCTTTGGCTGGAAAAGGGTTTTAAAAGACCGCCCTTTCCTCCACCATTTTCTGAGGACTCCTGCCAGGCTGTCAGTTCCTGGACCCCTTTAAACCCATCCCAGTCTTTATCAGGGAGACCCCCTGGTACGGACTGGGCTATGTTGAAAGTGGTCCAGCAATTGACAGCCTGGCAGGAGTCCTCAGAAAATGGGTTGGGAAGAGGAAAGTGGCAGCCATTGTGCACTGTCCTCCCGACCCATGTTCCGAGGGCTCCTGCTGAGCAGTCAATCGCTGGACCCCTTTAAACCTGGCCCAGTCTGTACCAGGGGGTTGCTCTGGTGCCGACTGGTCCATTTTTAAAGGGGTCCAGACAATGATAGCTTGGCAGGACCTCTCTGAAAATGTCCTGGTTGCCAGGGTGGAGCTCCTGCATTGGCAACCGGACCATTTTCAGAGATCCGTCTCTGTGTGGTGGCTCTTGATGCACTAACTCCAGCCTCAGCCCACTCCTTGTGAAAGTCCCCAATACTTTTGAATGGCCCAGAGTCTGGAGGAAGAATGGAAAGGCACACAATGCATGATGCTTGAAGTCCAGTGTGAAATTTCCACAGTCTGTGTTGATTTGGGGAGCCATGTCATTTGCTGGTGTTAGTCCACTGTGCTTCATTAAGTCCAGGGTCAACACACCCATTTACCAGTGCTTCCTTCCACAGATGAGCTCTATGGGGATGCTGACTTTATTTTCCAGCAGGACTTGGCACCTGCCCACACTGCCAAAAGTATCAAAACCTGGTTCCAAGACCATGGGCTCACTCCTTTGCCTGCCTCAGTGAAGCAGAAGAGGAGGTGGGCGCAGTGGGGTGAGTCCTCCTGGGACACTCTTCTCTGCCCATTGCCGCTTCCCGGCTGGGAGGCGTTGTGGAATCCCACCGCAGGGGGCTGAGGGGGAGTGCTGATGCCAGCATTATCCTCTCAGCTTTTTGACGGGGTACTTGCTTACTGCATTTTGTTTCATTATCTGTAAGTAACAAAATACTTTTGAAAAGCTTTGTTACTTAAGATATGAAATGAAATGTAGGGGGGACAAAAGGGAATGAAACGAAACTCAATTTCCATTTCATGCCCATCCCTAATGCTTATAATTTTCAGAGGTCCAATATTGTTCTATTTCCAATCCTTGTGTTATTGATGTCATGTAACATTCTAATTTTCTGAGATTGTGAATTTGGGGTTTTCATAAACTGTATGTCATAATCATCACAATTATACCAAAGTAAGATTTGGCATATCTTGCTTTGCATGTAATGAGTCTATCTCATAGTTTAGAATATTACTTTTGAGTTATATGATTGTATTGACAAAAATGAATATGTGCATGATATTCTAATTTTAAATATAATTTTTATATTATATTTTTTAATTTTTAATTTTCAATTTTCACCTGTAGTAGTGTAGATTATCTTGACCTTGTACTCCAGCGATTCTTTCATCACCACTCTAACAAGGTGGGCAGATAAAAATGTAAGCAACAATATTTGATCACACTGTCCTGTGACAAAGAACTGGGATCAGATCAGTAAAGATTGTGACTTATGTTCCATTGTATGTCACCACACTAGATATACATGTGTGCTTCAACTTAAAATAAAAATGTGTTCCAGACACTTCTGTGATATCCATATGGTGTCACCAATGTACATATGGAGAGTTTTCAATTCAATTTACAATTCAAGGTGCTGACCTTGACCTACAAAACACTATACGACTTGGGCCCTAGCTACCTCAAAGACTGAATCTCAGTATGAACTGGCTCAGGTGTTAAGGTCATCAGGAGAGGCCCTTCTATCCATCCTTCCACCTTCACAGGTATGTCTCGTGGGAACCCATGAAAGGGCCTTCTCAACTGCTGCACCCAGACTCTGGAACTCCCTCCATCTAGAGGCCAGGACTGCCTCATCACTGTTGCCCTTCTGGAAACAGACAAAGACCTTTCTCTTCAGGCAAGCTTTCCCTGAATGATGGACTACCATGTGTATTTTATATGAACCTATAGGTTCAAATAGACTTTGTGTTTATAACTAATTATAACCTTGTAGCTTTAATGTAATGTTGTCTATTAATGCTGTAAGATGTCCCTCAATTCCTTGTTCTCAAATACTTGAACATGTCTTAATTGTACTGGACTGTATATTATCCCTAATTACTGTAAGCTGCCTTGGGTCCTTTTCCAAGGAGAAAGGTGGGGTAAAAATACTCTAAAATAAATAAATAAATTTTATCTTCTGTGAAGCCCATACATCTATACTATCATTCCTTATATCTTCTACCAGAGTGTTACAAGATTCTACCAGAGAGTAACCAAAACATATAATGTTCCATAAATCTCTTGAATCAGAGTTTGAAGGTGCTCTGCATAATTCAACATGTCGACTTCAGTTGGATGTGGATTGTCCTTATAATTCTCAAATTCACATCCCCTTAACTTCCAAGCCAAACTTGTTTCTAGAAAGATAAAAGAGTTGGAACAACATACAAAAGCATTTTTTTTAATTTCCTACCCAATGATAACTAGATTTTCTGCTTAGAAGTACCAGTCTGGTACTTCTTTGAAAAAGTTAGCTTGTGCCAAAGTAAAAGGATGTGTGGGTACCGGCTGGGAACAAAAAAATCAAAGCTTGAATTGTTTTTACAGAGGAGGTATTATACCTGAGATTCAGCCACAGAATGCACTTGAAAGGAAAGGGTATGGTTTGGCTATTCGACCATACTTCTGTGAGACCAGATTTTATACAAAGATTAAGAGAACAGTCACTCCTCAATAAATACATAATTATATGCTACTGCTTTCCATACAAAGACTCTTTTATGGTCTGTCTCTTGTTTTTGTATCATAGATTATTTTCGCTAAGAGTCTAGGTGTGCTTGGAGTCCTGAAAATGTTGTCTATTTTTTTAAACTGGCTTCAGATCCTGCAAGCGGCACAAAGGCTGATATTGTTGAGGAAAGCTACTTCAAAGTGTCACCACATTTTTAAAAAATAAATGATATTGTCCTTGTTAATAAAATTGAAGCTTCCTTTGAAAACGAATTTTGTCTTACATTCACCTCAGCTGAATGGTTCCTAAAGAGAATTGTCCAACTTGTGATGCACCTCTTTCTGTTTATGAGAACATCAGAGGAATACCACTTCACACCCTCCACACCTGGGTAGGGCACTCACTTTTGCCCTTCTCACATCTGGGGCAGAGAAATGAAGATGATGGACTCAGCTTCCCACACATGGGAAAATAGAACAATCACCCTACTGTAATTGGCTCAAGGATGCTTGCACATTTGCTATTTGACTCTGGTGATCAGAGGACCTCTGGCCAGCAACACACCTTCCCACCTTCACATTTTGCACCATGTGGGCTCATCTTGTCCCCAACATATCAGACTGCAGTTAATAAACATTATTATTTTACTTGCTATTTCTTTTTACTTGTTGAACATGATATAGGCAAAATAATAATATCTAATCTATGTATTTGGCTTTCTTACCTATTCAATTTCACTGTTCATTTTAATTGGGATTAATTTATTCAATTGGTGCCATCATTGGCATATATGGCAATCCAAAGCAGAAGGAGATAATTACAGTGTGGTGGCTAGGGAACATCTGGAGATTTCCTACCAGCAGAATTGCTCTGCAAAACCCATCGCCTTCAGCAGTAGAGAACAAAGTGCTTAACTGGGCCAACTTCATTAGATTTGATTGCCAAATTGAGTTTAGTGATTAACACTTGCCACCTTCTCTGTCTGTCAGACTGCCTTTGTATTAAGGCTTTTCCTCAAGCTGCTTTACAAACAATTGTGCTCACCGTGTGATACTCTTCTACCTTGAATTGCACAGGTCTGAGAAGCACAGTTTTGCTTATACATGGATTTTTTTCAATAAATAAATAAATATTTCAATAAATGAAAGTTCTGCTATTTGTCTCCAGGTAGTGTCCTGAGAAAGGTGGGTCTCAAATTGACTGAGGCCCTTTTGTTGTCAGTGTGGAGGTACCGAGACCCATGGCAGCAGACTCTATGCCCCTCTCCCCTGTGGGCACCTGGGGAGGGTCCTGGAGCAGGCTGGGAAGCTGACATGAAGGGGTATGTGTGTGTGTGTATGTGTGTGAATAAACCATTTATGCTTTGCAATAAATAGTTTGGGGGGGGCAGAAGAGTTATTTATTTATTTATTTATTTATTTATTTATTTATTTATTTATTTATTTATTTATTTATTTATTTTTACATTTTTACATTTTTATACTGTTCCCATTTCCCGGAGGGAACTCTGGGCGGTTCACATAAAAACAAGTTAAAAACATATACATCAATGAGAGGAGATATTAGGCAAGAGGCGTAAAAAATTGAGAATAAAAATAGTAAAGATGACAATTTAAAAAAAATGAACAGAAATTAGCAGAGGAAAACACTTTGGTACATCCTATCAATCACCCAAGGCATCCCTGAACAGCCAGGTCTTAAGCGATTTCTTAAAGGCTGCCAATGAGGGAGCCTGGCGAATCTCACTGGGGAATTTGTTCCATAATTCTGGGCCAGCCACTGAGAAGGCCCGCTTGCGGGTAGCTACCCTACAAGCCTCTCTAGGCGTGGCCACCTAAAGCGAGAGAGCCACAGATGATCGGGTTGGTCGGGACAGCTCTGATCGTAGGGAGATATGCTCTGCCAGATAATCAGGACCCAGGCCATGGAGGGTTTTGTAAACCAAAACCAGTACCTTGAACCTTATTCGGGAGGCAACGGGCAACCAGTGCAGACGAGCCAGAATGGGGGTGATGTGGTCATACCTGCCTGCACCAACCACCAGCCTGGCCGCTGCATTCTGGACCCGCTGCAGTCACCAAACAAGGTTCAAGGGAAGCCCCATGTTGAGAGCATTGTAGTAATCTATCCTCGACATGACCAGCGCCTGCACCACTGTCCCCAGGGAGTCCCCATCTAGGTATGGGCGAATCTGGGCGATAAGCCTAAGATGGTAAAAGGCCGACCTGGTCACGGCTGCCACCTGGGAGCCCAGGGACAGGTCTGCATCCAGGACGACGCCCAGACTCCTCACTTGTTCAGCCAGCTGGAGGGCGGACCCACCCAGACTGGGAAGAGCGCTACAATACCCGTCCGGGCCACCCCCAAAGAACAGGACCTCAGCCTTCCCAGGGTTAAGCCGGAGCCTGTTGGTCCTGGTCCAGTCCAGTACTGCAGCCAGACAGTGATCAAGGGTCTGGACTGCCTCCACTGCAGAGGTGGAAAAGGAGAGATAGAGCTGTGTGTCATCAGCGTACTGATGACAGCAAGCTCCAAAACTCCGGACGACCTCAGCCAGCAGCCTCATGTAGATGTTAAAGAGCATTGAGGAGAGAGCCGACCCCTGAGGCACCCCACAAGAGAGTGTCCAGGGGGACGACCGAACACCCCCCAAGCTCACATGCTGAGCACAGCCCTCCAGGAAGGAACGGAGCCAGCCAAAGGCCAGACCTCCAATCCCAGCCTCAGAGAGCCAGCCCAGGAGGATACTGTGGTCAACTGTATCAAAGGCCGCTGACAGGTTAAGAAGGACCAACAGGATAGAGCAACCCTTGTCGGCCCTCCTCAACAGGTCGTCTTGCAGTGCGACCAGGGCAGTTTCAGTCCCATGCCGCAGCCTAAACCCAGACTGGAATGGACCCAGAACATGATTCTCCTCCAGGAACAACTGGAGACGCAGGGCGGCGACCCGCTCGATCACCTTGCCCATAAAGGGAACATTGGCTATAGGATGGTAGTTCGACATGTCGTCTACAGCCAGGCCTGGTCTCTTGAGAATGGGCTTAACCACCGTCTCCTTCAGACGACCAGGAAAAATCCCGTCTCTGAACGAGGCAGTGGCAATCAGCGAAGCCCATTCCGGCATGCTCCCTCCGGCGGTCTTAAGCAGCCAGGAAGGGCAAGGGTTGAACGGAGAAGCTGCTGGCCTGCAATGTCCCAGGGCCCTGGAGGCATCAGATGGAGTAAGAGGCCCGAACTCAACAAACCGGGGGGACCAAGGAGGTGCGGCGCCAGCCACACACGGGGATAGATCAGTGCAACTGGCATCCAGATCGGAACGGATGGCCTCTATTTTAGATTTAAAATAGGCTGCAAATGACTCACTAGTGAAATCACTAGGAGGAGGCCTAGGCGGACCAGGATTGGTGAGGTCTCGAACCACCCGGAACAATTCTGCCTGGCAGTTCGAGGCCCCATCAATTCTCAGGGAGACGAAAGATCTCCTCACGTCCCTGATTGAACTAAATGGAGGCCTGGTACCCAACTCTTGTATCATTGAATGGAGAAGTTTATATCTAGGTCTACATATCGTCAAATAAATAAGAAAAATAGAAATTGCAAGAAGGCATGCTTTAGTAATGAACTGATATCAAAACAATGAGTAATGACTATTATAATAACATTGCTGAAGCAATGTTAACACATGACATTAAAAAACAGTGTTCTAAACGTTTGTTGCTCCTACTACTAACATGGTCACAGATTGTGCTAGCAACGTATAAATGTACTCTGTCCTAAGTTCATGGGTGGGGGTTTCAGTCATCACTGGAACACAGCAGTAGATGTTACCTTGACAGTGCATCAATTACACTGATCCACATAATGTATTAATGGGTTCTGCTCAATATAGCCAACTCGGTTATTTAAAGAAGCTGGCTGCTTTTGATGTAAACATCAGTCCAAGCCTCTCAGCTTTGGCCAGGTATGTTCTCATGAAGTAGGAGGTCAGAACACAGGGGAAACTAATCTCTTAGACTTACAATATAGTTTCCTTTGCAAGATCTGGGGAGAATTACTAAATAATTAATTTGATTAAAAGAGAGTTCCCGCACAGCTTTTTACCACAGTCAATGCCCCTCAGTTCGCCATCTTCTTATTTATCAATTATAATTGTACTCTTCTTTTCCACTAAAAATAGTGCTCAAGGTGGCTTACTAAATTCATAGAAGAATAAAAACGGGGGGGGGGGAATCAAATTTAACATTAAAAATACCATAAAATCAAGTAAATCAGCCCTACCATTTATTTTTATTTATTTATTTTAATACTTATATATCACCTCTCTTCCTGGAAGAACTCCGGGAGGTTTACAGCAAGGATACAAACAAAGGAAACTGTAAAAGCAAACAACAATAATAAAAGCTAAGTAAATCATCATAATAAAACATCAATGTAAAGCCACAAAAAAAAAACCCCACAATAATATTTAGCAAGATTATTTAGCAAGATGGCGGGACAAGGAGAAAAAAAGTTAACTGTCGCCAAATGCCTCACAAAACAGCGAGGTCCTTAAGGCTTTTTAAAAGGCAGGCAGGGACTGTGTTAGACGCAACTCACTTGGGAGATGGTTCCAAAGCACAGGGCCAGCCACAGAGAAGGCTCGGTTACATGTCACAGTTTTCTGAGCCTCCCTGGGCGTGGCCACCCGAAGTGAGAGCACCTGCGACATTCTGGTAGGTCAGACCTCAGTTGAGGCCCATAAAACCATTAAAACCAACAAGGGGTACAAATTAAAAGCAGCACAGGACAGATTACATATCATATGGCAATATAAAAATATGTGTTTTTACTCTGTTCTTTAAATTCACTAGAGTGGAAACTGATTGCAGTTCTCTGGTACTTTTGGTTTGATTAAACCACCACCGGGAGGGAGCAGTTGGTAGACACCATCATTTTGGTAGCCCTGCATACCTGTACATACCACACAGCATATAAATTAGAGCAACCAGATATCTCATGCTCAAATGAAAGGTAAGAGAGATGTTGAAGGAAGGGAGCACTGGACAGCTTTCTGAATGTAAGAAAATATGTGACATAGATACCAAACTGCCATCGTATCTCAATTTGCAAGATGTTGCCATATCACCAGAAATGGTTGGGAACAGAGGATTTAAGTGAAACAAAACAAAGCAGATGTTCAAGATATTTTGTCTTCTGGAATATTTGTGTATATATTTTATTTATTTATTTATTTATTTATTGTTGAATTTATATCCCGCCCATCTTCCCAGCGGGAACTCTGGGCGGCGAACATGGCTGAACAAGTCAGCAACATAAACAGTTATGTATAACATAGAACAATAAAGACAAAGACAAAAACCAACAATCAGCATGAATTAATAGTAATAATAATAGTAATAATAATAATAATTTTAAAAAAAACTGTTAAAAAGAAGACCGGAACAGCAGCAGGAGCGCACCCTCTAATTCAGACCTCACCGCTGCTATCGGATTCGTCCTAATTATCGATGGCGGGGGGGGGGAAAAAAGGGGGTAGGCTAGGTCACCAAAGGCCTCGCGGAATAGGATAGTCTTCACCGCTTTACGAAAGGCCAGCAGGGACTCTGCAGAGTGCACTTCGCTAGGTAGGCTGTTCCATAGTGAAGGAGCAGCCACCGAGAAAGCCCGGTTCCGGGTAATGGACCGCCTGGCTTCTCGGGGAGATGGAACCTGTAGCGAGTGCGCCCGCGACTGCCAAACCGGTCGGGCCGATGTTGACCGCTGGGCGATCCGCTCCGCCAGGTAGTCTGGGCCCAGGCCATGGAGGGTTTTATAAACTAAAACCAAGACCTTGAATCTGATCCGGGAGGCAACGGGTAGCCAATGCAGCCGGGCCAGCACCGGGGTGATGCGGTCATAGCGACGTGCACCCGCCACCAGTCTGGCCGCTGCATTTTGCACCCGCTGCAATCGCCGGAGGAGAGTCAAGGACAACCCCATGTAGAGAGCGTTGCAGTAGTCCAACCTCGAGATCACCAGCGCCTGGACCACTGTTCTCAGGGAGTCCCCGTCAAGGTAAGGACGAATCTGGGCGATCTGGCGAAGATGAAAAAATGCTGTCCTGGCCACGGCCGTCACCTGAGCATCCAGGGACAAAGCCGGGTCCAGGATCACGCCCAGATTCCGAACCCTCTCCGCCAGCTGGAGGGAAACACCATCCAAACTGGGAAGGGGGCCACCGTACCCAGACGGGGAGCTCCCGAAGAACATCACCTCGGTCTTCTCAGGGTTGAGTTTGAGCCTGTTGGCCCTGGTCCAAGCCATGACCGCCTCCAGACACTGGTCGAGGGACCGGACAGCTTCCACTGCAGAGGTGGAAAAGCAGAGATAGAGCTGCGTGTCATCAGCGTACTGATGACAACGCAACTCAAATCTCCTGATGACCCCCACCAGCGGTCTTACATAGATGTTAAACAGCATGGGGGAGAGAGACGAGCCCTGCGGAACCCCACAAGGGAGTGTCCACGGGGCCGACAACTCTCCTCCATGCTGCACATACTGGAACCGACCCTGAAGGAAGGACCGGAGCCAACTGCGAACAGTGCCCCCGATCCCCACCTCCAGGAGCCGGTCCAGTAAGATACCGTGGTCGACGGTATCGAAGGCCGCTGACAGATCCAGGAGAACCAACAGGGTAGAGCAACCCCTGTCGGCCGCCCAGATAAGGTCATCTTGCAGCGCGACCAGAGCTGTCTTGGTACCCCGGCCAGGCCTGAAGCCGGATTGGCAAGGATCAAGGCACCGTTGTTCCTCCAGATGAGATTGAATGCGCACCGCGGCCACCCTTTCGATGACCTTGCCCATGAAGGGAACATTGGCGATCGGACGGTAGTTGGCCAATTCGTCCGACGCCAGGCCCGGTTTTTTCAAAATGGGCTTGACCACCGTCTCCTTCAAACGAGAGGGAAAAACCCCCTCACGGAAGGAGGCGGTGGCGATGGCAGCGGCCCACTCAGGCATGCTCCCTCCAGCAGATTTGATTAGCCAAGATGGTTTGTGTGTGAAAGAAAGACAGTGGCTGTGGGGATATAAGTAGCCTTACTCATTCTTGGCTCCACAGTTGTTCCCCTTTAGTACAAGGCCACAGAAAATGTCTTCCATGGGCTTTGGATTTTTAAAAAATCATCCATCTGCGAGGGGGTTACATGCAATCACCCCTAGCAAATCATTTGGCCCCCAGAACACAAGGATCAAGTAGCCAGGAGGAGGGTATGTTTACATCATAGCTGAAAGAGAGAGAATTCCCTGAAGAGAAGCAGCTGAAAAGGCAAGGAGGAAAACGGGCCAGCCTGGGAAGGCAGAGGGATGCTACCTATATCTTGAAGTCATGACCATTACAATTAGTGGTGAGAGCTTCCTGGACTTTTAATCCAAGAATATCTGGATACCAGTGGGAAACACTGTTCTAGATTATATTACTCACGTCTCATGCTGAGCCCTTTTTATTCATCTTAGACATTTCCTTGTGCTCAATGTAAAGTTATTGATCAACCCCCAAAATGCTAACCATAGCAACATCTAATTTCAAATTAAGGTTGAATAGGTGCCGCAACTCGATCTTGCACAGTTGGCCATCTAACCGGAAGTCGAGAACAGCCATATTATATGGCCTTGGGCTAGCTGCACAATTGCAGGATAAACTTGAACTTAATCAATCTCACCCGTACTTATCTCTCTTTTATCAGTATTCAGATTAATTAATTATTTGGTTTTTTTGCCATGTGTTATAAGGTTTGGAACCATTATCAAATCTGCAAGGTTGCATATCCTCCCGCCTGTAAAGGTCTAGCATGATAATTTATAGGAATACATTTTGAATTATCACGTAATAGTCTGGTGTATTTATCTTTTTCATAAGAGCCATGTTCATGCTTGATGGAGATTTTTGTCTGATTGTTTGCAAATGTTAAAATGCTATGCTAATTTGTCTGGTTTTCCTGAGGTTCCACAGTGAGAAGTAACATAAAACATGAATAATATGAAAACTACAGAAGTGAACTGAGATTTTAAAAAACTGGGTGAAAATTAAGGCATCCAAACTGAAGCCAGGCAAATACTGCTCTTATCCAAAGACAGAGGTTCTTTTATTTTTACAATAAGTCAGGTTGGATTTCTTTTCAGTAATTTCTCTCTGGGAACATTTGGAGACAAACATTCTGTATTCATGTTTCAAAATATGTCAGTTCAGTGCGTAATTACTCATGTAATGTTATCTTAACAGCAGTCTTTCTGGACTTCTGTATACCATATTTCAAGAGTTCAAAGTAAGTGTGTTATAGGATCTCTGAATGAGTGGTAATGATTTGCATAAGTCCAGTTAGAAAGTTTGTGACTTGGAGTGACATTTGAAACATTCTGGATTAAAGAAAATGAAAGCTTATGATCAATTAAAAAACAAAAAAAGTGTTCTGCTTATCTACAACCCCATAGCACTTTCTGGGCAGTTTAATTTAATTATGCAGGCCACACATTGCCCCCCCCCGCAAGCTGGGTACTCATTTTACCAACCTCAGAAGGATGCAAGGCTGAGTCAACCATGAGTTGGCTACCTGAGATTGAACCCCAGGACTTGAGCACAATTTTAGCTGCAGTACAGGCATTTAGATGCCCTAAGCACATCCGATCTCGCTTGATTTCGGAAGCTAAGCAGGGTCGGCCCTGGTTAGTACTTGGATGGGAGACCACCAGGGAATACCAGGTGCTGTAGGCGCCTGGAGTAGGAACTGGCAAACCACTCCAGTATTCCTGCCAAGAAAACTCCATGGATGTGGGGTCACAAAGAGTCGGTCACGACTGTAATGACACAACACACACACACACACAGGCATTTAATCACTGAGCCACGAGGCTATTAATATAATGAGTCTTCTGGCACCTTAAAGATATGAGTCTTTAATGTCTTAGAATATGTTCTTCTTGCTGCAATATACTAACAAATACTTGTTGCCTTCTGGAATCTGAATCATGAGTATATCACAAAGTCCATATAGTCACTGAAATCCTGTAGCAAGTTGTGACTTGAATAGACCCTCCATAACACCTCCATAAGATTCCATTGATACTTTAGTTATGATTTACTATTGGATTTCAACCACTTAATCACTGATCTGCAATAACGCTGCATGACTAAGCCATGTTCACTATTATCTTGTTAACGTCTAAAAGTCCAAATAACCCAGGATCAGGACACTGACCAGACCACTTCCCACTGCAGTATATGTATACTAGAGATGGGCATGACTCAAAAAAATTGTTTTTCGTTTTTCGTTTGGTCGTTTAGGGGTCCGTTTCGGTTCGTTTTCGTTTTCGTTGGGTTTTTCCCGTAAATTTTTCATTTTCGTTTCGTTACCTAATGAAAACAAAAAACGAAAACAAAAACGAAAAATTTCTGTTTCATTAGCATTTATTTATTATTTATTTATTTATTTATACAGCTTATATACCGCCCGTCTTCCTTGAGGAACTCCGGGCGGTTCACAACAACTTTATAACACAGCAAAATTACAAACAACAAAGTAAATATTAATAGACTAATAAAGCAGAGAAGAACAACAACAACAGATGGCGGGCCTAAAAAAAATGTTTGCCGCAACGAAAACGAAAAACACGGCAAAAAATTTCATTTCGTTTCTGTTTCCGTTTTGTTTTTTGAAAAATTTTCATTTTCGTTTCGTTACCTAACGAAAAAGAAAAAACGAAAATGGAAATGGAAATTTCGCTGAGTCGTGCCCATCTCTAATGTATACCAGATTGATGTACAGTACTCCCCCATTTAGCTGCCTAGATGCCCTGAGCACATCCGATTTTGCCTGATTTCGGAAGCTAAACAGGGTCGGCCCTGGTTAGTACTTGGATGGGTGACCACCAGGGAATACCAGGTGCTGTAGGCGCCTGGAGTAGGAACTGGCAAAACTACTCCAGTATTCCTGCCAAGAAAACTCCATGGACATGGGGTCATGGAGAGTCGGTCACAACTGTAATGACACCACACACACACACACACACACACACACACACACACACACACTTATTGTGGGGGTTATGTGCCTGATCCACCCATGATAAAGAAAAATCCGGGAAATGCAGACACCTGAGTAAACTGAGCTTGGGCTGGTCCTGCCAGCTGCGTTTCCAAAGAGAGTTTTTTAAGCCCCTCTTGACTCCTCAGTAAACCTTGCTGCCAGGAGATCAAGATCTGTTTGCTGAGGTTTCGGGAAGGGGTTATAAACTTCTCTTTGGAAACAGCAGCCGACCAGCCAAAGGTCAGGTTGATGAGGTGTTAGGGGTTGGTTAAAAACCTCTCATGCAAATGCAGTCAGCAGGAGCAGCCCCAGATCTGTTTGCTAAGGTGTCAGGAGGGGGGTTAAAAACCTCTCTTTGGAAGTGAAATGCAGACGCCTCAGCAAGGGCTTCTCCTGCTGGCTCCGCTTGCAAGGAGAGGTCTTTAACCCCCTCCTGACACCTCTGCAAACCTTGCTACCAGGAGCTCAAGGTCTGTTTGTTGAGGTGTCAGGAGGGGATTAAAAACCTCTCTTTGCAAGCATAGCCAGCAGGAGCAGCTCCAGCTCTGTTTGGGAGGGGGTTAAAAAGCTGTCTTTGGGAGCTCACTTCTCTCAAGAAAAAGAACACGATATACTGAGACCGTAACATATGAACCACGTTGTGGCGGTGGATCTACTGTCTACGATTTTCTCAAAAGCCTTTATTAGCTTTTATTCAGCCCACAGAATAATTCTTTCTTTTAAGCATAGACCTTTATCCTTCCCTGAATCAAGAATGATGTTCCACATTGATCATTCTGCCTCCATTTCAGGGCATTAATTTAACATGCATCAGTTGCACAAGCTTTTTGTTTTGCTTGTTTTAGGGTGGAGTGGAGGTCAGATCTTTAGTCAATTTAGCTCAGCAGCCCTGCCAGGAATTTTTCCTGCCTGGAGATAAAATCTGAGATTGTCTGCATGGAAAGCATTAGAGTTCTACCTGTTGCAATTGTAATCACTCTGCAGGGCTCTTGCTCCCTGGTACAGTGCAAATTCTGTACAGTACAAAATCTATTCTGTGAAGGGTCCAGAAGAGTCCCAAAGTATTATCAAGTGGACATAATCTGCAGATATGACTTTCTTCAATCCAGCTTTCTTTCTTTCCTGGAGAAAGACAAGGGAAAGGCAAGAGACTATGGAGATGGCTGGTGACTGAGATAGCTAAAAACCACACTGAACCACCTCCCTCATGTCAGGAAAATCCTGTAGCTTTGCTTAAATCAGCCCAAGGTCTGTTTCCTACTGGAACAATAACATAAAGCAACTCCTATCGGTGGGACTCTTTCAAGGCCCATTTTTTGTGATGACAGAGAAGTGGTAATTTCCACACAATGCCTACAGGGAGGATTAAGAAAGTCAATTCCAGAGGCAGATAAACTTCACATAAAACAGCAGGGAGAGGATGGGAGGGTGGCAAGGAAGCGTAACTGGATGTGGGGTGGCCAAGGTGGCCTAGATAATACTTTCTGAAATAACATAACTAAACACCACCTAAACCCCGTGACACCTTCCTCAGGCATCAGGAATAATTGTTATCCCTTAAGAAAAAAAACCCTATCAAATCTTATATGACCAAAGGTCACTGTATGCTTTGCTTGGGTTTTTCCCTCTAGTTTGGAATTTGATGACAGTTTTTTCCATCCTCTATTAAGCAATTCATAACTATTTTAGTGCAGGATCTTAAAGCATTTTTGCCATCTGAAGCCCCATGTGTCAGCTGATCAGTGCTTGAGGCAGCCAAAAAAAAAAAAAGTTGCACAGGCACCATACACCACACACTACGATAAATGAAAAACAAAAAATAAACAAATTTTTAAAATAAAAATTTGTTTTGTATGAAACAAGCACCCTCTTACCCAAATGAAAAATGAAACAAAATGAAACAATTTTCCCCCCCATTTCATGCCCATCTCTACTCAGCAGAAAATCAAGTCTGGGTGTTAAAAGAGAATTTTTAACATCTTGGACTTAGCTGGTAGATATATGGGAAAAGGACACTATCCACTAGAACATTTCCCAGATGCTTGTCTATGAAGTAAATGAAATCAACAATTACAGCCACCATTCTATTACATACAATTCATATGCTGTTCATATCTGCTGTTAAGTTATCTCTGACTTATGGTGACCCTATGAAAGAGCGACCACCAAGAAGGCATACCACCAACAGCCCTTCTTAGCCTTTACAAACACAATAAGTTGAAATTTTGGGTATCTCCTAAGCCTAGAAGTCAACAATGAAGTTAGAATTTCAAGTTTTACACAAAGACATACAATTGCCAAACATGTGTATGGGACTGTATAAACACTTTGGGTAACAGCTTATGCTTTTAATTTGACCTTGTAAACATCACTTCTTGTTTTCCAGAATAAAATGAAAAACAACCAAATGATACTCTGTCCTGAAACACCCGGAATTGCTTTATTTCAGCCCTTCTATTCAAGTTCATTCTTAGGGCTCACATTAAGAAATCGTAGCTGATGACTGCTTTTATTGTAGCTGATGACTGCTTTTATTTCAGACCAGAGTTAATTTTAATTTGTATTTATGATATATCATGTAAAAAGGCTTGATTCATGTGTTGTCTACTGGAATGCATATTTGATTGTTCTTATTTTTACGATTTTATTTTTTGGGGTTTTGGCCTTTGACTGTAAATACATTTATTATTATTTTTAAAATGGGCTTATCTCTTTATATTATGGGTTTTTAAAAACCTGTAAGAAGAACCATTAAATCTTGTTCTGTAAGTTATGCCACCTAATTTATGCTACCTAAGTTACACCTGCACCAAGTTTTACTAATTCAAGAATCCTTCCCACCCCACAGCCCCTGATGGGTGTTCACATACAAAATGCACTCCACAGACATCATAGAACTCTAGAGAAGCGGGGGGGGGGATAAGAAACATTTTATGTCTGAAAAAATTACCCAGCTGACGATATCATCAGTCTTATACAGTATATTGTTTGCAAAGATGTTTAAAAAAAATAAAATAATATTTTTTTAAAAAAATCAATTTTTAATCTACCACCTTCCAATTTACCTGGAATTACATTTCACAAAAGTCAGTGATAAAATGTCTAAGATAATTGCTTAAGATCAGAATCCTAGACTGGACAACATTAATTATCTTTGTAGGTGCACTGGTTACATTAGACTTGATAGCATGGTTGAAAAATAGACAGCAAACATTTCTGTTAAATGGATATAATACGGAAGATACACATTAATGGTATTTTACAAAGAGGTGATCTCTAAGGTTCTAACCCATAAAAAATATTCCCAAAGGGGGAAAAGTTGCATTAAAAAACTATCTAATTCTAATGTCCACTTGAAGTTGACCCTTGATGGATGGAAAGAAGTACACAGCTTCTTTAATAGTTATACAAAATAAATGAAGTTTTGCATCTTCTGTGAGTTCCTCTAGCATAAAACTAATGTACTACATGCCTGAATACATAGCAAGTCCAGTTATATTCACTTGAATGGCCTTTGCAGGAAAGAGGTGATAATGTAAATGAATTAGATAATGGGAAAACACAATAATAGTTATGTGTCTGTGAAGATTCTCAGTTATCCAGGTGAGTTTATCTGGAAGTTGAGTCATGACAACTGGATTTCTTTTTCTTGAGAGAGAGAAACATTTTGCTGCTCATCCAAACAGCTTTATTCATCACACTAGATTGAACAAAGAGTTTGGAGAAGACTAGATTTTGGAGTACAGTTACATGTCCCAAAATTTGGACATGTAAATTGTAGTCCCTCAAAACAGGTCCCTCCAGGAAACACCCCCCAAACCAGTCAAGAAATGGCGCAATTCATGGCGATATATTTTATTTTATTTTATTTTATTTTATGTGTTGTGGTTTATTTCATACCCATTTCTATCCAGTACTAGTCAGAATTCAGTGTTGGGTTATTAACCAGGCTTTTCACATGCTACATATTGGAGGTGTCTTTGTAGATAAAATTTGACTTTATGGCAATGGATGTTTATAACTTAGCTCCTTCCACATCATACCAGTAGTCAGGTTGAGGGGAAACAGTGTTTTGTCCAGCTCCAGGAAAAATACATAGCTACCGTAGTTGACCCTAAGCCTTTACTCTAGTTTTCTAATGAGTTTATTTCTTCGTGAATGACAATTGAATTTTTGTGTCTCATTCTCAGAGCTTAGTAGAATTTGGTTATATTTTTCATCTTAATATAATACTGAAGGGTGTTGCACTCTTTTGTACTTTGTACAACACCAGTGACATTCATGTCATGGCTGTGCACACTTTTATGATTCCCCCCTTCTGAATTTTAACAAAAATGTGAGAAGTTGGCACTTGTGAAGGGGGCTGCTGGGTGGCACGGAGATGGGTGCACAGTGAAACACAACACAACACAACACAACACAACACAACACAACACACACACACACACCTCAGCCACCTCATTAATAAAGTAAGCAGAAGAATCCTGAGTGCATGAGAGTTCCTTCAACTTTTCCTTTCTTTGGAAATTCTTTTCAAGGGGACTTCCACCCCTCAATCAATTTTACAGAGAAAGGTTAGAATTTGTGTGGAAGACCTTTCAATTACAGCATTACTGGTTAATAAATTCCAGCTGAAATGTGTGTCTTGATGTTCTACAACCTTCACACAAAGCCCTCAGAACTGATGTCATCCAGGCCAGTAAACGATGTATGGTGCTCAAAAGATCAAGTGTCAGCGGCTTTTCTTTCTGGAATCCTGAATTGCATTTGGTACCAATCCATTCAAGTTCCCTGAAGTAATTCAGGTTGCTTCCAAACAACTCTGCATGCCAAGTGTTTCACATATACAGCACAAGGACTCCGTTTTCTCCTTCAGCTGGCAGTGTAGTGTCGCTATAAATTTTGAAGTGCCAGCCACAGAGGTTTGAAAGAAAAACTTTCAAGCTTATAAAAAGATTCTTGCCATCAGACACAGCAGGTTCAGTAGAGCAGAGAGATTGTTTTTCGCTATAAGGCCACTTTATGAGAGAAAGAAGAGCAGTTTGCTGAGGAAAAACATGTGGATTGTGGACTCAGAAAATAATGTGAAATTTTGTTTTGCAGTCTAGAAAAGTAGCAGGACAACAGCAGTGCAGTGGCCTTGGCAAATTTGCTGGCCAGTAAACACACAAACTACTATTCCTGATACTCAGAGCAGCATCTGTCAAATCTGTGTCATATATAAACACACACACAATCACCACTTCATCCCCGTCCTAGTGTGTAATGTACATTCTTGAGCTGACCCAGATGGTAATAATTAGAAGGTAAGGTCGACAACTTCCAATTACATCAGTCTAAGTACAGTGCTTTCAACACACCTCATCTGAAGTAATAATCCTTGATCCATTGTGCACATTGTTGCTCCACACATCTTTTAAAAATATTAAAAGAATTGTGCCAAAAAACCTACAGCACTGAAGTACGACTGAGAAACTTAGGAGCCACATTTTAAATGTAATGGTGTTGGTGTTTCCTTGCATTCACCTGCTTTTACAGGGTTCCCCCCCCCACACACATAAATTATGCTGACAAAAAACAAAGAGCTTACATTACTCCTGACTATGTATTCACTAAAGATCTTCTTTGATGAGCTTCAAATCCAGTTGACCAGATAATACAAAATACTATATTACCATAACAGCACCATTTCAAAACCTGAGCCTGGTTTAATGCAAAAACTGAACTCTCACCTGGTCTGAATGGTTTCTGTCATATAAAATGGTGCCTCTGTTTAAACTGGTGGGAATATAGTTTGGACAACAGAATATAGCCTGTGGAAGACTATATTCTGTTGTCCAAACTGCCAAGGTAAGTATGAATTTTGGACAACACTTCAGTGACAAACATTAGAACTGTAAGGATAACATATCTTCAGTCTGCATAGTTGGAGGAATGACTACCTACATTGCTAAAATCATGAATCTTCAAAGTAGGGTATATCAGTGGATTTGAAATATTCCATTGTATACTGCTTCCATCACAAAGGATACTGCTGCAGAGATCATAGTACATAGAGTATTGTGCTTTTTCACAGATATGCATATCTAGAAGATGTGCATTTTTTCATTTGTTAAAGTCTTCAGTAGAAGGAATAAATTAATAAATAATTGGTGCTTGTCGCATTACAGGGTTACCTACAGTAGGAACAAATGTGAAATTGTATTTGAAAAGAACAGACATTTTAGCTTAAAACTTTGAATGGCTTGTTTTTTTATTCAAATGAATGTTTATCCAATTCATCAAAGCATTTATTTTGGATTAAATATCATTTCAAGAATTAATTTAGCATCTGCATTGTGAGTTAGAGTAATAATTACTTATTATTCTCTATACTCTCTCTCTCTCTCTCTCTCTCTCTGTGTGTGTGTGTGTGTGTGTGTGTATTCCTCTAAATTATACTGTATTTTCTACAGGTGTCCCTTATAGCAATAGCAAAGTAGACCTAGGATCTGAAATGGAACTAATGAGTTAATAAACATTCCCAAAGCCCTTTTAAAATTACACATACATTCCTGAGCTAAAAATATCTTTACAAGCAGGCAATTGTAGTTTCCTTGAAGGAAATGGCCTACTGCTCATTAAATTAGTCCACTGACCAGATTTATTACAGTGTAATCTCCTGACATTATGTAAGACCTAAATTAAGACTTACTCAAACTGCATCTCAAAAAGAATGTGCAATGAAATATTTCACTACCACCCGGCTTCAACCTAAGAACATAAGAAGAGCCATTCTGGGTCAGGCCAAAGGCCCATCTAGTCCAGCTTCCTGTATCTCACAGTGGCCCCGCCAAATGTGTCTGGGAGCGCACGAGACTAGATATCTTTCTCCTGATACCACTCCCCTGCATCTGGTCCTTGGAATACCCTGGTTTTAAGCCTGGAGATTACACATCTCCATCATGGTTTGTAACCTGTGATGGACATTTCCTCCAGGAATCTGTCCAACCCCCTTTTGAAGGCATCCAGGCCAGATGCCATCACCACATCCTGTGGCAGGGAGTTCCATAGACTAACAATGCACTGGGTGAAAAAATATTTTATTTTGTCTGTTCTTACTCTCCCAGACCTCAATTTGAGTGGATGTCCCCTAGTTCTGTTTTTTTTTTTTTTTGAGAGGGAGAAAAGCATCTCTCTATCCACTTTACTCACCCCCTGCATTATTTTGTATGTCTCAATCATATCCCCTCACAGGCACCTTTTTTTCCAGACTAAAGAGCCCCAAATGCTTTAGCATTGTTCACTTGATTATGCTCAGGCTTTCCAAAAATGGCAGAGATCAATGAAATATTTGAGCAACCAAAAGTTAAATCCTATAGGTTTGAATTGGAGAGTTATACACATTGTTAACTCTCATACTAAAAGCGGTTAAAATTAATGGTTCTTACCCACAGCAAGAATTTGAGCATACATTATTTGAATCTAAATTTTTGGATGCTGCTTGAATGCTCATGCAGAATGTATATAAGCTATGTACAATACATTACATGACACATATAACAGTGCATATGATTCATATGATTACAAAAATCTCACAAAAATTATTGAGCCTATAAAAAGAGGAAAGTCTGTCCTTTTAAAGTAAATATTCATGTGCATCCATTTCTAATAGGTTGGAGGTTCTCACCAGGTGTATATTTACCTTGGCTGAGGTGCTTGAGGCATTCCATCCTATACCCATTTTTAGGTAGACCATTCTATTCCACACATACCAGATTAATCTGCAAATTGGAACATGTCCTATCCCAAATTTGTATTTGTTGGAACTATACAGTGACATTATCTGCCCAGAAAAATGTCTTGAATATAAAGTTTCTGAGGATAAAGTATACATTAGAAATGTATACCAAGGTGGAAGGGCTCAAAAGTATATGTTTAAATGCAAATTTGAAGTCTGACGCTTGCAAGAAAAGCAATACAAAATAAAGCAGTAAATGGGTGCCTGAATTACCACAGAGATATGTGGGCTATTTGTCCAGCCTCTGCAAAACAAACACCGTTTGTAATCTTAAATGTCATTGTCATCAACAATAAAATGCCACAGGAGTATGAAATAGGATTGCTTTTGGAACCAGATTACCAGGTGAAGTCAGGAAAAAGATTCCTCTGATACCCTCCCTTTCCTAGATATCAACTTTTCCATCAGTGCTCCCTAATGAGTTTAACTGTGGTTTTAGTCACTGACGCAGGAGCAATTCCCAGTGAACTCAATGGACCTCCTTTGAGGAGACCTGCTTAGGTCAACACTTAATTACAAAATAATGACCACAGAGGGATCTTCATGGGCTTGATAGGATTGCTGGTCATTTTATTGAATAGTATATCATTCCAAGAAATCACACCACCCTGAGCACAGTCAGTCTTATCCGTTTTGGGAAATTAAATCTGAAACCCTGGAGAGCTGCTGCAAGAGATGGCAAGACTGGTGTGGAAGGACAAACAATTCATCTTAGCATCCAGTCCATCTTCCTAGGTTCCTTTCTATTGAAGTTAGCCATACAGATGTGCAGAGTAATGGTGGTGTAGGCCTTTTGTTTCTAATTAGTCACTGGCTTTATTCATCCATGCTGTGGTGTGGTTAAGCACTCCCAATGTCAGCTGCAAGGGGACATGAAAACTTCCTGGGTACTCTTTGTGTTCTTTTGAAAGCAATTGTGAAAACCACTATTAACAACGGGCTGTGAGCTTGAAAGAAACCCTGGGTTAGGCTCTGTTTCCAGGGAATGTGGATGGAAACTGGATGGCACAGGATTGCTTAATCGGAAGAAGATGATCTTACTTCTAAATCTGTTTGTTATGGTGCATAAAGGAAGAACCAGATATGAGCTTTTGCTACTGGCAAGAAAACGTCAAAGAAGAAAACACTAATTGCACACACATTTCTGAATAGTAAGTACCACGGGGACATAAGCAAGAAGGGAAGTTTTTATATTTAACACATGTGCAGCATTCACCCAAATTATTATCAGTTTACAAACCAAGATGGTTTGTAATTGAATGCACTGAGCAAAACTTATGTCTTCCCTCTGCCCACCCATGCCGCATACAATTGCCAATGAAATCAAGTTGCTTATGCACTTGTAAGTTTTCTAAAAGTTTGGGAATGAAAGAAGACAGACTACAATCATGGAAGTTGCCATTTATCACATATGTAGGACACCAGGTTCTGTTTTAAGACATGATGGAAGCACCTGTATTCTTTTGTAATAGCACAATACAGTAGGACCCCAGTATGTGCTGGAGATTGGTTCCAGGCCTACCCGTAGATAATGAAATCCGTGGATAAGAGAGAACGCCCCCCCCAAAAAAACCCTGCTGTTTCATGACAGTAGCTTGCTTTCTGGCTGCAGTTTTGAGACAGTAGCTTGCTTTCTGGCTGCTGTTTGTGACAGTAGCTTGCTTTGCACTGATGTTTTATGAGAGCAGTTTGCTTTACAGTTGCTCTCGGTGACAGTAGCTTGCTTTGTGGCTGCTGAATTATTTATTTATTTTTTTCTGCAAACCGTAGATAACTGAATCAGTGGATATGGGGTTGCTTCTGTATGAGTGCTTTCTTGCCTTCCAAAAAGCCTCCTGCATGTCTAAAAAACCAAGAGTTCTCTTGCTGCCACCACCTTTACAAGTCTGTTTGGTGGGCATACAGGAGAGGGCCTTCTCTGTTATTGCTCTCAGACTTTGTAACTAGAGATGGGCACGACCATGTGTGTTGGAGCTGGCCCATTTCGGCTCGTTTCCGTTCGTCATGAAATTTCTCAAAAATTTGTCATTTCGTTTGTTGTTTTTTCGTCTGTCGTTAGTACTGATTTGGGGGGGGGTGCGGGCTCCTGGAGGCATCTCTCTGGGGTGGGTGCCTCCTCTGGCCCGCTACAAAGGGAAAGCGGGCTCCTGGAGGCACCTCTCTGGGGTGGGTGCCTCCTCTGGCCCGCTACAAAAGGGTACGCATACCCAATTGGATATGCATACCAAGTTGCAGTGGCAGGCAGAGGCACCTCTTTTGGGTCCCTCGACTCTGATTCACTAAGAAGGACAGCATACTGGCATACTGGCAGCACACGGTGCACTTAGGCTGGGGAGCGAAGCCCTCTGGGCGCTCAATGGCTCACCAAGAAGGGAAGTGTACTTGTATGTAGTGCAATGCAAGTACACAGATCTGGCTTAGGGTTAGGGTTAGCACAAGGGCTAGGCTTAGGGTTACGGGTAAGGTTAGGGTGAGTTCGTGGGGTGCACCTCTGGGTGCCTCTCTGACCCACTAAGAAGGCCAGTGTACTGGCATATAGGTTAGGGTTAGGGTTCGGGTTCGGGTTCGGGTTAGGGTTAGTGGGCTTTTTATGCCCGACTGACACATCCCAGAAGTCTCGGTCAAAACCTGGCCAAGTGGCCATGCGATTGGTGGAATGGCTCCAAAAATTTTCATGGTCCACTCCCATGGCCAGCCCATCATTGCACAGGTGTAAAAAAAGTAAAAATAAAAATAAAATAAAATAAAATCAATGGAGACGTTTTGTTGCAAGAAAAACCCACTGCTGCTACTGTAAAAATTCAGGCAGTTTTAAAATAGCTATTTTCGCATGTTTCTGTGGTGCTTTGGTGTGTTTTTGGACCACGATTTCAAAATAAATATTGCGGTCACCCCATTTTGGATCCCCCACCCGCACCGCATGGCATGGCGAGTTGGCGAGATGACGAGGATGCCCCCCACCAGAGCAGCCCAGGACAGGAGAGGGGGGGAGGCCGGGGATCCCCCCCAGAAACCACCCCTCTGGTAGGTGCACTCACTCAGGCAGGCATATTTTCGCCTGCTTTTTTGGCCGGGAATCGGGGTTTTTTTTTTAAGTTTTAAAACTTTTTTCTGTGCCGCCGCTTGGCGAGTTGGAGAGACGACGAGGATGCCCCCCACCAGAGCAGCCCAGGACAGGAGAGGGGGGAGGCCAGGGAACCCTCCCCAGAAACCACCCCTCTGGTAGGTGCCCTCACTCAGGCAGGCATATTTTCACCTGCTTTTTTGGCCGGGAATCGGGTTTTTTTTAATTTTTAAAACTTTTTTCCTGTGCCGCTTGGCATCGCGCGATCGCTGCAATGCCAGGAACGACAATGACAAATCAGACCCAATTTTTCTTTTATCCGTTCGAGTTTGAGTTCTGGCGGAGTAATTGTCGTTCTTCGTTCCGTTGCGTAACGGAAATGAGGAACGGAAACGGAAACGAGAATTTTGCCAAGTCGTGCCCATGTCTATTTGTAACTCATTCCCACAGGAGGCCAGACTGGCCCCATCTTTGCCATTCTTCCATAAGCAGGCAGAGACCTTTCTCTTCAGTCAAACTTTCCTTTGATGACTGTCTGCCTTAGTGGAATTGTCACATTTTACTGGTTTGAATGTGGTTTTGGCATGGCTTTTGTTTTATCAATTCTCAGAGTAGTGTTTGTTGTTTCCTTTTGAATATCTGTATACTTTTTGCTTTTTGCTTTATCTATTGTACAGTATTTTAATGATGGAAGCTACCTTGGAGCCTTTTTAAGTAGAAAGGCAAGGATAAATATTTTAAATAAAATAAATAAGGGTGGTCATGGTAGGGTCTACAAATGTCCATGTACAGCAATTTCAAGCAGCTAGTGGCTAGTTTGGGCAGGTCTTACAGGACCAGCAGCTCATAATAATCCAGAGGTAAAAAATGTGTCCGTCTCTATTATAAAGCCTGCACTATATCTTTGGTCTTATTTAAAGATTCAAATCTTTAGGGATGCGTCAAGGGTAAGAAATGCCCCTCACTTCCGTATCAGCTCTCCCCAATACTGGTGACAGCAGTGATCACTTAAGACTAGAGATGGACACAAACCACTGAACCAGAGGTTCCTCCCAGCCCAGTCCATCTTTTGACTGAAGAGGTGTTCCCAACCCTGACAGGCAGGCAGAGTCAGCCCCTGGAGGAGGCAGGGCAGGAACACAGGGGGCTCTGCCTTCTGGAGGAAGCAAGGCTGAGAACCACCTGTTTAGCTGAAGGGCAAACCAGCATGAATCACTGGTTCTGTAGTTTGTGCCCATCTTTACTAGAGACAAAAAGAACAATTGATTTCCACCACCCTGTGGTCATTCACACGTGGATTATGTTTTGTTGCCACATGACACCATGCATATTTTTTTAAAAAACTGTGCCAGTATTTTCAGCATGTGCAACTATGTCCTTAAATATATTTTCTCAATAAAGACACATTTCTGAACATGCTATATACAAAACAGGAACACATTTTGAGCCAAGAACTAGATTATAAAATTCAGAGAACTGTAACATTCAAAGAGGAGGGCCGTTACCATACCACATTGAACATACCTGTTCTAATCTCAGAAGCTAAGTAGGCTCAGACCTATTTAGTACCAAAATGGAATATTTCAAGAGAATACCAGGAACTTCTGGGAAAAATAAGAATCCTGCCTGAAGGCCTTGATGACTACTGCCAGTCACAGTTGACAAGATGGGGTTAGATGGACCTGTACTCTGGCTCACTGGGTGAAATTGTGTTGCTTAGCATAGTCAAATTGCAGCAGAGGATACTCATTGAATCCATGGTGATTTTGTGAGTTGACCGCTTCATAATTTTGATTTAAATGGGCATATTGTAACTGCAATTCATTAAGTAAACCCAATCTTCATTGGACTATACTGGATGAATCGTTTAGGAGACATTTTTTGCCATTTCTGCAAAACATATAGAGTTCTCAGCCTGGTGCCATATTCTCTACTGCAGCAGTCCCTAATCTTGGGTAGGCCGGATGTTCTTGAACTGCATTTCCTAGAAACACCAGGCAGGACAGCTTCTGCAACCTGCCGATCAAGAACACCTGGATTACCCAAGGTTGAAAACTGCTGCTGTAGTGTGTGAATCATGCTTTCTGGCTATAAAGGTCACACTATACATCATAGTGCTGGAAGAAATCTTATTCTTATAGTATGAGAGTGCATTACCTCCTATAGGTTGTAAATTGCTTTGCTTTGTGAGTGGCCATCAAGAGGGAAACACAAGCTTTATTTATGTGTATAGTTAGGGTGACTTTAGGGTGACAGTATGCCAGAACCATTATCTGTGAAACACTCATGACATTTCAGGATCTAATGGTGTACAGTTTGCATTATGGTTTGATCCAGAGAACCAGCATTTGGGAAACTGTATCAGTATATATGATTTAAATTTTATTTGTTTGTTCGTTTGTTCAATTTCAATACCACAAAACCATCCGGCCCAGGTTCATGTGTGTGTGTGTGTGGGGGGGAATAACCCCTCACTATGTAAATATTTTTCTGACCACAGAGGATCGAATAGCCACAATCTTGTCTATAATGTCATGAATGGTAATACCTCTGTGGCAGATCCCATGCAATTCACCATAATGGCATAGTATAAAAACAAATGAATTTCATTATTTTGGTTATCTATTTAAAATGTTGGGATATATGTTTTGTTTAAGGGTAGATTGCAAACCATATCCCAAAGATAGCATTGTTTATCATTTTCCGGAAGGAATGAGATACAGAATGTGGGCTATATCTTAAACTCATATTATATATCCTGTCTCCATCAGATAAGAGAAAATGTAGTGAAGATAGCTACTCTTGTTTCTTGGATGACAAGAAGGCAAAGTCAAGAACAGAGGGGATAATTAAGAAAAAAGCTTGTGTTTCAGTCTGAGCAGTGGTTCATTATGAGTGAGCGGTAGCTCCATTGTGAAATCAAACTTTTTGGTTTATTTAAAAGGCCAAAGTTAAAAACATAGTACTGCCAGTTCAATGATATCAGTGATGCTGTGATCTAGGAGGGCAATTTATAACTTCACTATCTCAAGTAAGAATCTCTTTTTTCCAAATCACAACCTGTTAGTCTTTCAGCTTCTTTCTCTTGCTCCCAAAATGCAAATTAGACTGTCCCTTTCACAAAATTTCTTTACTTCCAGTGACTCCAGGCATGCATCTACCCAGAAATTCTGGAATCCCTTAAACAAACACAAACACCATCCCCACCTCCCTCCTAACCCTGGAAGCATGCATTTTCCTTGGTAAACTATGTTTCTCTTTATCCTGTGGTTAAGCAAAGTTTTACATCTGTTCTCATTTCTTCTAGTGGGCAAAAGGGATCTTCAGGGAGATTTCCTCAATGGATGGGAAAAAATTTAGTCCACACTAAGGGAAATGCCTTCATCAAAACAATGCAATTCATGTTTTGACCCAAATGATAGGTCTAAAACTTGGCATTAATTAACTTACTTTTTTCTGGCTTTCTCTGCTGAAACCAATTGTCTGAATTCTCCTTTAGGTGCATTATCACTGTCACTCCTGTAAGAAATTGTCTTAAACTTGAAACAAATTTCCCACTCTCTCTGGAAGTTGAGTCATGGCAACTGAACTTCTTTTCTTGAGAGATTGAAACTAGAGATGGGCACGACTCAAAAAAATAATTTTTCATTTTTTGTTTGTCGTTTTGGGGTCTGTTTCGGTTCGTTTTCGTTTTTGGGGGCTTTTTGCGCATTTTCGTTTTCATTTTCGTTACGAAACGAAACGAAAAAAACAAAATGAAAATGAAAATTTTTCATTTTCATTAGCATTCTTTCCATTGGAATGTGCCCGCCATCACGAAAACGAAAAACAGGGCAAACTTTTTTGTTTCGTTTTTGTTTTTGTTTTGTTTTCTGGAAAATTTTTGTTTTCGTTTTTGTTGCGTAACGGAAACAAAAAACGAAAACGAAAATTTCGCTGAGTCGTGCCCATCTCTAATTGAAACGTCTCGCTGTTCATCCAAACAGCTTCGTCAGTCTGAGAAAAGCTAGATGCGAGTCCTCCATTTTATAGTTCACTTTGACCTCATGTCACCCTGGTCTGAAATAAGCTCATAAGATGAACAATGGCCTGAGTAGGCTCGTTAGGTGGACACTAGTCTCAATAGGCCATTAGGTGAACAATGGCTTAAGGTGGTGAAACCCATAAAGTATGGGCCGTTAGCTATGGCCTTGGTTGTGGAGGCATGAAGTATTTTTGATTTGTCTTTGGATTGTTGAAATCACTGCCTGATAAGTAGCAAATAGACTGTGCCTGAGTGCCCCCCCATCTCTGATGAAAAGGATTTTCAATACTCACATTAATGGCTTCCCTGATTCCTCTCTCAAATCACCCATCTTCTCTGTCTAATATGTGTACATCCTCATCTTTGAATGAGTGCCCTTTGCCCTTCAAGTGGAGGTATACTGCTGATTCCGGTCCTGAGCTGCTGCCCATCCGATGTTGGACCATCCTCCTGCTTAATGGCTGTTTAGTTTCTCCAATGTAAAGGCCTGCACACTCCTCACTGCATTGGGCCACATATACTATATAGCTCCTTTTGTGTTTTGGTGTTTTGGGTAGTCCTTTGGGTGGATGAGTCTCTGCCTTAGTGTGTTATGGGTTTGAAGTAAACAGGGGAGTGGTGTTTGCCAAAAATCAATTGAAGCTTCTCAGACACTCCAGCCAAGTAGGGAATGACCAGGCTCTGGGTCTCAGGCTGATCCATTGTGCCTCTCTTCCTTCTTCTTGGCTTCTGTGGAGGTGGGGAGGCTCTCTCTCAGTTTCATTGCCCTTGTTCCCCAGTTTATATATTACTTTCCCCCTTTATACTCCCCCTTCCCCCTTCCCCCCTTTATACTCTCTCCTTCTATTAGCTTTGATTTCATTTTTAGCCTGTTTAATTTTAGCCTTTTTAAAAATTGAATCGAACTAATAAATTATTTATTTATTTATTTGTTTGTTTGTTTCATTTCTATACTGCCCCACTTCCAGTATGGAACTCTGGATGGTGTACATGATAAAAACAAATAAAAACAATAGATCAAGATGGATCAATGGGCGGTAAGCAAATAACAATAGCAACCAACAAACAACCAAAAAAGAAAAGGGAAAAAAAGCTGAATTGGATAACTAAATTAAATTAAATTAAATTAAATTAGGTTGCCATATGCCTCCCTGAATAGCAAGGTTTTCAATGCCTTTCAGAAGGCAGGCAGGGACTATGCAAGGCGCAGCTCACTTGGAAGCTGGTTCCAAAGTGAGGGGCCCACAACAGAGAAGGTGCGGTTGCGGGTGGCCGACCTCCGTGCCTTGCTAGGAGTGGGCACCTGTAGTGAGCGCGCCTGTGACATCTGAGTGGGTCTGGCCTCAGCTGACCTCTGGGAGATACGCTCCGACAGGTATTCAGGGCCCAAGCCATGGAGGGCTTTGAAAACCAAAACCAAGACCTTGAACATTATCCGGAGAACCACAGGCAACCAGTGTAGGTGGGCCAGCACAGGGGTGATATGCTCGTAGTGACAATTCAAAATTGGGACCTAGTTGCCATGCAGTGGAGTGAGCTCCCGCTGATAATCCCAGTTCCTGCCAACCTAGCAGTTTGAAAGCATGTAAATGCAAGTAGACAAATAGGTACCGCCGTAAAAAGTGGGAAGGTAAAAACAGTGTTTCCTTGCAGCCATGACAGCCACATGGTCATAGACTTGCACAACATTGACTCTTCAGCTTGAATACAGAGGTGAACACTGTCCCTAGAGTTGGACACAACTAAGCATGCATGTGCAGGGGGAGCCTTTATATAGTAGTCAAGAGACATTATTATATTGCTTAATGTTGATAGGCATTAAAGACCTACGGATAGTAATCAAAGGTCTGATAGTTTAAATAGGAGGACATCATGGTGACCCTTTTTTGGGTCTTTAGGTATAGAGTACTCAGATGTAGTTTATCATTTCCTTCTTCTGGGGATATCCTGCAATTGTGCAGCTAGCCCAAGGCCATATAATATGGCTGTTCTCCCTGGAGGCACAATGGGGAGACTCTGGCTATGCAGCATATACAGTGGGTAACTTACAGAGCTATCCAGCCATCTGACCTCCCAACATGGGTAGCAAAAACACAAAATCTTTAATTTGGGTGACATGGATTTATTTATGCATACACAGTAGTATGATCATTTTTATTAGACCAGCAGTGTCGTGTTGCCACATTAGAGTGGGGAGGGTGAGTTTTTAAAAAGAAAAACAAGTAATAAAATTGGTAAAGTTGGAAGGAAAGAAAAATGGATGTTTTACCATATGGAGATAATTTTTATTAACCTAAGAACAAGACATAATTGATGTTTTATTCCAGATCTGTTTGAATTTCAGCTGCTTTCTGATTTATTATTTCATGTCCCAGTAAATAAGGATTATATGATTGTGGCAGTCTCCAATTCATTACCCTGGGGCAGTCCTGTGAGTTTCAGTAACTTAAATGGCTGCTGAAGAGAAATTTCTGCTTTGTTTTTATCCTTGCAAAGAGAAAACAAAACTTCAAAACAACCTATCATTAAATAGGCAAGCATGATATAATTTTTACAAGTATTTATGTGATACTCATTGAGCTCCTTCTGCAGAGCATTTTGGATGACCTACTTTCAGTAAGCTCATGCTTTTGGTTTCTTCGGCACTATTAATTTCCAAGTGCATTAATCTCCCTTAAAAATCTTCCCTGTCTCCAAGCAAAATCAATTCACAAACAGGCAGTTTATGAGGACTGGCATGATTAGGACAGACAAGTATCTTTGGTCGGTGGTCATAAGTAATACATCAAATAGTGATATGGAGAATGTTATTCAAGCTATTGATGACGAAGGTACAAGAGTTGTCACAAACTGTAGGACATGCAGTTGAATGCAATGCAGTTTTTGTTTGGGGGGGGGGATTGCTTCCTTCTTTTTGAGCTAGTTCTCTCCTGTTACAGAAGTGAATACATTTGTCCATACTTTCAAAAGGACTCATTCCCTTGAGGATCACTTAATGCCCTCCTTACCACAGTTGATTCAGGAAGCACACGGCAATTCTGTTCTCAATTCTATTTTCTTGGAATCAGGAAGGAAATTACATTCCAGAGATGTATTTTGTTACATGACTAAAAATTAATCAGAAACAGGGCATCTTTCTCTGAAACACTTGCGTTGGCCTCGTATATTTGTGCACAGTCAGGCAGCTTTCCCTTATTTATATTGCACCGTGGGACAGATCTTGATGCAAGAGGTAATGCATTGGGATTAGATAACATACTTCAGTTGACCACATGTTTACAGAATCATAAGGCATTAGGTGTCACAATGTTTATGTGATCATGTCAAAACTCTATTTTACACTATTCCCCCCCAATGACATCATCACATGTGCCTATCCTTCGTTGTTGTTGCTAGCAGTTTTTTTAATTGACAGCTGTTTGTCCCCTTGGTTTACATGCCAGTATACATCAGCTATAAGATTTCAGCAAAAAGATTTTTAAAGCATAGAAAAGAAAATAACATGTATGGTCCAGTTGGGTACACCTCCCCACTCCCAAGCCAGTCACTTGTCTCCTTGTATCCTAAAGCTGTATCATTAAGTCTGGTTTGTAGAAGCTAAGCTGAATTCCGTGTTTTCCCATAATTCAATGCTCTGTATATGGGCACATGAGGATCACAACATTTGTCATCTCTTGGCATGTTTTTTTCTTTTAGAGGCCAGTCTTTTCCCATGGTGAGTGGTGGCTCCCAGGGGTCCAGTGGTGGCTCAGTGGGCTAGAGCACTGAAAACTGTTGGCTGCAAGGTCAGTGGCTCAGTGGTTTGAATCCCGAGTGCCACACAGCAAGCTCCTGCTGTTAACCCCAGCTCCTGCAAATCTAGTAGTTTAAAAGCATGTACCACCATGAAAAGTGGGAAGGTAAAACAGTGTTTTCATGCAGCCATGCTGGTCACATGGTCATGGACTTGCACAACACTGGCTCTTCAGTTTGAATATGGAGATGAGCACCGTCCCTAGGGTCAGACACAACTAGAACGCATGTGCGGGGGGAACCTTTACCTTTACCATTTTCCCATAGAAAATAAGAACTCATTCATGAACAAAGGTGGGAAGGGGTTGTAAATTCATACAAGAAAATAATCCCAAAGAAATTGCTTTGAATTTTTGAAACTGAGATTCCCCCCCCCACACACACACACACCGCCCCCAGTGCAGTGGTACTGGACCAAGAGTATATGTGCAAAATGTTTAGGTGCAAAAGAGAGTGACTAAAATGATTACTGGGCTGGGGGGACTTCCCTTATGAGGAAAGACTAAAACATTTGGGGCTCTTTAGTCTGGAAAAAAGGCACCTGGGGGGATATGATTGAGACATACGAAATAATGCAGGGCGTGAGTAAAGTGGATCGAGGGACATTCTTCTCCCTCTGACAAAATACCAGAACTAGGGGCATAGACTCAAACTGAGGGTTGAGAGAGTGAGAAGAGACAAAAGAAAATATTTGTTTACCCAGTGTGTTGTTAGTCTGTGGAACTCCCTGCCACAGGATGCGGTGATGACATCTGGCCTGGGTGTCTTCAAAAGGGGACTGGACAGATTCCTGGAGGAAAAGTCCATCACAGGTTACAAACCACGATGGTGATGTGTAATCTCCAGGCTTAAAACCGGGGTACTTCAAGGGCCAGATGCAGGGGAGTGGTATCAGGAGAAAGATCTAGTCTTGTGCGCTCCCGGAGGCATTTGTTGGGGCCACTGTGAGATACAGGAAGCTGGACTAGATGGGCCTTTGGCCTAATCCAGCATGGCTCTTCTTATGTTCTTATATAGGTGAATGTAAAGTGATATCTGATGAAAATAAAAAGAACATATAAAGATGCAAAACTTGTGACATGCTGTATACTGCTTCATAAATCAATACGCCCGTGTCAAACTTCAAACTTCAGATTCCTCATTTGAGTGAGATGTAGTTTCCACTGTGCTCTTTCAACAACCCTTAATATAATATAGCTTTGACATTACAGTCAAGACTTGATCTAACAATCCCAATTTTCCATTAGCTTTGCAGGACTTGCAGGCAAAATACACTAAGCGCTCATAGGCTAAACTCTCCTTTCATAGAACATTACACATCAAGTTGAACAGTTTGCTCCTTAGACACTTATGCCAGTATAAACATTGGTATATTTGAGAGGAATAGTGATGACTCCCTTCATAAATGAAGCTGCTATGTAAAATGGAGAGCTCTGATCAGTTTTATGTGTTTCCCCTGGGAATCATAGCTAAATAACTGGCTGCTCTCCCTGATTTCTGAAAAGGTGAGATGGCTCTTAGATCAATTGTTTTCGTTAAGTAACAGAAATAAAACTGAATGGTGAGGGGGCTTAATTGGAGGAGCTTGTTCAATATTCTAACAGATTTTTAAGGTGAATGACGGAAAGTTGACCTTGGACCATGCATCTTTTTACCAAGTTTATCTCTACTGCTTGCAGTGCATCACTTCAAGTGTGTAATCTCCAGACTTAAAGCCAGGGTACTTCAAAGGCCAGATGCAGGGGAGTGGTATCAGGAGACAGATACCTAGTGTTGTGTGCTCCCAGAGGCATTTGGTGGGACCACTGTGAGAAACAGGAAGCTGGACTAGAGGGGCCCTTGGCCTGATCCAGCATGGCTGTTCTTAAAGCCCTTACCCTAACCCCAACCCATTCCATGTTTGCAAACTAGATTATTGTTTTCCTATCCACATACTTGCAAAGCACTGATGATTTACTGTGTTAGAGACATGCAGATTCAACCACCAACTCGTTCATATCATGATGACTGGCTGGAATCCTCAGAGCACAAAGCAGAAGAGGGAAAGATGATTGTTGTTTCTGGATGAGCTGATAGAGCAGGCTACATTGCCTGGGCACGGAGCAGCGAAATTCTCATTTCTGTTTTTGGTTCTCGTTATCGTTACCTAACGAGAACGGTAACGAGAATTACTCTGCTCCAGCTCAAACCCGACCCGATAAAAGACAAATTTGGTCAGGTTTGTCGTTGTCGTTCATGGCATCGTGGGCTCGCGTGATGCCATTGCCTACAAGCAGCACAGAAAAAAAGTTTTTAAAAGTAAAAAAAAAAAAACAACCCAATTCCCGGCCAAAAAGGCAGGCGAAAATATGCCTGCCTGAGTGAAGGCACCTACCAGAGGGGTGTTTTCTGGGGGGGGTCCCCGGCTTTCCCCCCTCTCCTTTCCTGGGCTGCTTGCACCAGGCTGGGGGGGGGTCATCCTCGTCGTCTCTATGCCATGCGGTGGGGAGGGATCCAAAATGGCTACCGCAATATTTATTTTTAAATCGTGGTCAAAAAACCCACTAAAGCACAACAGAAACATGTGAAAATTAACTGCCTGAATTTTTATAGTAGCAGCAGGGTTTTTTTCTTGCAATAAAACGTCTCCATTGATTTTATTTTGTTTTATTTTTATTCTTACTTTTTTACACCTGCGCATGCGCAATGATGGGCTGGCCATGGGATGGGACCATGCAAATTTTTTGAGCCATTCCACCAATTGCATGGCCAGGTTTTGACTGAGACTTCTGGATGTGCCAGAGGGCATAAAAAGCCCACTAACCCTAACCCTAACCCTAATCCTAACCCTGACCCATACGCCAGTACACTGTCCTTCTTAGTGGGTCAGAGGCACCCAGAGGTGCAGCCCACTAACCCTCACCCTAACCCAAACTGTAACCCTAAGCCTAGCCCTTACCCTAACCCCAACCCTAAGCATAACCTGTATGCCAGTACACTTCCCTTCTTAGTGGGTCAGAGGCACCCAGAGAGGTGCCTCACAGAGCCCACTTCCCTACCCCTACCCCTTCCCCTACCCCTACCCCTTACCTGTACGCCAGTATGCCAGTACACTTCCCTTCTTAGTGAGTCAGAGGCACCCAGAGAGAGGTGCCTCTGCCACTTACCCCTAACCCTTATGTAATATGTACGGTACGTGGCATGCTACTCGCTAACACTTCCCTTATTAGTGGGTCAGACTAGAGGCACCCAGAGAGGTGCCTCCAGAGCCCACTTACCCCTACCCCTACCCCAACCCCAACCCCAACCCCAACCCTAAACAACAAACGACAAACGGAAACGATAGATTTTTGAAAATTATCGCGACAAACAGAAACGACCCAAAATGGACCCGTCCCGACAAATGACAACTCGAAACGTCATTTTTTCTGGTCGTGCCCATCTCTACTGCCTTGTTCAGTTGAACAGGCTGAAACAATTGCTGGTGAAAGCAGTTATAAAAGGAACAACTATTCTCAAACAAATTGATCATTACAAAGAACAATTTTCTATCCCTAACCAATATCTGTTTATGTGAACACAAAAGGTATCCAATGAATGTAACTGCAACCTGCCAAATATCCCTGATGCTCATGTACTCTTTGTTTTTGCGTACTGGGAGCCTGGTATTATTCATGCTTAAGGATGTAAATGCTCATTTTGTTTTGTACTTACAAATAAAAAAAGGTATAATAAAATGTTTGTCTTTAGCTGCAAATAGGTGAGATATTTTCTACCAGTTCTAATTAGAGTTTATATGAATATTTTCACATCAATAACACATAATGCAAAACAATTATAGCCACTGTAGTGTTGCATAGACTTTTAAAAATTAGAAGCATTTGATGGGTTATTTGTCTCCTTTTGGGCAATTTGCCAGTCCTTCCATCCTTGCTGTATTTCTGTATGCTTAGATTCACAAAGCAAAAATCTACTGTCTTGCAGTATCATTTTACATAAACTCTAGTCACCCTGAAGCAAAAGGTGCTTGTTACGAGGGCACTGGATCTTACAAGGAGTCCCCTGTCATATGCATTCCACATCATAAAGGGGAAACACATGGAAAGGGCTAAGGACCACATAGCCTGTGTGATTGCATTTGAAGGGTGAAAGGGTGAAAAGGAACTCTAAATTTGAAGGAAGAAATGATAATGATGATGATGATGATGATAATGATGATGATGATGATGATGATAATAATAATAATAATAATAATAATAATAATAATAATAATAATAATAATAATAAT
>JAHTLZ010000021.1:6658399-6705014 GCA_023846285.1 Phrynocephalus versicolor
ATGATGATGATGATGATGATGATGATGATGATGATGATGATGATGATATCCTGCCATGCTCCTGCACCCAGATATTCAAATTTGGTTATCTAAATCAAGGGGAAAAGGAGCTAACTCAGGATTCAAGATACCAGTAATAGAAATCCCATTCTTGCCTGTCTATCACTTTTTAAACTGAAAAAACTGACAATCACTACTAGGGATGGGCAGGAAACAAAAAATGAAATGCTGTTTCATCATTTTGTCATTTTGTTACATAATGAAACAAAATGAAACAAGGAAGCAGCATTTCATTATAGATGAAATGAAACAGTTATTTCTCCATTGAAATGAACCATTTCATTTCATTGTTTTGGGGTTCCTGATGTGAGATCAATGGCTGGAGACCTTTAAACCTGGCCCAGACAGTACAAGGGGAACCCTCTAGTACTGACTGGGCCAGGTTTAAAGGGCTCCAGGCATTGACAGATCGGCAGAAGCCCTTAGAAAATGGTGCAGAGGGCAGCACGATTACCAGAACTGCTCTTTGCACCATTTTCTGAGGGCTCCTGCCGATCTGTCAATGGCTGGAGCTCTTTAAACCTGGCCCAGTCAGCACTTGGGGGACCCCCTGATGCTGACTGAGCCAGGTTTAAAGGGCTCCAACCATTGACAGCTTGGCAGAAGCCCTTTAAAAATGGTTCCCGGAGTCCCAGGCATGAAATTTGGTGCCTCTGGGACCCAGGGGAGCCGTGTTGTTCCGTTTCATTTGTTTCCAACGAAACTTTTAAAAATATTTTGTAAAAAACTAAATGAAACAAAATAGGGGTGAGCATGAAAGGAAACGAAATGAAATATTATTTTTACATTTCTTGCCCATTCCTAATCACAACCCTTTCTTAAATAACTTCCCCATCCACTAGGCTGAATCAAATAACCACAGGTGTTACATTTGTACTGGGGCTCATGGCTGCCTCAGCCCTTCTAGTCACACTAATATGGATGGTCAGTTTTCCATTAGTAAAGAAAAGACTTTAATTAGTAATGCATATTGGGGCAAAAAATCCAAAGTTCATCTATCAACTCATGGGCTCTGAGTTATCCGTGACGGATCAGGAAAGAGATCTTGGTGTGTTGGTGGACAGCTCTATGAAGGTGTCTCCCCAAAGTGTGGTAGCGGTGAAGAAGGCCAATTCCATGCTAGGGATTATCAAAAAGGGGATTGAAAATAAAACAGCCAACATTATAATGCCATTATACAAAACAATAGTAAGGCCCCACCTGGAGTATTGTGTACAATTCTGGTTACCGCATCTCAAGAAAGACATAGTGGAACTGGAAAAGGTGCAGAAGAGAGCGACTAAAATGATTACCAGGCTGGGGCACCTCCCTTATGAAGAAAGGCTAAAACATTTGGGCCTCTTTAGTCTGGAAAATGGCGCTTGAGGGGGGATATGATTGAGACATACAAAATAATGCAGGGTATGAGTAAAGTGGATAGAGGGAAGCTCTTCTCTCTCTCCCAAAATACCAGAACTAGGGGACATACACTCAAATTGAGGGCTGGGAGAGTAAGAACAGACAAAATAAAATATTTTTTCACCCAGTGCATTGTTAGTCTATGGAATTCCCTGCCACAGGATGTGGTGATGGCATCTGGCCTGGATGCCTTCAAAAGGGGATTGGACAGATTCCTGGAGGAAAAGTCCATCACAGGTTACAAACCATGATGGAGATGTGTAATCTCCAGGCTTAAAACCAGGGTACTTCAAGGGCCAGATGCAGGGGAGTGGTATCAGGAGACAGATATCTAGTCTCATGCGCTCCCAAACACATCTGGTGGGGCCGCTGTGAGATACAGGAAGCTGGACTAGATGGGCCTTTGGCCTGATCCAGCATGGCTCTTCTTATGTTAATTATACTCAAAAACACTGTCTTCTTTTTACCGTTTTAAATATACGCTATTCCTACAATACATAGCTGCCTTGAGTTCCTTTATAAGGAGAAAAAAAGCCTCTAAAGATAAATGAATAAATAAATAAATATAGGCCAAAATCCAGTAATTTGTTGCAACTCCAGTAGGCGCACTGAATCAATGAAACTTGATTCATTAGATCCCTAAGGCATAAACAGGCCTCCTATAGTTGAAACCTGCTGCTGCATTTCAGCATAGTAATTTCTCATATGCAATGCTCATTTAACATATTATACTATAACTAATAACTATGAATGAGCAGTGCAAGATGTATTGAAAGAATTTTTTTCCAGAGAAATGAGCTGAAAATGAAAATTTCCAGCTGCCATCTGCGTATTATTTGCAATAACCTCCTTCTGTGAATAGAGTTAAATGAGTTGTCTATTAGAACATAATTCTGCAAATCAGGTTCATGGAGAAAATTTAATAGTAGGCAAGGAGCAGAATGTTTACAATCATTTATTCTCCACCCTTTGCAAGAAATGCAGTCACAAATATCAGGGTTTTTATTTTATTTCATCCTAATCAGGGACTTATGCCTAACAAAGGCATTAAGATACTGATACATACTAAATCCTAAGTAGCATTATAAATTCTGCACAATTTCATTTAAACAAAAAAACAGAATGAATAATTCCTAGGATGAGCATCTTTTCAAAGTTATGTAGATTTCCTATGACACTTGCTTGGTTCCAGGAAGTTTTACATTTGGCTGGCCTAATTTTCTAGCTAGCTTATTAAACCAAACATGCAAATAATTTGTATGTAAGCTTTAGCACTGGCATTAAGAATTAAAGGGTCACTACTATATATAGAAAGAATGGACTGAGATTTAAGACAGTACCCACTACATATTCTCAGCAATGCATGTGATAAAGAGTATTCATTTGGACGCTAGCATTCTATACACCTCGATCTATTGTGGATGAGATGGATGGAAAATATTCAACTTTTGACGAAGAGTATAAAACTCAAATTGCATTGCTCCTTCTACAGCAGATAAATTGCATCTGTTTGGAAATTCCCAGCAATTAGGCTTCTCCAAAGGATTAATTTTTTTTAAAAGGAGAAAAGAGCCTAAAACAGAGTGTCTATTTATTAAAATAAAAGAGAAAGAGTGAAGTAGGGAGATTCTGATTTACAAAGTAAACAGATGGAAAGCAGAAGTCTGACCACTTTTGCTTTTCAGTCCGAGCTCGCCTGAGAACATTAGACCAGAAGGTCTGGCAGCAGGTTGCTCCTCAGCCTCCAGGCCACCATAAAACATTTTTTTTCCACAAGAAGAAAAGGCCAGTGTCTCCATAGTGAGTGTTTCCACACAAGATTCTTTTTGTGGAGAGAGGCAGCCTGACTTGGTGCCTCAGAAAAGTAAAAGAAACAGCCTTTCCCCCCCTCAGCAGAAACAGAAAGATGGCTTGTCTTTTTTTCCTAACAAAATGAAATCTCTCTGCATTTATTCAGTCTGCCTATCTGGTAATATAATAGTACTGTATGTGAAAATTCAGTTTTATTGATATTTATGAACGTGAGAGAGTGCAGAGAGGGCAAAAAAAAGTGTTTTCCTAATGTTAAATTATTTTCATACAGGTCAAATTAACTTAAATGGATTTTGCTTTAACAAGAATTTCTACTAAAGGAACACAAACCATCATCTAGATTTTGCCATATGTGTATGTATTCATTTTTTACTTCCATTGCCATAGTTTGGCCATCCAATGGTACAGTCACAAGAAGACTATTCTGCATTTAAGTCCTGAACCATTAAGCAGTAATAGAACTGTCGATTAATATTTATTTATTTATTAGATGTATACCCTGCCATCTGGTTATCTGGCCACTCTGGGTGCCTTACAACGCTATACAAAATACAATCAGATATAAATAAGACCACAGGCAGAGAACAGAAGATATTATTGTGCAATTTTCTGCCTCAGGCAAGATAGACACTGCTTACTAGGGAAGCACTGCTGATGTCAGCCTGAGTGGCTTGGATCCTACACACCAAAACTTGGGAGGAGGCATCAGTCAGTGAAAGCAAAGCAAAGTGTTCTGCTTATATACCTCCCCGTACCACTTCAAGTAGTCTCTGGGCAGTTTACAGTTTTTAATTACAGTAATGTAGGCTACACATTGCTCCCCCCATCCCAAGCAAGCTGTGTACTCATTTTACTGACCTCGGAAGGATGGAAGGCTGAGTCAACAGGAGCCTGCTACCTGGGATTGAACCCCAGGTCGTGAGCACAGTTTTACTTGCAGTACAGGCATTTAACCACTGCACCACTGTGCCAATTTACAGTATAATGCTTTAGGGCCATCCCTCTTCCTTTTCAAAATGTAGAACAGTTGCAAGCATTCACATAGCAAGGAAGAGCCCTATTAAATCAGATCAAAGGCCTCCCTAGTCTTAATATGCTCACAGAATAGACAAAGCTGCTTCTAGTGAGCCCCACTCAAGATAAAGGACCATTAAGTGAACAGAACATTGCTACTTGCTAGTGACTCCAACATTTAAAAACCCAGTTGCACCCACTTTATCTTGCAATCTCTAGACAGTAGCAGTAGCACCCAAGGTAATTTGCAATTAGCAAGTGGTAAACAGATTGACATATTTCTATTTGTGAGATGGAGAAACATTTCATTTTGGAAAGCAATATTATTTCCTTTTAAACAAATAACTGTTGTACGCCCTTAACATAACTAAATGCTAAATCCAGTTGTTAGTTGCAGCTACTATAGACCCCACTGTACAAGGTTTAGGGAAGTGTTGACATAAGATCCCACTCATTCAGTGCATCTGCTTTAGTCGAGATTAAAATGTGACTTTAGCCCTATCCAACAACTGCATTTAACACAGTTCTCCAAATATTCTAAGTTCTGGGAAAGCTTTAAAACTATGAAATGTTTGGATCATATGATTTAATTTTCACATTTTCTTAAATCAGTGGTTCTCAACCTTCCTAATGCTGCAACCCTTTAATACAGTTCCTCATGTTCTGGTGATCCCTTGCCCTGCTTGGAAGAGGCCACAAGACCCCTTTGTCAGGCCAATGCCACAGGTGCTATATAGAACTTCCCTCTACAGGCACCCTCAGACAATCGTAGCCTCCAGTGCCATTGACTGACATCCCCTCCAACCTATCAAGCTGTAGCTCACTCTTTCCCCCCTTCTTCCCCCCCTTCCAGACCTAATCCGTTTGTACATTTTTCTAGCTCATGGCAACCCCTGTGAAATGATCGTTCTATCCTCCCAAAGGGGTCCCAAACCCCAGGTTGAGAACCACTGTCTTAAATGAACTCTTCATCTTACCAATAATCTACTCTAGGAAGTATATGTCACCCATGGAACATATGCATAGGTACCTTGTGACTATAGCTGGAGGGATGGTTCTGCTCCAAATTTTAAGATAAGGTACCCTAGCTTATCAGTCCATAAGCCCCATTAGCTGAATATTTCCTATCATGGTAAAACTCCACAACATTTTTGTTTCTCCAAGGACAAGAAGGACATTTTAAACACTGAAACTGGGAATTAGAAACTTGGCCAATTTCTCTCTCTCTCTTTTCAAAGAATTTGAATTAAGAAATGCTAACATAACAGTCCAACTAAGTAGGTTTACCGGCAGAGAAGAAACCCTTGGACAAAGAGCCGTGTCCACCGATAAGCAGGAAATGTTGAAAACATGTGTTAAGCAATTTACAGCTTGCATTACACATAGTGGTTCAACTGTGTTTGATCAAACTTTGGCTGAACACAATTACTTGATTGCTTCTGTATATGCCTCATTTCTTTCCCCACTTAGACCAGAAATTTTATTTGCCTTTAATTTCTTAGCACCTTTCATTGGGGGAAGAAGAAAAGGAGACATTAAGGATGGGAATGGTGCCACAGCCCCAAGTGGAAATTAGGCCTGATAGCCAGGAATCTGTATTGTTTCTTAATTCTGTTTCATCAGTGTGTTGAGCAAACCTCAGCCTGATTACTATCCAAATGAAGTTCTTTTCCTTGACTAGACTTGCAACATACAGGTTTCTTTATTTTTTCATCAGTTCTTCAAAGAATGCAAGGCTAATCAAGATAAACACTGAAGTTAAGATTTTGGAAATTGATCTTTGAATAACTGATCTTTGTTGTAGCTACTAGGGTAGGAGAATGCATTCATCCACCCAGTTCTAGTCATTATTTCTTCAAAAAGAGGTCTAATCTTTCCTGTTTGGCCTGCTAAGGCTTTCCAAAATAAGGTTCTGTGGGAATTTGTGAGCAAATAAAAATGCACCATATTATGTATTTCCATAATATAGAAATAAAGGATAGAACAGTCTTCAGCTTTATTTATGTTTGGGGAGTCATTAATAAAATAAAATATTTTTTCTTTCTTTTCACATGCCAGTAAATGCATTAACTAGCAATTTTTTTTACTAGTCAAGAATCTGGAGATATGAAACAGTGTACTTATTTTTGTCCTCATGGTTAATGGCTTTTGGTTTTTTAAAGCATGGAGTTGTACACTAATGCTAAGAAACAGAATGGCTTGTTTCCTGAAGGCAAGTGAACAAATGTCTCATTCTGTACAGTGCAAGGCATTTGCATTATGCTGTCAATTGTGCAAGATCTTTAGGCAGTAAAGGCATTGGACCTTTGTGTAGTGGGCGGCATACAAGCTAAATAAATAAATAAATAAATAAATTTGGCAGAGAATTCCAGAGAATCTTCAAATATTTAGGAAAGCATGAGAAAAAGATGAAGAACTTACACTCTATTATTTCACACATGCAGTCTCTGTGTGCATTAATGATATCTTGACAAGCATCATGTTGTGTTGCCATGTCATCATAGAGGGAATGAGATCACTGGCACTAGAAGATAAATGCTGTATAAAAAAAATCCCTGTTCCATTTTGGTTTATTTTGACTTGTAAACAATGGGAATACAATCACACATCACCTACATTGAAGCAGAGACTCTTTAATTGGCAGCAATCTGCTACTGCTGGTGATGTTATTCCCCCTTTGTCAGTGTAACTACACAATGCATAGGATTTAATTCTAGGCATGCACAGAGTGTCACTGCTTACTATTAATTGGTCTTTTTGCCTTCATCCAATATCTTAAAGCAAATGACAATCTTACACTATATAATAGACATGGGCACGACTTGGCGAAATTCTTGTTTCCGTTTCCGTTCCTCGTTTCCGTTACGAAACGGTAACGACAATTAAGCCGTCAGAACTCGAACTCGAACCGATAAAAGAAAAATTGGGTCTGATTTGTCGTTGTCATTCATGGCATCGCGGCGATCGCACGATGCCAAGTGGCACAGAAAAAGTTTTTTTTAAAAAAACCCCAATTCCCGGCCAAAAAAGCAGGCAAAAATATGCCTGCCTGAGTGAGGGCGCCTACCAGAGGGGTGGTTTCTGGGGGGGTCCCCGGCCTCCCCCCCTCTCCTGTCCTGGGCTGCTCTGGTGGGGGGCATTCTCGTCGTCTCGCCATGCCATGCGGTGCGGGGGGATCCAAAATGGCGACCACAATATTTTTTTTGAAATTGTGGTCCAAAAACCCACCAAAGCACCACACAGAAGCATGCAAAAATTAGGTATTTTAACTGCCTGAATTTTTACAGTAGCAGCAGTGGGTTTTTCTTGCAACAAAACATCTCCATTTATTTTATTTTATTTTATTTTATTTTTATTTTATTTTTTTACACCTGCGCAATGATGGGCTGGCCATGGGATGGGACCATGCAAATTTTTGGAGCCATTCCACCAATCACATGGCCACTTGGCCAGGTTTTGACTGAGACTTCTGGGATGTGCCAGTCGGGCATAAAAAGCCCACCAACCCTAAGCCTAAGCCTAAGCCTAACCCTAACTCTAACCCATACGCCAGTACACTGTCCTTCTTAGTGGGTCAGAGGCACCCAGAGGTGCAGCCCACTAACTCACCCTAACCTTACCCGTAACCCTAAGCCTAGCCCTTGCCCTAACCCCAACCCTAAGGCAGATCTGTACTCGCATTGCACTATACGCAAGTAGTGCTGTCCTTCTTAGTGAGTCAGAGTAGAGCCACCCAAAAGAGAGGTGCCTCTGCCAGTGCCACTTGGTACGCAATGGCTACATGGTCATGTACCCTTCCTTTTCCCTTTGTAGCGGGCCAGAGGAGGCATCCACCCCAGAGAGGTGCCTCCAGGATCCCGCTAAATGCCTTCCCTTCGTAGCGGGCCAGAGGAGGCACCCCCCCCCCAGAGAGGTGCCTCCAGGTACCCCCCTAAAGCAGTACTAACGACAGACGATAAACGAAATGACAAATTTTTGAAAAATTTTGCAACAAACGGAAATGAGCCGAAACGGGCCGGCTCTGACACACGACAACTTGAAATGTCATTTTTCCAGGTCGTGCCCATCTCTACTATATAATAAAAGTGGGGCATAATGTGTGCTCTGGCTGGCCGAAGTGCTAGGTCAGGGGCTCCTTTGCCTACCCACCCGGCTGGCGTCACGTGGGTGCATCCTACGGGGCTGCTGGCAGAAGCATCAGTTTTCCTAAGGCCTCGCCATGTGGCAAGAGGCCTCTTTTAGATTCAGCTGTCTCACCACCCTCCCTCCCAGATAAGAGAATGAGATTAACTGGTTGCATAAGGGCAGATGGGAATTTTTTGGCTGCCACTCAGATTGGACCAGAGCGGCAATGTGTTTTCGCCCATCCCATTCTCTTTAGGCCAAGGAATGGTTCATACCCTGTCACAATAGGCAGGTAGTGCAAGCGGTTAATTTAAGTCAGGTGAAATTTATTGAATAATATGCTCTTATTTAGCCAGTAGCCCTCAATATCAATTAGGAAATTGATTAGGATATTAGGAACATTAGTTGTTAGGTGTAAATAGATTCAAATATGCGGAATGAGACCACAGATTGAAGGTTTTGGGAGGGTGCTGAACAGGTGGACAGTGCTTGTCTTATAATATTAGCAATCACTAACTGATCTGCTTGCACTACATTGAGGCCTCCTTGTTTAAGGGACATTTAACAGTTGAACTGAGTGAATTTCATATCAATAAATTGTGGCCCAATTTGAATCCCACAAACATGTCTTGCCTCTTTACTTCCAGGCTGGGTGGGCAATATCCCATAAACCAACACATAACTTGAAGAAGGAAGGAAGGAAGGAAGGAAGGATAAAGAAAGAAAGAAAGAAAGAAAGAAAGAAAGAAAGAAAGAAAGAAAGAAAGAAAGAAAGAAAGAAAGAAAGAAAGAAAGAAAAGCAACCATGATATTTAACCATAGCAATAAATAAATAATCCCTAAATTGGAATCTATTCCACTGGACTTGAGTTGAAGACTCTGATTGACATAACTGGAAATATTTCAGAATTCACTGTTGATAGCCCTATGATACATTGATGGTAACTCCAAAATACCATGGGATGTGAACCAGAGCCACAGTTGCAAGGCAAAGACAGAAAAGGCCAGTGGAAGGAGAGTCACTGCTTTAAATTATATTTTCTGCTTCAAGTTACTTTTTGAAATGAATGATTATCCCTAAATTAAACAAGCAATTTGATCTTTTTCTGGAGAAATTTGAGGAAATTATTTTCCTCAAATTTGTTGTCAATTTTATCTGCTCCCAAACAGGACAGAGTAGTTTAAAAGGCTGTGTTTGCAGAGCTATACAGATCCTGTTCTAGGCATGCTAAAATGCGCCAGAATCTGTCAATTGAATCAATGGGTATTGTGTGAGTTACAGTAAGTCCTCCATAAGTTCCCTTGACTCAAACTGGGCAACTCTAACTGCAGCTTAATGTACCATCTGAATCAATGGAATGTGTGGAGGAATTCTCAACATTCCCATCCTCTTAATGGGCCATATCTAGTGAGATTTACTATTCTAAGCAACAGTGTTTTGGCCAATGGACCCAGACTTCTCCTCTACCGACCCCTGAGCTAATAAAACTACACAATGTTAAACTGGCAAAAGTACACTCAGAGTATCAAGATCTGTATATTTTTAGATTTCACAAGAACAGACTTGACTTTTCTTTTTCTCTGTTTACTAGATGCTTCCAAGATATGTTCTCAAAAATGCATGGCATTTGACTATGCAAATATGCTAAATTCACTGAAGATACAGAGTGTCCAATTATGACCATTTGTGTTCAGTTGCCATTCTGCTGCCTTCGTAATGTTTCTGGGGAAAGCATCTTATTCATTTTTGGCCCAACATTCTAGGCCTGCTACAAAAATGACTGATCAGCATTTCTGTATGCATCAGCTTCGTGGATATTTCCAGATGCCAATGAAGCATTGCTATTTGTGTAGTTAAACTAAGGCATTGTTTAAGGTTAAATGCTTTTGTTTTCTTAATCAGACTTATTTTGCCATTCCAACTATGTTCTGTTGCAGATTGCCCAACTGAGAACTGACATTTGAGATACTGTCTTTTCGCTTTTTGTTTTCCTATGCTTTCCCTTCCCTCTACATTGCAGCATCTTCCTATCAAAACACCTCCTTACAATTTTATATCACTTATGTAATAGTTGGATCAGTATCAAGGACGGGGTTCAGCATAGCAGTTACTCCCACTGTTGATGATCTAGTTATAGATGGATGGACTCCAAGAACAATGTCCAGACTGCAAAGAATCTAAACAAGTTGGGCCCAAGCAAGAAGCAGTTCATTCATTCAGCTAAAGGCAATCCAAAAGCAGAGGCAAAAAAGTCAAAGTCCCAACCCACTCATATTCTTTACCAACAAGATATTAGCTAATTTGAGGGGTGAGGTGGCTCAGTGACCTAGACACTGAAACTATTGGCTGCAAAGTCGGCAGCTTAGCAGTTCGAATCCCGGGTGTCTCGCAGTGGAGTGAGCTCCCGCTGTTAACCCCAGCTCCTGCCAACCTAGAAGTTCAAAAGCAAGTAGATCAACAGGTACTGCCATAAAAAACCATGAAAAATCAGTACAGCATGGTCTAGAGCAGTGATGGCGAACCTTTTAGTGACCAAGTGCCCAAATTGTGATTCAAAACCCACTATTTTTTTCCTGCAAAGTGCCAATACAGCCATTTAACCTTAATCCAGGTGGCTTAGCCCACAGAAAGGGCTCTGAGTGCCACCTTTGGCACCCGTGCCATAGGTTTGCCAACCCTGGTCTAGAGCCATTCTTCAGACAATGTATCTGGCAATTTTCTGTTCCCAGGAATGAGGCTTATAGAACTAAGCTGCCTAGGCAGTGTCCAAGGTTCAGCTATAAGTATTCTAGAAGAAGACTCTCATCTGAGGAGACTCCCTACTACTATTGAGTACAGTACCCCCCCCCGATAATTTAAAATCCGCAATATGAAGGTGCAGAGCTGGGTCAGAACTGTGGGGCCTGTTCGGGGCCTCTTGTACTTACCCCGGGCCTCGCACTGCCCTGAACGGGCCTCTGGCAGACTTTCCAAGCGGTGGGGTGGTGGGGGGTCAGGCGCTGGCAGGGGCGGGGCAGCAGCAGGGGGCGAGGCGGCAGGGGGGCAGCGATGGGCATGGGGGCAGGCAGCAATGGGCACGGGGGGTGGGCAGCTGGCGACGGGCGGCTGGCGGGTGGGGGGGATGGACGGCAGTGGTCAGCGGCGGGGGGCAGGGGGGAAGGAGGCTGGCCAGCGCCCTCTCTCCATTTTGACATCCTAGGCAACTGCCTAGTTCGCCTTAATGGACGTGCTGGCCCTGCTTCTCGCCTTGATGCAGGTCCTTAGAAATGCTCCATGTACATTCCTTAGTAGCTTGAATTAATTTGGTGGAAATCAGTAGTATGTTCCAAGTAGAGTAGGACCATTGAATCAATGTGGATGTGGTGAGTTAACTCCTTCATCTTTTCTGTTGTCCCAGTGCTGCTTTAGTTGCAGTGTACTACTAAATTTCAGCTGCTGTGTGTGGATCAAGTGGCCCTTTTTGGATCAAGAAAGGTTTAGTCCAAAGCCAAAAAGTTTCAGCTCTCTCTTGCTAATATATATCATATCCTAGTAGCAACTTCAGTCAAACGGAGAAGCATATATTGGTAGGTCCCATTTGGTGGAACCAGCCTCCCAGTGATATTAGGACCGTGGAGCTCCTCTTAGCCTTTAGGAAGTAGTTAAAAACTTGGCTTTTCCAGGCTGCTTTTGGTGACTAATGGTGGTTTTATATATTTTCTTTTCCCTTCTTTTTTGCTTCCATCGTATATCCCATGTTTTTTTTAAAAATTGATTTTAATGTCTTGATTGATTGGGTTTCCTTTACTTTATTTTTATAGTTGAATTTTATCGATTTTCTTGCTGTGAACTGCCCAGATTTCCTTCGGAAAGTTGGACAGTATATAAATATAAATAAATAAATAAATAAATAAATAAATAAATAAATAAATGTTTTTTTTAAAAAAAACCACACCCATTACTAATTACCACAGATCTCTACATAAAAGCTTAGGAATTCTGTATTCCATATTAGAGATGGGCATGAACTGTAGGCTCTATAGTTCATGCTGGTACATCCTTTGGATGAACAAGTGTTCAGGGCTTTCCAAACCTGTCTTCTCTGATGTGTGCCTATTGAGAAGCAGTGCCCTGGACTTCCCTGCCACGCCTTCTCTGGCCACTGCCTCTGAGTGGATACACAGCTGAGGAAATGATAATCACTACAACATATTCATTCAAAGGACATACCAGTAAGATTTGCTAAACTGGAAGTCATGCCCATCACTATTCCATATATCTACTGCTGTAGGCATAAGCACGACAGAGATTTAAAATCTGTTCAGACAGATCTGTTATGCTTCTAGGGAAAAAAAGAATAATTTTTTTCTGTGTGGCAAGAGTAATATTTCTTCCTGATAGGATAACTGGTAGGGGATAATTTTTTTCTATTACGGAGAAATCGTAACCATAAATCATCACAGCTTTTATTTGTAAAATAACACCACTATAAAAACATTTCAGTGGAGATGGTTTTGAGGGTCACTGACACCAAAAAAGAAGAGAATAAAAGAAAGGAAAGCAGATAGATCTGGGCATACCCTGGACCTGGTGTTTACCTCCACATCGGAGGATTCTAATCTGAGGGTAGGGGACGTTGTCTCCCTGCCCGTGTCATGGTCAGACCATCATCTGCTGGCCTTTTCCCTATCAAGGCTTTCAGGGAGCTTCCTGGCGGTCTGGCCGATGATCAGGCCGAAGCCGTGGTAGACCATTGGTTTGATGATGTATCCCGGGCTGTCGACTGGATTGCCCCTAGGCGCCTCCTCCATTGCCGAACTAGATCTTCGCCGTGGCTTATGGTGGAGCTGAGAGCAATGAAACAAGAGCGGAGAAGGCTGGAGAGCAGATGGAGGACGGACTGGTGGCGTTTAATGAGGCTGCAGTCACAATCCAGACTAGGTGATACATCCAGGCAATCAGGGAGGCTAAAACATCCTTTTACTCCCTGACAATTAGTGAGGCCTCGAACCGCCAGGCGGAATTATTCTGTGTGGTTCGCGAACTCACTAATCCTAGTCTGGCAAGGCCTCCTCCTACTGAGTTCAGTAGTGAGATGTTTGCAGTCTTTTTTAGAACTAAAATAGAGGCCAACCGGGCTGGTCTTGATTCCGGTTGCTCTAGTCTACCCTCGGCATCTCCCAATGCTGCGCCCCCTCCGTCTCCTCAACTGGTTGAGTTTGGGCCTGTCTCCTCTCTTGAGGCCTCCAGGGCTCTGGCACATTGCCGGCCTGCATCCTCCCCCTTCGATCCTTGCCCATCCTGGCTCATAAAAACTGCCGGAGGGAACATGCCTCAGTGGGCTTCCATTATTTCCACTGCCTCCTTCAGGGAAAGGATCTTTCCCTCTCACCTGAAGGAGACAGTGGTGAAGCCCATTCAGAAAAAATCTGGCATGGCATCAGACGAATTGGCAAATTACTGTCCAATTGCCAATGTTCCCTTCATGGGCAAGGTTATCAAGAGGGTGGCTGCTGTCCGGCTCCAGACATACCTGGAGGGAGAACGGATTCTTGACCCATTCTACTCTGGGTTCAGGCCGGGTCGGGGGACTGAGAGAGTCTTGGTCGCACTGCAAGATGACCTCCTCCGGGGGGATGACAGGGGTAGCTCTACCTTGTTGGTCCTTCTGGACTTGTCAGTGGCCTTCAATACCATTGACCATGGTATCCTGCTGGACCGGCTCTCCGAGATAGGTATCGGAGGCACTGTCCTCAGTTGGTTCCGATCCTTCTTGGAGGACTGTCCCCAGCGTGTTCAGCATCGGGGGAGTTATTTGCCCTGTGGATGCTCCCTTGTGGGGTACCGCAGGGGTTGTCCCTCTCTCCCATGCTGTTCAACATCTATGTAAGGCCGCTGACTGAGGTCATAAGGAGATTTGGAGTCTGCTGTCATCAGTACGCTGATGACACGCAGCTCTATCTCTCCTTTTCCACCTCTGCAGTGGAGGCGGTCCAGACCCTCGACCAGTGCCTGGATGCAGTCATGGCATGGACCAAGACCAACAGGCTCAAACTCAACCCTGAGATGACCGAGGTTATGTTCTTCGGGACTTCTCCCTCCAGATATGGAGGCCCTCTCCCCAGTCTGGAGGGCATGCCCCTCCAGCTGGCGGCCAGTGTCTGGAATCTGGGCATGGTCATGGACCCTGCTCTCACCATGGAGGCCCAGGTGGCCAGCGTGTCCAGGACTGCCTTTTCCCAGCTCCGTCAAATTGCCCAGATTCACCCATATCTTGATGGGGAATCCTTGAGAATGGTTGTGCAGGCGTTGGTGATCTTGAGGATAGATTACTGCAACGCTCTTCACATGAGGTTGCCCTTGACTCTCCTTCGGCGACTGCAGCGGGTTCAAAATGCGGCAGCCATACTGGTGGCGGGTGTGCATCAATATGACCACATCACCCCAATTCTGGCTCACCTGCATTGGCTACCCGTTGTGTCCCGAATTAGATTCAAGGTCCTGATTACCTGTCAGAGCAGATCTCCCAGTGGTCAACTTCGGCCCGACCAACCAGAGTGTCATGGGCGCACTCGCTGCAGGTGGCCACGCCCAGGGAGGCTCGGAAAATGTCGAGTTGCACCTTGCACAGTCTCTGCCAGCCTTCCAGAAAGCTCTGAAGACCCTATTGTTCCAGGAGGTGTTTGGTGACTCTTAGCTTTTTCTTTTTTCTTATAGGTCTGCCATCTGCCTGTTCATTTGCCTGTTCTTTGTCTGTGCTTACTGATTTTACCTTGTTTATGCAGTTTTAATTGTAATAATTTGTTTGTTGTGAACCGCCCAGAGTTCCTTCGGGAAGACGGGCGGTATGTAAGCCTTAGAAATAAATAAATAAATAAATAAATAAATAAATAAATAAATAAATAAATATGAGAACATCTACAAATTAATAACTACAAGACATATATTAAACTGCAAGCAAAAGTACTTCTGAATTACTAGCCTCAGTTAACAATTATAAATCAGAGACACAAACACACAAAGCCCACATAGGAGACAAATACATGTGTCATTCATTGTCAATACTAAAACATATTAGTTATAAGAAGACTGTGAGTAATTGATTTCCTGTCTATATTTGTGAGAGATGTGAAATATTTAATACAGACCCTTCACTCTGTTTTAAGCAATATTTTTGTGTACCAAGAATCTTTATTTCCCATTCCACCAACAAATGCCATAATACTTCCTTTAGATGTAGGGTGGCCAACCCCTGGTGGATTGCAGATCCCAACAGCACTCATTGGGGGTGATGGGAGTTAGAACCTGATAACATGTGAAGGGCCACTCTTCTCCTTTGCCCTAAGTTGTACTGCTAGCTATCAAAACTGAAAATGCACTTTTCCATATATCACCTCTGAAAGTGCCCAGGCATTCATCTATTTTGGTGTGATCATGAATCAATTCTCCTAGGCTTCGGGTGGAGGGAACAGCCACTGGTTGAAGTGCTTATTGAGCACTAAAGGATATGTTAGCAGCTGGCATCTGGGAAATGCAACTGCCAGGTTCGAAACCCCCTGTGAGTCAGCTTGGCTTCTGTAAGCTACTGGAGAACTCCAAGTGTGAAGACAAAAAAAGCACTGTGAATGATACTGGCCACAGACAGAATGACAAGCAAATGTTCTAATTACAGGCTTGGCTTGTGCCAATGTACTCTCAGATGTATATGTACATTTAGATTTTTTTTCCAGATATTATGTACACTGCCAAACATAACTGATGTGTTCAACGTATGGTGTTTCAAGGTAATGCAGATATTAAAAGAGAGCTGTCTACTATGAAAAGATTGTTTTTCACTCCCCTTGCATGACCCCTCAGCTCAAAGGTGGGCAAAGTACAGCCTGTGGATAGCTTTCAGTCCCCAAATGGCTTGTTTGCAGACCCCCAGATTACCCCCAGAGAAGAAAAAAGAAAATATGAAATAAAAGGGTATTTCTTAAAACCAAAAATGAGTTTCTCCTCTCTAGGAATGATAGCTTTTGTTTTCGGTTGGTGATAGAAGATGATGCCAATAAATATGGAAAACAACAAAATGGCTCACTGTCTGGAAACTGTGGGCAGAATATGCTTTCCACTTGGCAAATGAGGCTATATTGCTGGCCGAAAAAGACAATATTTTCAAATGACTGCTTAGGAAAATTAAAGAAAGTGAAAGAGTAAGTTTACTGTTGTTGAATATTAAAAAGACAAAAGAAATATCTGCAAATTAACTTTATGTTGACAACAAAGAACCAAAATAGCTTGGCTGAATCATTGATCCAAAAGCAGGCTGCATCCAAGAAATTAGAAGAAAATTATAGGAAGAAAACTACATCCTCAATCCAATTAAGTCTGTTAAAGAAGCTAATATGATATACTGGGATGACTGCATTTTGGATATACCATGTGAAATTAAAGGTAACTGGAAAAGACAGGAATCTTAGCAAAAAGTGAAAGCCAAAAGGAAATGGCAAAACCTAACATAAGATGGACTGACTCACTATAGAAAGCCACAAGCTTTAGTTTGTATGACTTGAGCAGTGTTCTTCATGGCAGAAACTTTTGGAAAGTCATTAATTAATACAGTTGTCACAAGTCTGTAGAGATTTGGCAGCATCCAACAAACCTTCACTACATTATAATTTATTGACATTGTTTCTACTATTCTATAGTTTGAACTAGCCATAGTTCTGAATTTGGACATTATAATAAACTATTATTAGAATAAACAAGGAAGTAAATCCAGATCATGTCCCTTTCAAATACAAATCACCCACTATACCAGGTTATTGAAAGGATTGGCCATGTTCAGCGAAGTGGGTCCAAGCTACCTCAAAGATTGAATCTCAGACAATGAACCGGCTCAGGTATTAAGGTCATCAGGAGAGGCCTTTCTCTCCATCCCACCACCCTCACAGGCATGTCACATGGGAACACATGAAAGGGCCTTCTCAGCTGCTGCTCCCAGACCCTGGAACTCCCTTCCACTAGACTCCAGAATGGGCCCATTTCTGGTGTCTTTCTAGAAACAGGCAAAGACCTTTCTCTTCAGGCAAGCTTTCCCTGAATGATAGACTACCTATTACGTGTCTTTCATATGAATCTATAGGATCACATAGATAGACTTTACGTTTATAACCACTTCTAACTTTGTGTGATTACATTGACATTATGTTTTAAATGTTAGTTTCCATCACTCATAACTTTACAGGGAATTTTACTCTCTTTTTAGGTCCTTGCATTCTCTTGTAGCTTTAATGTAATGTCTTTTAATGCTGTAAGATGTCCCTCAATTCCCTGTTCTCAATACTAGAACATGTCTTAATTGTACTGAACTGCATATTATCCATCATTACTGTAAGCCGCCTTGGGTCCTTTTCCAAGGAGAAAGACAGGGTAAAAATACTCTTAAATAAATAAATAAATAAATATGTAGACTGTGGACTAATAGAGAGAGCACCTCATGCTGACACTGTATTATGAGGTATTCATGGCTTTTGAATTTTCTCTATCACTTTATCAGTTCCCTACTTCTCTAACAACTCTATATTTGTAAAGGCAGACACATGCACAAAATAGAAAAGGAAGAGGTTTTCAGAGAGGTGGGCTGGAAAGTAAAAGTAGGCCAAATAGTGTTCATAATAATAATAATAATAATAATAATAATAATAATAATAATAATAATAATAATAATAATAATAATAATAATAATAATAATAATATCATTGATGTTGCTATACCAGGAGATAGTACAGTCACTGAGAAACAACTTGAAAAAATTACCCGATATCAGGATCTCAAAATTGAACTTCAGAGACTCTGGCATAAACCAGTACAGGTGGTCCCAGTGGTAATTGACATGCTGGGTGCAGTGCCCAAAGAGCTAAGCAAGTATTTAGAAGAAATTGGAGTTGACAAAGTCACCATCAGCCAGATGCAGAAAACCACCTTACTAGGATCTGCTCGCATAATTCGCTGATAAATCACTGAGTCCTAAATGCTTGGGAAGTGTTCGACTAGTGATTGGTAAATCCAGCGTAGATAGCTGTGTGGTTAATAGATAATGATGATGATGATGATGATGATGATGATGATGATGATGATGATGATGATGATGATAATAATAATAATAATAATAATAATAATAATAATAATAATAATAATAATAATAATAATAATAATAATAATAATAATAATAATAATAATAATAATAAATTCCTCTTTCTGGATCTAGACACTATCATGAAATAGGGCTGATGAACATACTAGAAGCAGAGAAACCAGGGCTTCCTTCAAAATGCTAACACAACATGAACGGGACAACATGTTTTTGAAAGCAGATGATTTGTTCATAGCGTCATACAAATTTGTCCTATTGACTTTTCCAGATTTCCTTTGGGGCTTCAACAAGCCCCAGAAGAGCTTCTGGTAACCTCTGTGTAGAATAATTGCAAGGATAGAGGGACCCACCAGAACAACATATCATTTGTCATATTCTTTATGAATATGATGTGACAAGTGAGACTCCATTAATATCCCTTTCCCTTTAGAGTTTTTATTTGTTTTCAGCTTTAATTGTTTGATGTACTGTTTTATTTACTCTGAGTTTTACTTATGTCTGAATGACCTTGTTCTGTATCATGCTGGTGAGCTTGGAATGGGCTTGATTATTTGAGAATGATTTGTTCGTAATGCCTAAAACACATTTGTAACATACGCACTTGAGTGTGTATCTTTATGTTCTTGGCAAGAAGAGCTTCAAACACACTTGAATTCCCCGCACAAGTTAATCCAAGTTGCTACAGTAGAGAGTGCCCCGCCTTCATTGACATCATTTCTCCTTCTAAAACATTTTAAGGGATGGTAGTAATTGAGAAGATTTTTTAAACCACCAGGTGGCAAGCTTGGATCATAAAATTATTCACACCATATGAACAGTTTGAAAGCATATACAAGTGGACCCTTGAATAACAAACGGTTTGTATAACATAACATTTGTACAACATAAAACATTCCGGAGATAGGGGAAATTTACTTAACAATTGCCTATGGGGCAAATCTGTACAACATAAAAATGGGATCACTCTGTTTTCAATGCATTCCTATGGGAAATTTGTATAAAGGAAGATTTGCTTAACATAATTTCATTTGGAATGAATTAGTTCCTTTATACAAGGTACCGCTGTAAAGGTTAGTAGATAAATAGGTACCACTGTAAAAAGTGGGAAGGTAAACAGTGTTCCGTGCAGCCATGCCGGCTACATGGCCACGGACGTGCACAACACTGGCTCTTTAACTTGAAAATGGAGATGAGCATAGACCATACAACTAGCACACATGTGCAGGGGGAACATTTATCTTTACCTTTTATGAATCATTTCTAATCCCTCCTCCTCATTGTTAATTACAATATATATTTGCTTCTTCACAACATGTACTCAGTGCCTCAAACTGGAGTTGATGGGCTAAGTATACATTAGAGGCTGGTTGAAAAATTGCGGAGGGTTTCACATTTTAATACAGGGTTCTCCAATTCTGTTTCAATGTGCCTCAAACTGAAACAGATCTTAATGCAATTTGCATTTCCAAGCTTGGGTTGTCATTTCCATGACAACCAGAGATGGACACAAAATGCCAAAATGCCATTCGTTTCCGTTATTTGGCCCCTGGGACCCCACTTCGTTCTGTTACCATTATTCAGGCCCCTCGGTCCCGCTTCATTTCCATTATTTTGATTTTCGGTGAGGCCGTCGGGAGCCCTCCCACCGGGGCCAGGCACCTCCGGAGCTGGCATTCCAGCTGTGCAGCGGTGGCTGGCACAGCTTCCAGCGGCCCCTGCCCTCTTGAAGAAGCACCCAAGGACAAAAGGGGTCCAGCAGCAAACCGAGCAAAGGTACCTCCTGAGTCCTGACTGGCAAGCACCCAGCTCCGGCTGCATACACCACTCACCGGCTCCTCCACACACGTGGGGCAGCTTAAGGGCGCCCACCTCATGCTCCTCCTCATCCCGGAAAAAGAAAGGACAGAAGTCAATATAAGGAGAGGCATATTGAGTTATAAAAATAGGGTGACTGGTGGCAGGCATGGGAGTGGGTGTGGTCCTTCAAGTTCCTGTAATGGGCAGATATAGCCCCTACATCTCTGACAGTTGCTAGGCCTTGTTTCAAGGCCTTCGATATTGGCATTCCTTGGTCCTCTACCACAACCAAGAAAAATGCTGATATGCCCTATCTCATTGTCTTCTTACCAAACAACCACAGGCTGGACAGCAATTGAGGTCAAGACAGACATAGACTTAATGCCAGACCACAGGGATTCCACAGCCCATTTCAAGTGGTTGCAGCTGGTGAGCTCATTCAGAAGACAGGATGAAACCCTTTTTTGCTGGCCAGGAAAACTAAACTGATGCACCATCAAATGTAAATGGAATGGGTATGAAATAAGTCTTGTCCACATCTATTCCAACATAGGCTTCAGTATGTGGTACAAAGCAGATGAACATCAGCAACAGAAGGGCTTCTTAAAAGCAGATTTTTCCAGCAGCGCAAATGCCTTGTCAGAACCCTGTCTCAGAAAACCAAACACAAATCATTAGGCTGAAGGTTACAAGCACCAAACTTTACACTTTACTTCCAAGCATTTGCAGGCTTGTGTGGATTGTTTAAATACTTAATGATATGCATAACCAGTCTATTTTTTCTCTGTTTTCATCACCTGCCCATCTATCAGTTTCCAACAGCACTATTTTCCCAGATGCATATTTTGTTCCCACCTGCATGCTTAAAACGGCCTACAGTAACAGCAATCCACTTCCACATCAGCCTGGGTTCCATTTGGACTTGAGGCAAACAGGTCTAAATAGCTTAGAAGAGTAAAGGTTAATCCATGTTTTCCTTAGGGCCCAAAGATTAGGATCGCTAGAAATGTTAAGAACATTTTTATCTATCTTGAAATGCATGAAAGTGTTCAGATCTCAAAAAGATTCTCATTGTTTCTAGTGTAAAAAACTAGATGTTCTACTTTTATTTTCATGGATGTATGTGTCTTCATTTTTCTATGCAGATTTCTCAAAATCTACATATTTTGTGTGCTTTTCATATTGATATTTTTCCAATATTAAAGGATGCTAGCAATATTAAGGAATGTACATTTCCCCCCTGCAAGTTTCCCACATACCCATATTTCATTTTAAAATATTGTCGTGTTGTCATTAGAGATGGGCACGAAATGACTTTTTTATTCGTTCTGCTATCCGTTATTCGTTCTGCCCTGAGCACATCCGATCTTGCTTGATTTCGGAAGCTAAGCAGGGTCAGCCCTGGTTAGTACTTGGATGGGCGACCACCAGGGAATACCAGGTGCTGTAGGCGCCTGGAGTAGGAACTGACAAGCCACTCCAGTACTTCTGCCAAGAAAACTCCATGGATATGGAGTCACGTAGAGCCGGTCAAGATTGTAATGACATAACACACACACATGTAATGGAACGAATAATGACCATGGCACTGGTTTAGGCATGAAACGAACAGAAACAAGAAAATTACCTTCGTTACTGTTTGTTTTCATTAATGGCGGTGCACAATGAAATGGTCTGGTGCTGGTCTGGAGTTCCGGTGCCATGGCGACCAGGGGGAAAAAAGCCCGGGCACGGCAACCATTGGGAATTCCACCCCACCACACCACACCTGCGGTGCTGGAATGAGCCAAGTCTTTACCTCTGCCCACCCCAAGGCGATTCCAGCCAGGTGGAAGCTCGCTTGCTTACTGATGGTCCAACTGGAGTCCTCACCCTGGCAGAGGCGGCAGAGGAAATATTTCTGCTGGGTGGTCAGGAAGATCATGCCACCCACATTCAACTGCACCCATTTGCCTTGGTGGCCCAGTCGGGAAGAAGGCAGTGGCGGCAGTGGCTGGTGGGGCTGGTGGGGGCTCTCCCAGGCATAAGGAGCCCTCTGCACAGGTGCTGCTTCCTCCCCATCTCATCTCCCTCACTGGCTCACTCGCACCCGGCATCCCTCCTCCTCCTCCTCCTCTTCTTCCTCCTCCTCCTCCTTGCTCCAGAAAACAGTTACAGGAGAGATTCAGGTGCAGCAGAGAGCCAGAGAGAGAGGATTCTGGGAGTTGGAGTCTTCCAAGGGCCCTCTGCACAAGTCAAGGCAGGGGAAAAGGGCGGATCTCAGTCAGTATGTGGGCGGAAGAAGACTCCAACATGTCATTGTTCCATCTCCCTGGTGCTGGCCAATCAGGAGGTGTTCAGGGACATGCACCATCCCGCCTCTAACTTCCTGGTTGCAGTATCGCCCTGATAAGGCAAGATAACTCAGTGGGTGATTTCATTTTTCAGGGTGGGTCAAAGTTCCGAACAGCGCCTGTGCTGTCGTGCTTCATTTCAGAACCAGACCCATTCCGAAATGAAAAGCCCACGGCTATTACAGTTTGTTGAGGAGAGGAATTGAAAATGGTGGTCGTGGGATGACAGAATTCATTGGAAAAGGGCATATCTTGCTAGATAGAGGCCTGAAGAGGAGCTCTTGGTAGCACAATATGTTATTGTGGGTCATATTTGCCTGGACTAAAGGATAATATTTAAAAGTGCTCATTGCCAACCTTGCAAATTTTCTGTAATCAATTAACAGATGAGAAATATTCCTGTTCCTAATATTAGATATGTTAAAGGCAGAACCAAACATTCAACCAAAATTGCTTTGGAGAAAATGTGCTTTCTTGAAACTGCTTCACTTTTGCCTCATTGCCCTAATGAATGCTCCTTTGTGTCGCACCCAAGAAAGGTGATTATGACCACTGATTCACAAAGTCATTTTGCTCTGAATCACTGTTAGCCAAAAGGCCATTCTTAATTGGGCTTCCATTTGACTTGTGGAAACTAGTATATATGGCAGTTAACATTCCACTTGCATTTGAATCAAATACTCTCCTCCACCTTTTTGACTCTTTCCAACAATGATGTCACCACTTTTGCCATAACTCAGAGAACATTCCCTTTTAATCAAAGCACTTTTTCAATATTTTCATAAAAGAACAATAAAACAAACACACTAGATATCATTAATAGAAATTTGACAAAAAAGTAAAATATTTGTTATTAAGAAACAAATCAAATAATTAGACATTATTTTTAAAGAATCAGATTTTTTTTTCCTAACCAAGACAGAAGTAAGACTAGAATGGAAGGCTCAGATTACTGTGTAGATCAGTGATGGCAAACCTTTTAGAGACCAAGTGCCCAAACTGCAATTCAAAACCCACATTTTTTTCGCAAAGTGCCAATACAGCAATTTAACCTGAATACAGGTGGCTGTGAAGATGCGATGTCAGGTGCCCACAGAAAGGGCTCTGAGTGCCACCTTTGGCACCCGTGCCATAAATTCACCAACACTAGTATAGGTAATCAACAGAGGCATGCCATGTATGTGCAAAGTGTCTTATTTTCACAGGCTTTAGGTTTTCTTCTTCTGAGGCAGGTGAATTCCTGATGCAGTGATGGCGAACTCCATAACTCCTACAGTTCTTTCTAACTGGCAATCTAGGCTCAGAATTCTTGGAGTTGTAGGTCCAAAACATCTGGAGTGCCAAAGGTTCACCACCACTGGTATAGGGCATGCTTATAAATGCTATCCATCCATTATGACAGCCATAGGGCAAAATCAGTTTTTAAAGACTTTCTGGAAGACTTGTGATAGCATTATTCATCTATTTTTAGATATAACTATACATGTTTTTATTATTTCTAGACTTCTGACAGATCAGACTTTTCAGGAGAGCTACCATAAATTGTTCTGTATCACTACCCCCAGCAAAATGATATAGAACTTAAATTCTGGAAGTCTTTAGAATCCCTATTAAAATCTGTATGAGTGTGAGGCATGTGCCAGAAGGTGTTAAGCCTGAGAATTTATAAGACCTTTATCTGAATTAGAACAGATTTAATAAAATGAGATTGACTCCATCAAGTATTGCACAAAATTGAGACACATTCCCCATCTGTCATAGACCAGGTCTCTTCTTCATCGCCCTTACAATATGACTTTTGTAGCAATGCTTCTATATTTTCCATAGGCTCTAATTGTCAAACTTAAACACCTCTTACTTGGTCTTCTAGCTGCTTTCCCCCTGAAAAACCATTCTCAGACAAGCCACTTGTCTGCCATTCTTAGTTAGCATTAGATATATAGTGAGGCAGATGTCTTAGACAGTAGTAGAGATGTCATATCAGCAGCACTCCATTCCATGATACGTCATGTACCAAACTAGATCCAAGGGAACAACTCTTGTGATACCACAAGAATAACCTGATGGTTTGCCAGAGGCTCGACAAGGCAAGTGTGACGGATTCACACTGTCCATGTTGCCTTCTTGTGATGTGTCCCAACTATGTACAAAATTATAACTAAGAGAGAAATCGTTTTGAGTAGCATTAACTTATGCAGTCAAAGTGACTGAACAGTGTTTCTTACATGTAGCTGGTTTGAAAAAAAGACATGTGATGGCTAAGATTACCACGAGATTGCTTCATCTGCATATGTCACATCTTTCATATGACTGGCTTGCACATGAATCCCAGGAAACAACATGGGAGGCCTATTTTTGTAATGTGGAACACCCCCCCCCCCGGTCAAACGGCAGGTCCTTAATCAGGCAGCATCCTGCAAAAGGTAAGTTCATGTCAGAGTATCATTCTCAAAGTGTTGTTGTTTGTGTTTTAATCTGATACAGCTCGAGTAGATGAAGATGTAAATAATGACTGGTTCCCATTTTGTGGAGAATGAAAGAAAAAAAATTTTAAAATTAAAAACAAAACAAAAATATTATGGCACCTTAACTATTAACTGCTGTATTATAATGTGGGTTTTCATGGACAAAGCTCTTTCCTTGGACATACTCTGCACATAGGTTTTCTCTCTCCAGGTGTTGAGAATCATGTTGTTTCAAGGCTCTCAATGAGAGGCAGAGTTTGGGAATTTTACTTGTTAGTTCTACAGCTCTAAGTTGGTATGACAACAACAACAACAACAACAACAACAACAACAACAACAACAACAACAACAACAACAACAACAACAACAACAACAACAATGGTGACCATGAAACCAGATGCTTCCAATCAGAGATAAAAACACCATGCTCCCCTGAGCCCACATTTCAAAGCCACAAAACTCTGATCTAGAACCAGCATTAACAGTGCCTGAAGCATATCAACTGTAGGGACAGTATATTTTTCTCCAAGAATTCCACAGTTCCGTAATAGGACAACCCAAAATCAGTGAACCCCAAGCAAGAACACTTGGAGCGAGTTAAATGGTAGTCAAATATCTTGCCTCTAACATTTCCCTGTTAGTGAGTAATAGTAGGGCTTGGGAAGGGCGGTTTAGCCTAATACAAATTTTCAAAAGCCTCAGGTCAACTTCATTCTTGTCCGGGCAGGCTGCTCTTTCAGAGTTTACTCCATGTGCTAAAATGTTCAACCAGCAATTAATTCCTTGCATTCCAAATTCTCTTCCTACTGCACTGACCATGAGAACAAGAAAAATTAAAATAAAGTGGACTTAAGAAGAATAGGTCATAGATGTTTGGCAGTGAATACTGAAGAGCAGCAGTTGCCCCCTCATAGTGTTCATACTGTCCATTCACTTTTTTCCTAAATGAGGAGTTGTGCATTTTTCCTAAGCTAGTCTCCTACAAGATGGCAGTTTCCATCTGACTTTAAAGTAAGAATAAAGCATGAATCCAATCAGCATCTGCCCATTACATATAGGAGGATCTCACATTTTTATCCTAAGGCAGCAGGGCCAGGCCCTTTCTTCATGTGACATTAGTTACATAAAAGAGGACATCAAAAGAAGGCTCAGGTCTCATACAGCAATACTGCCTATGTGGGTATGTATCAGATATGCTACAGCTTATATATACATATTGTAAGGATTCTTCATATTGAAGACAGAAGAACAAAATTAACAAGGTCATTGGAAAGCAATAACATAAATCTCTCTGTTTTAAATATATATTTTTCCCAGAATATATTAGATTTTCCTCAAGGTAACTTAAAAGCATATGCCATCTATATATTTCCTTGTCAACCACATTGAGGGTGGCTAACTAAGATACTGGTTTAGAAAGCAAGAAACATGGGATTTGAACGGATAATTTAATGGAAAAAAAGTGTTCAAATGACTCATTAGCTTCTGAGAAAAAAATATATAATTAACATATTGAGGAAGTTGTTTGCCACAGAAATGACACTCTCTTTCCACTCAAAATTTCTCAACTGGAAATTCCCATAACTTTCAATGGAAGGCTGATTTGTTTACATCACAATCTTCTGCCTTTTCTCCTAAGATGAAAATACCATTTTGAGAACCACTGGTCTTCTATTATCGTGCCATGTTCTACATTAGATGGTGATAAGTGACTTTGCTTGATGCTGTGCTGATCACTATTTATTTCAAACAGCAATTTTTTAAAACCCTGTGAGGAGATGGAAGACTCTCTGCCACCATCATATTGGGTAGGTTACTACTCTGGAGTAGATTACTACACACAGTTTTATATGGCAGCTACAGGGCTATAATTATGCTACTGGGAATCATGATTTTGCATAACGGTTGCATGAGACTATTCAAGAATTTATTAATCAAATACAGTAGCATGTATTGGCAAGAACAGCCATTGCCTGCATTGGCCTAAAGAAATTACGTTGGAGTTTTTTCTACAAGTGTGCAATTCCTATGCACTATTACAGAATTATTCCTCTTTTCCTACTGTCATACTCCTTCTGGTATATCTTTTACAAAATAAATACACAATAAATTCCAACCAGTCTAGGACTGTTTTACAAATTTCCACTTCCCCCAGACAAAGAATCATAGAATCAAATAATAATTGAGGTGATGGACCCAATAAGACCAACCCCTGCTCAATGCAGGAATCCAAATTAAAGCATTCTGATTGGCTGCTGGTAGCAGTCCATAAAATGCTACTGGATTCTCAAGGTAGTTCGACTGGCAAAAGGTAAATGAAAGATTGCAAAGAGAGAGAGAGAGAGAGAGAGAGAGAGAGAGAGAGAACTATAAAGAAACATGAAATGTGTGTGTACTCCTCTTTTGTTGGCAGAAGTCATGTTTTAGAGACTCTCTTTGGAAATCAATTAAACAGCACAAAACACATGAAAAGAGTTTTTTTTTTCATATTTTAGATCTTCTTAAAAACATAAAAGACTAATTGCTAACTCAGAGCTGTGAATAGAATCTCATAATTATTGTGATCCCAATCTTGGAAGCAATGTACCACAAGAAAACATAGAGAGCACTGTTTTTTCAGACTAGATTTGTCCAAACCACACAGCTAGATTGTTCTCAAGGTAACATAAGAACATATGCCATCTCTGAACCTTACTGTAACCATTATGTACGTGCTCACATAAGATATTAATCTAGACTATAAGAGGGGGAAAATAGAAGCTGAACACCATCACTAGTGGAGAGAGTGTTCATCAGATGGAATGTGTACAAATGTAAAGAATACATACATAATAAATAAATGAAAAGATATTTTTAAAAATATTGTTTTTCAAATTACTCCATTTCCAAGAATAAAATGTAATTAATGTATTTAATATGTTGTTTACCCATAGATACCCAGAAAGATTGGTTACACCCCTTCTGTTCAATGCTTCTAAGATTACATAGATCCCATGTTACCCAGAATGTCATGATCAATAAAGGATTATTTTGGGATGGGCAATAAGGTCATAAGGTTAACAGCCTGCAACATCCCTACTTTTCCTGGTATAACAATATTTACTCCTCTTTAGAATGGGATAGGAAAAGGAAAACAACATTTTGGACAAACTGTTTCAGCCCATGGTCAAACACCTAGAAGTGCACTTTACTATTATTTTAGAATGCCAGTGTTTGTGTTATTTGATGTTTTGTGGAAATGGCAGTGGAAACAGTAAAAATAGATGTTTCTGCAGACAGGGACCACGTGGTTTTCTAGTTTAGCAAGATGGATTATGACATTTTAAGGAAAATGGGTCATAAATCTCTGGAAGTTTATTTTTCCCATTTTGTATATCCAGTATCCTTTGTCATAATGATTAAGGTTTCTTACTCAATATTTTGTTTTTGCTTTTCTGCCAGTCACTTGTAACCTCATTGCAAAACCAACCACTGGTGTCAATGTGGATTTTACTGTGTGGATTAAGTGTTCCTTGTGCCATATATTGGCATTTGCTGGTGCTGCTGCCGCCGCCGCTGCTGTTTTATCCACAGGATCCAAGTTTGGAGAAGTTACATTTTGCCATCTTCATGCATGAAAGATTGGAAAACTTATTGTGAGCAACTAGTCCTCCAGAAAAAGGAAATGCAAACAATTTTCCATAATAAGGCATTGACTTTGAACCTACAGTTCCTTCTCTAGGGGTGATGGGGCATATACAATGGGGTAAATTTGAGATTAGAACTGTTTTCGTCTCCTGCACCCACCCACCCTAACCCCTATGTGCTTTATGTTACAAAGAATTCCTTACCATGTCAGCAAAATATGTGTCTTTTTCAAGAAAACACTGTTCACATAATCAGTGAATGTACGAGCGGGACATGGCATTAGTGTTGCTTTAACTAGCCATACATCTGCAACATGCATGCAACTGTATAAGCAGTTCTGGAATGGGGAAAATTTTCTGATTATGATAATAAAATAATACTCTGAGGTGATGGGAGAATATACAGAGACAGCTAGGCAAGTTTCTGCAATGTAGATTTCAGTGGTGGTCCCACCCTCCCACAGTTGCTATTATCTTGCCTTTTGGGATTGAAGAATTATAAACAGCTTATTTATCTTCTTCAGTCCTTAGAGGCATCCCTTTCCTCTCAGATAGGTACAGTACTTGTTTGAAAAACCATATTTCCGTGACGGTATGGGACAAGAGGCTAAATAATATGGATAGCTACTACCATCTGACTCCCTCCAAAGCCTTTTCCCTCCCCCACTGTCACTAGAAAGACTTCAAGGTATTAACTATGACATAAAAAGCCCTAAATGGTTTGGAACGTAATTGCCTGACAAAGCACCTTCTCCCAATAAGAACTGCCTGCAATACCTGGTATTCCCAGGTGGGGCATTTGAGAGCACTTATTCCAAGGGAGGCCAGTAAAGAGAAAACAAGAAACTGGGGCATCTCAAGGATTGCCCCACACCTTTGGGATACTCTTCCACCAGACATCTGTTACTGAGGAAAGCAGTAATAAAAATATTTATTTCTGTAAGCTGCACTTACAGCCTTGGGAGTGGGGTGGGTTTGAAGATCAGGATAAAGTTTTTTTTTTTTTTTTTTAAAATTGCAACAGAGTCTTTTGGCACTTAAAATACAAAGTTTTAATGGGCATATGCTTTTGTTAACTTTAGTCTACCTTTTATGCATATGAGAAAGTGGGCTAAAGTCAACAATGTTCTTGGCTGTTAGGTTACCACAAATGTCTTTGGTATTTTTATAGCAACAGACTAAATGACTCTTCTCTACCGGAAACTATTCTGATAGATAGATAGATAGATAGATAGATAGATAGATAGATAGATAGATAGAGTAAACTCCCAGAGCCTTATTTTTGAACTGGAGATGTCTTAGAAAATCTGGAGCTTTGCTGGGCAATTTCCTTATGGTAATTCACTGGAGACTGAGGGTGGCTGCTAATGTAGGTCAGAAGGGAACATCTAACTTCCAAATGTTGACAGAAGTGCCCCTCCTGAGGCATAGAATGACTTGTCACAAACAACAGGGGCTCTGCAATTCTTCAGGGAGAAAGATGTAGTTCATACAATGTAGGCTCCTGCTGGGCTTGTCCCAGATTGGGGCCGCTTTGTCTGCCGGGAGCCGTTATGCTGGCGTGAAAGAGGAGACCATGTGATCCCTGGGCTGTGCGGGGATCAAAGCCCTTACGAGGTCAGCCCATGCACCAGCCAGCCTCTTTTGCGCCGAACTGCACCTCGCCCTCCCTCCCTTATAGGTTATGAGAATGAGTTAATCTGGTCGCTTCGGGACCGAATGGGAATTTTTGACTGGTACCAATATTGGCTGCTTGGCACCAGTGTGTTTTTGCCCATTCCATTCTCACTGACCGTTAGGCAGGGCCACCTGAGTTTGCTTGGCAGGTAGTGCAACTAAAATGGGGCCAAGACTGTGACGTCAGAACTGTAAATGCACCGTGGACAGGGCGTTGGGCAGCTGTACAATAGATAATAACAAATATAATATAATAATATCCTATAGGTAAACCACCCAGAATGAAATTAAATTAAAAGATCATAAAGTCACTGAGCTCATACGGTTGCTTCAAGTAATATGCTGACCTAGTTTTGGCTGGGAGGGCTGCTTTCTTTGAACAGCACCCCCATACTGGGTCCCAACATGGTGTCACACTAAAACAACATCTGTAGGCTAAAATATAAGTTGCACTACGAGAGGCCCATCCCTCGGTTACAACTATTTAGTTACAGTTACAGTACAGTACAGTTAATAGTAAAGTTATTAATAAAGTTGTGGCCCGATTTAAAACCCAATTATGTGGACTCATCATTTCAGGACTGGGGGGACAATGAAATGTTTTCCACAAGATGGAGGAGAATTCATAAAATCATAGAGTTGGAAGAGAACTCAAGGGCCATCCAGTCCAACCCCCTGGTATGCAGGAACCTCCACCACAATACTCCCGACAGATGGCCATCTAGACTCTTCTTCAAAACTTCCAAAGAAGGATCTCTGGGAGTTGAGTCTGGACAACTGGACTTCTTTTCTTGAGAGATTGAAACAATTTCACTGCTCATCCAAACAGCTTCGTCAGTCTGAGGAAAGCTAGTTGTGAGTCCTCCATTTTATAATTCACTTTGACCTCATGTCTCCTTGTTCATCTTATGAACTTGAACTAGGCTCATGAGATGAACAACGGCTTGAGTAGGCTTGTTAGGTGAGCAATGGCCTCAATAGGTCATTCGGTGGAAAATGGCCTAAGGTGCTGGAACTCATAAAGTATGGGGTTATTAGCTATGGCCTTGGTGGTGGAGATGTGAAGTATTTTGATTTGTCTGGTTATTTGTTAAAAATCACTGCCTGATAAGTAGCAGATAGACTGTGCCTTAGGGACCCCCCTGCTGAGAGAGGGGTTTTCAATACTCACATGAATGGCTACTCTGACCCCTCTCTCAAATCACCTCTCTTCTCTGTCTATTTCTGGTCAGGGTGACATGAGGTCAAAGTGAACTATAACATGGAGGACTTGCAACTAGCTTTCCTCAGTCTGATGAAACTGTTTCAATGAGCAGTGAAACACTTCGATCTTTTAAGAAAAGAAGTCCAGTTGCCATGACTAAACTTCCATATATACTCACTTGCATGACTGAGAATCTTCACAGACTCCAAAGGAGACTCCACCACCCTCCATGGCAGCATATTCCGCTACTGAACAGCTCTAATCATATGAAGTTCTTCCTAATGTTTAAATTGAATCTCTTTTCTGTAGTTTGAAGCCATTGCCCTGAGTACTACCATAGTCTCTGAAGCCATGGAAAACAAACCAGTTGCCTCTTCAATATGACATCCTTTCAAGTATTAAACATGGCTATAAGCCGCTCCTCATAAGACATTTCTTCCCGAACTTTAACCATCCTGGTCACCGTCCTCTGGACATGTTCCAGGTTTTCAACATCCTTATTCATATATTCATATATTCATATTTGTAAATTCATATATATTGTATATAAAATCAGAATACTAACTCTTTTCCAAACATTGAGATATGGTTAATTTGAAAGCAAAAGAAGGTAAAGAAAAGGCAGTCAGTTTCCCCCCATGTCTTCACTTCTGTCTCGCATGAATGACAATTCAAAGAGTAGACAATCTTCTACATGTGAAGACTTGACATGATTTTTTTTCTGGATTCCCTAGTGTATGCAGAGACTTTTGTAGCAGAAGCTTTCTTCTTCAGATACTCACTTCCCATATAGAGAGAACAACAGGTAAGGAGTTGTGCTCCTTGTCTTTCTTTCAGATTCACTATTTCCAAAAATGCCCCCAAAGGGTGATAGCCTCCCTATGGTCTATTCTGTTTAGACGACAGTCAATTTTTATGTGTTTAGAAATTATAGTTAGACATATGGGAGGAACCACTTGCAGGGTACCAGTCTGCCTGGAGTAGCTATTTGCTAGATGGCTGGTATAAAAGTTTCATAAATAAATAAATAATACATTCTCCTGGCATGACAGTGGATCTTAACATCTCTGTCTTGTTACCTAGCAAATAGCTACTCCAGGCAGTGTATGACCCAAATGAATGAAACCCCAACCCAGTCTAGTTATGAGGACCTGGTTGAAGAAGGACGAGAAAGGCACCTGGCAGTGGTGTAATCTGATAGCTTCTTATGGGGATATAGACTTGTGCTTGGTACCCATTCAGTGCCTTGCTAGCATGTCCTCTGACTTGCTGTCCTGTCTGGCCTGTGCGTAATGGTTGGTACTGCTTGCACAGGAAGATATTGTAGGCCCTCTTTTGCAACCATGTAAAATTGAGATCTCATTGCACAACTGCATACTAAACATATACTTTTCAGACATACTTGGGAATTCGCCAAATATGTTGCAACTAATTTTTATTCCTCTGCACACTGCCTCTGCAATTTTAATACAATGACTCTAGCATTATTACAAATAGGGAGACAGAAACTGAGCAGTTGGTGGGTGGCATGACTGTTGCCAGTTTAATTATGTTTCCCAAGAGTTAATACTAGATGACTCCCACCAAACTCAGACATCCTGTACTAGCTCATTTATGTGTGTTGGGGAAAGGAACAATTGTAAAAATAAAACCCAACATTTTATTCTTAATAATGAGCATCTTCATTCAGTAACTAATTAGAAGATGACTCAGCATGGAAAGAAGGAAGAAGGTGAGATTTCTTCCAGGCATTAATGTGGAAACAAATGGTGGTGAAGAGTAAGTTTCTGTAAGGTGTAACTGTTCACACAGTTTCACATTTCAGTTTCTTTGGACTCCATGTGTAAGTACAATGCTGCTAGGAAATCTGTTTGAGGGGAGACAATTGAAGTGTTTTTATTAGGGAAACCTTTCTTAACTGGTGTGAGCTGAGTTATGCCTGAAGTATAATGTGGCAAATGTCCCATTACAAAGAAAGGGGAGATATTGTTATAACTGTTGTGTGTTTCCAAGGTTCCTTTTCATTCCATGTACCACAGGAATAGCTTGACTTGGCCATATCATACAGTGAAACAAAAGTTCTTTTCCAAGAAATAATGATATTATGCAATTGGGAAGGCAAAAAAAAATGCTTCTGGTAACTAGGCTCCTGGAGATCAAAGGGGAGAGAAGAATGAGGCCCATGGGATGGCTGTTGAGGCCCAAGTGTGTCCTGGATGTATCCCTGGGAAACACAATTCCTTGGAGGGATCTAACAACAGGAATATATGTTTTTGACTTTGCTGCCATGCTGGAAATACGTGGGCTAACTAATCCATAAACAAAATCTGGAGTAGCTGACAACTCTCTGAGCTACTGGCCCCATTTCACAAAGGAGTCTGTACTTTCACCTCAGGAATGGAACCCATTCCCCCCCCCAAAAAAAAAAAATAAAGTAAAGATACACTGTACTTTTGAATGCCACACACTATGATAGCTGTTCCAGGGACTTGAGAAATACCATTCTCTGAATTTGTGTAATTCAACGAAAACTTGAAATACCATGACTATTTGTATTCCCACAGGTAGCAGGCTCATAGTTGACTCAGCCTTCCATCCTTCCAAGGTCAGTAAAATGTGTACCCAGATTGCTGGGGGTGGGCAATGTGTAGCCTACATACTGTAATGAAAACTGTAAACTGTCCAGAGACTACTTGAAGTGGTATGGGGAGGTATATAAGCAAAACACTTTGCTTTATTGTATTTATTGTTACTACATGCACTTGAAATCGTTCTTTAGAATATCTAATTCTGATATTCTAAGGATTTATGATTTGACAGCCTTTTCACACGACTCCTAAGATCCGCTGGCCACTTAAACTCGGACCAGAGATCTTGGGGGTTCGTTGCTCTTCCTGCATCCCCACCCCTCCACACTCCCTTGCTCCTGTCTGCGTGAGGGGAGGGAGGAAAAAAGAGAGGAAAAAAATGCAGGCTCACCTCCGAAGCCGCCCGGAGCCCCGTCATCCTCTTGATTCCTTCTCTTCTGTTTTTATTTTTGCCTCCCGCCCCTTCTCTTAAAGGGGCAGGAGGCAAAAAAACCAAACAGAAGTGAGGAGAGCCCTGCACTCACCAGATTAAATCCGGACCTGGGGATTTTCACCCTCCTAGAGCAGGTACAAGAAAAGTGCGCTGGGACGTGCTTAGGTGGGCATGGTCGCACTTAATTTCCTGCAAACTCCGGAGCTGGTGGGGAAACAATTGTAAGCTCCGGAGCTGGCAGCCATTTGCTGCAGAGTTTAGGGGTCGTGTACAAATAGCCTAAGTTACAGTATTATAATGCAACATTAGTTTTTTTTAACTCAGTTCAGTCTGTGGAAAGGGAGGAAATGAATTGTTCCTTAATTGGAAAGACTCAATGAAGAGTAGAAATATTGGAAACCCCACCGCCCACACACATTTCATTTTGCCAAATATGGTACTGAAATATAACACCCAGCGTTTCCTGGCATTTCATCGGACAAAAACAAATCCTGAAGACAGAATCAACTCTGGATTTTGTGGTTTGGTAGAGCATTCAGCATTTTCTGCTAGAGTTCTATCCACCTCCTCTGAACCTCACCAGTACAGCTATCTCCACCCCTCTCTCACTCACACATGCACACACACTCTCTTTGGTGACACACATTCTGCTTGTCTGACAGTAGCAGACACAACTGATCAGACAATTGGTTATGCAACTAGTTGTGCGCCTGTACCTGCAGAACAGTTAACTGGGTATGACTTCTTCCTTGGTATTCATGCATTGCTACCCAACTATATTTTGGCCATAGATACAGATATATGCACATTCATGTAGATGTATGCATAAACTATGTGGAATGCATAAAAATATGTGGAATGCCACACACGATGGTTACCATCAAAATAAGAAGAATATGCAGAGTCTTAATTTATACAGAGAAATTATAGTAAGTCTAGAAGAATATTGCCTTTCCCCCCAGAAACAAATACATATTGCTTCCATCTCGCCCTGCTAAGGCTGACTCTCCTGCTAAGACTGAGGTGTACAGCTTGAGTATCCTGCTGGATCCATGGCTATCTTTGGAGTTCCAGGAAGTGTCTATGGTTCCTTCCTCCCGTTTCCACATTTCGCGGATTACCCAGCTATATCCCTGGCTGGACGCTGGGTCCTTACTATGCTGGACCATGCACTGGTAATCTCAAAATTAGACTACTTCAGTGCTATCCATATGGGGCAGCCCATGAGGCTAATGTGGAAGCTTCGACTAGTCCAGAACACAGTGGCCAGACGGCTAACTGGGGTAAGACACTATGATATCTCCCCCACACTGGCCACTCTGCACTGGTTACTGGTTTGCTTTTGCACTGACTTCAAGATAATGATGATAACATACAAAGCCCAAAATGGTTTAGGACCTCGATACTGTACAGAGCACCTTCTGCCACTTGTTCTCCCCAGGCAGATCAATTGAGGGCTCTGATACTAAGGGAGACCCAGAAAACAAAAACTAGGCCTTCTTGGCAGTAGCTCTTCGCCTGTGGCATTCTTTATCTTTACTTTTAAATGCACACTAAATACCTGGCTGTTTAAGCTGGCCTTCATCTGGTCTGGTCCATAGCTCTAGGGCTTGTACCTCATCCAGATTTATTTCTACTGCCTCTGCCTGTTCTTAATTGTTTTTCGCACTCCCATTTTTGTTTATATTGCTTTCTAATAAGTACAACTTGGTTGCTATTATTTATAATTGGTTTGTTGTTTACCTTGTTGTACGCCACCCAGAGTAGCTTGGTAGCTAGATGGGCAGTACAGAATTCTAATAAATAAATAAATAAATAAATAAATAAATAAATAAATAAATAAATAAATAAAAGTAGGTAGACAGACAGGCAGACAGGCAGACAGACAGGTATCTGTAACAGTATAGAAAACCTTAGTAATACCACAAAAGGAAGAAAGTTGCCACTTGTTATTCCCAAACCATAGGCTAAAATCCTGTTCGACATCAACTTACTTCATATTGCTTATGTGAAGAAGAGGGGGCATGGGAATATTTATATATTTATTACTGCAATAATGTTCTAAATCTAATGCTATAATCCTCAGACTTACAATGTGGCCTGATTTTTCCACACAACCCCGCTGCTGGTATTTTTACAATATAAAGGATACAACATGAGTCAGTACGAATACCCTGAGGGAAACTTCTGTGATACTTCACGGGCAATCCTCCCTTTTGAGACAGTGGATGCATAGTATTCTAGAAAGTTGGGTCATAGTGAAAGTATTTATGGAAAGTACTAGTGTCTGTTAAGACACACAAATGTAGGATATGACTCATTTCAGTTTTGTAGATTATTCCCTGATTAGGGAAGCGTGGGAGCCAATCCCATTGACTTCAACAAAATGGTTCCTCAACCAACACTCTGAAACTAAATTCCATTTTGTGGCCAGTCACTATGTGTGTGGGCTAGTACTTACAGAGGTGATATGCTTAGAGTTTATTGTCAGCCTGATTGCGTTGCTGTTAGAGTAGCTCTACTACAGAGAAACCCATAACTGCCACTACAATTCAGGCATATCATTCTTTTTTTCTTCTGTTGAAAGCATTACATCACTGAGGAACTGCTCATACAAGCTGAGAAAGGAGACAGGTCTTTTGTTTTTGGTTTTTGTTTTTGTTTTGCTTAGTAACTGAAACTAAGATGAATAAGTTTTTTGCTTAGAGTAATTGAAACTAGGATGAGTAATGGTGAACTAATCTATAAATACAGTAGATGGCGGTCAATGCAGAGAGGACCACTTCCACTTTCTTGACACAATTTAGCCAAAGTTAGTAAATCTTGCATCACATTGGCTCCCCCCTCACAAAAGAGAGAAGTGGTGGTGAGGAAAAAATAAAAAAAAGGATCTAAATGGAAATGAAATCCAGGTTTACCAAGAAACAACTTTTATTAACATTTGACCAAGGAAATAACCATAGGATTGCAGGCTAAACAAGTTCACTTGAAAGAGCCTGAGTTCAGAAGCATCTACCATTCACAAAGTTTTATATGTGAAGACTATCAGCACTTTTCTAACAGAGTTGATACTCTAGTTTTGTGATGGAATATGAGTTTTCTAATACATTCCTAGCTTTTAAGACAATGTGTTCTGAACAAAAATAATTGTACACTGAAAGATTGGATTTAAATTTCATCATTGGCATCCTTCAGTCTCGAAAGACTATGGTATTATGCCTGGAGTAGAGATCCTAAAAACAGCACCTAGTGTGACTAAATAGACCAATTCGGGAATGGCAGTCTCTACCGTACTGGGGGCAGATGTGTTCTGTTTCCTGCCTGGTCCTCAAGTTTCGTTCTTTCCGTGCCTGCCTCTTTTCCTCTGCCTGTTGGACAAATGCCTCTTCAAATTTATGTAGACCATGCTGTATCTCTTGCCTCCACACAGTGCGATCGGAGGTCAGGGTTTCCCAGCTGTTGAGGTCCATTCCCAAGGCCTTCAGGTCCCTCTTACAGATATCCTTATACCACAGCCAAGATACACAAAGTCATGGACAACGTCCAGTTCTTTTGCAGAAATTGTAATGCGAGGAGGAGAGTCCACATTCTGGCCCATTATTTGTGTTTTTTTCAGGCTGATTTCTAGCCCAAAATCTTTGCAAGCTTTACTAAAATGGTCCGTGAGTTGTTGGAGATCTTCAGCAGAGTGTGCAGTAATGGCAGCATCATCAGCGAAGAGGAGATCCCGCAAACACTTCACCTGTACCTTAGACTTTGCTCTCAGTCTAGAGAGGTTGAAGAGTTTTCCATCTGATCTGGTCCGGAGATAGATACCCTCTGTTGAAGTTCCAAAAGCATACTTCAGCATGGTAGCAAAGAAGATCCCAAACAAGGTTGGCGCAAGGACACAGCCCTGCTTCACGCCGCTTCGGATGTCGAAGGGATCTGACACCAGGCCATCAAAAACTACATTGCCCTTCATATCCTCATGAAAAGACCTAATGATGTTAAGGAGCTTGGGTGGGATTTAAATTTAAGATATAAAATACATAAGGCTTAATATGAAGAAGGAAAAAATAATACTTCAATAGGAAGGACAGACCACAGCTGTGGAGATTATCCTAGAGACCTATGGAGCTTCTTTAAAAAAACTGATTGTACCAGTTTTATACAGTTTTAGCTGTAATCTTGCTGAGCAGTGCAGATACATCTTGAAAACTTTGTTATGGCAATATATTTGAGCCAATAGGCTACTTAGCTTCTGCTGAACTGAAAGTCTTACTGAGGTGTAGGACTGAAGTCTTTCTAAAAAAATGTTGCTGTTGTACATGTGATGATTTATAGAAAAGAAACTAAGCCTTCTGCTTGAACAACAGCAACATCTGTTGCGTAATCCCACATTAATTTGCTGTGGGACTTTTGTCTGAGTGGAAAATCGATAGCATATATAGGTGTTTGCTCTTAAGATGCCACAAAACTCTTTTGTTCTTGTTGTAGCAGACAGCTAACATAGCTGTGTGTGTGTGTGTGTTGTGTCGTTAGAGTCGTGACCGACTCTTCATGACTCCATGTCCATGGAGTTTTCTTGGCAGGCGTACTGGAGTGGCTTGCCAGTTCCTACTTCAGGCACCTACAGCACCTGGTATTCCCTGGTGCTTGCCCATCCAAGACCCAACCCTGCTTAGCTTCCGAAATCAAGTGAGATTGGATGTGCTTAGGGCATCTAGCTACTCCTCTAGAAAAAAAAGTTATGTTCCATGAAAGTAATCCACAGCAAATACCTCAAAAACACAGCTACCACATGTGAAACACTCTAGGTTTCAAACCTCAGTGGGGACAAGCAAAGGAGCTAGGCCAGGCCTGCCCAAAGTCCAGCCCGGGGGCCAAATCCGGCCCACTAGGCCATTCTGAATGGCCCATGGCTGGCTGGCCCACCCCTCCCTCCCCTTCCTTCACCCCATGTTTTTTTTAAAAAGAAAGTGGGTGGGGCTTGCAGTGGGGTAGCAGGGTTGGGGAGCAACCGGCCCCTGACACATTCTCAGCCACCAGAACTGGCCCTCCATACAAAAAGTTTGGGCACCCCTGAGCTAGGCTATCAATGCTGATACCCAGTCTCTGGGAGACCTGGGTTGGATACTTATTTATTACCAAAGAAAAGGAAATGATAAAGGATGAGATTTTTTCATAAAATTGCAAAGCTGATATGTATGTGCAGGTGCACATGTAGAAATAAAGTGATTCTAATATAAATTTATGTATGTCTTCTCACCATGCAGTGGAACGCTGAGCAGGGGAACACTAAGGCCGCTCAACCTCCTGTCCAGGATTGAAGAGTCCCATTCAGTTGTTACTGATCCAGTTCTTCTTATTATGTTTGATTGGAGCCACCAACTCCTCTCCTTGAATTATTGTAAGTGCTACAATATTGGGCTATTTCCCTCTTCTTCGTTTCCCAGCAATGCAATAGCAACAGAGGGAAAAACTTAAGCATTCGATTTGGAAAACAAAGCATGGTCAGTCATCACTCTGTGAAGTATGTGATATGTTTATCAACTGTGTGATATACCTGGGCACCTTTCTTGATTTAAAAAATTACATAATAGAATACAAATTATCCTTTTGGTCTTTGTGTTATTCTGTTCTCTCTTTTTTACTTATTAGTTGTTTTGTGATGAATTATTTTGTATTATACTATTTTATTTTAATTTTATGTCTCTCTTACTTTAGATGTAAACTTCCCAGGGTTGTGTCTATTACTAATCGGATGGCAAAACAAACAAACAAAATTATCAACATAGTATTTTTAGTTGAAACATACTGTAACTTTCAGTTTGTTTCTGTGCACAGAATATTCTTAGTTCTTATAAATGTCTAAGAATTGCCCCCATCTTTACTGTCATCCTGTAAGCAGGTGAAGACCTTTCTCTTTAGACAAAGTTTGCCTGATCTGAGTAAATGGCTGTCAAGTGGGGTTTTAGTATTATATACTTGTCATTACTAACTTAAATACTTTTAATTGTTATAATTAAAATAAGATTATTTTGTTATAATTCAACTTATGTCCCTTTTAATGTAAAAGGTAGGTTAAAATGTTTTAAAATGAAATAAATTGCTACAATGTCTCACAGGAATGTGGTATCTTTATATTTACCAGGGATGATCACCATATTGCCCCTCTGTCGTCTGATCAAAAATAGTCTAATTATTTTAACATTTCAATTTGTTTTAGATTTCACCTATATTTTGTGTATGTCCATAATTTTAAGTTCTGCAAGACTCTGATACAAATAAATAAAAGAAAAAAAGATGACCTGGTTCAATGAACTATCTCCTTAGCAGGTTTGAACATCCATTCCCAATATCTTTCTTGCAAAGAATTAAAAATAAAAATATTCACACTCCTTTGTGAAGAATTGCTGAAAATGATAAGTACGTTTATTGGAAATAAAGTTTTCAAAATGCATTAATTTCCTAGAAGTATAAAGTGATTTTGAAGACAGTCTGATCATTTTCTGGCATTCTGTACTACAGAGTATTTTCCTGAATGGTATATTTCACAGCAGAGTAGATCCAATGCTCTTGGGTAGAAGTGTAATTTATCAACATCATATTTCCTCGAAGTGCCCACCATGTCTTGGCATAGGGATTTTGCTTATTTTCCTTTGCTGAAAATTCCCAGGTTTGTTGCCTAGAGGGAGCTCTTGGCTTTATTAATTGAATTCTCTCTCTCTCTCTCTCTCTCTCTCTCTCTCTCTCTCTCTCACACACACACACACACACACACACACACACACACACACACACACACAAAAGTGGAAGGGAGAGAGAGAGAGAGAGAGAGAGCGCTTCAATTGTACATTAATTTCCTAGATTCATTATTTTCATGATCTATTATAAAGTCTAAATAATATGGAGAGAATAGTTGCACTCCAAATAAACACATTTTAGGATTTATTTTGTTTATTATCAACAGCATGAAGGAGATTAAGCTCCCTGTACAATAATCAAAGAGTTGATTATTTGGGGCTGGGGCACTCATACACATTGGTTTTTGGAACATCCCTGATTATGTTTAGCCCTGAACACCCACTGATTTTTCAAAAATAAGTCCCAGTAATGACATGCAGCCAATTTACTTCATTTGTTTTAGTAGGCTTTAACTCCATATAAGTGAAACAATCATAATTAAAATACAGTCCAATGCATATTTGCTGACAACATGAGTGCTGTGCTGTGTCCATGGTCTATATAGGAATACAGCTTTAATCCTACCTAATATGTATGCCTATCAGCCTCCTTTCCTCCTACAGTGTTTCTCCACCCTACTACAAGGTCCCCCATGGGGTAAGCTGGATGGTCTTGTTTCAGGCCTCCTGTACTTACTTCAGGCCTGGCACTGCCCCAAACAGGCCTCTGATGGCCTTCTCGGGCCTGTCAGAGCCCCCAAAAGTGCTTTTCGGTGAACCAGAAGTGACTTTTGGAAAACCGGAAGTGACTTCTGGATCTCTGAAAACCACAGACTTTCAATTATCGCGGGTTGGGTTGGGTCCCTAGACCCTGCGATAGGTGGGGCGTTACTGTATCAGCCATCCTAAGTATCCATCCTAAGTAGCTCATGATAGTTTTATGCTACTCTGTAAACTAAGTTTGACTGAGAAATGATTCATTTCCTGAAGTTCATTTAATGGCTGACTATTACTAATGTTCTTACTTTCATTGAAACTTCCATGGAGATAAATAATAATAACTATGTGCCATCATGTCAGTTCTTACTTATGATGAACCTATTCAGAGTTTTTGAGCTGGAGACTATTCAGAAGTGGTTTACCACTCCCTTCTTCTGTGCAGTTTACCCAAGGCCACACAGGCTGGCTCCTTTGGGATTCACGTAACTTTCGGCCTCTGTCTCCACAGCCAGATGCCTATCCCACTGAATGATCTAGCCAGCTAAGAAGATATATTGTATTTTACTACTGATGGAAACTAGCAATAACTTTACACACAAACACTGCCTGGATAGTTCAGTGGTTTATGTATGGCTGCAGAGCCAGTTCAGTCTCCCCACTGTGCCTCCTGAGAGTAGAGCCACCCTGTGTAACATCCCTAGAACAAGAGAATGTGGTAAACCACTTTTGAATATTGTCTACCTGAAAAACCCTAAAAAGGGTCACCATAAGTTAGAAATGACTTGATAGTACATCATTACCATCATTATCATTATCATTGTTTGCCTTCTGCTAAGCAGACCTGGTCATGTGAAATAAGAAATACAACACACACTTATTTTGGAAGGAAAAAAGTCACAAACTCTATTGAATATAACATCAAATATTCAGGCTAAGCTTTGGGTTGGATCCATTACATCAGGAGCCCCATTTGTTTCTGGATGCAAACACTGTCCCGAGAGTACCTCTGAAAGACCCACCTTCTGGTACCATGTGAGCTTAAACTGCTCTGTGGGGTAAGGGTGGCCCCAATTCCACATAATCTGGGACTGTCCATGGCCTCAGTCCTTGGTTCCCACCAGGGGAATCATTACCCACCAGGACATGCAGGTCCATGCGTGCCATCCTTTAACTATCTGGATCTATCCCAATGTCCAAAACCATCACTAGAGCTGAGCCAGGATCAGTTCCTGCCAGAGAGCTTGACCTCTCTGGACAATACTACATTACGCAAGTTTGACAGGTTCACCCCACCCTTCCTGAGTAAGGCATCAGTTTTGTGGGATATGCCTGGGTGCCATGTCCACAGCTCTCCCCCACCCCACTGTAACCAATTTTCCTTTGGCTCTTGTTATTTTTTGTCATGTTAGGTCTACCTTTCGAGGGTCATGAGTTCCCCTCCATGCTTTTCTTTCCAGGAGGTCAGACCACATTATCTACATATTGGGATAGCAGTCCTGAATCATTTGGAGGCCTGCCTTCACAGTAAGGATTTAAACCCTACATGCTGGTGATGTCACTTTCACCTAGTCGTAGTAGCAATGTATCAGGTGGTCATTTCTCTTTTAGTTGTTGCCAAAGCATGAGTGTCAGCCCATCCCACTTTATGCCTCTTATTCCCACCCAGTTTATTCAAAGGATGTTGTCAAAGCCCAGATATCTTCAAAAGATATCTACTCTGCTAGTAAAGTTCTTTCCTGCCTTAAAAGTTGAGGGGAAGCTCAAGATGGCTTGTCAAGCCATACTCTACAAAACATGCATAAAAAGAGGACACTACAGGGGACAGAATCTGAAAATCTAAGCTAATTGGAATGAGGGCACCTGGCCACTTTATGGAGGAGTCACCACTGGTCCCAAGTTCTAATCCCTAGAATCCTACTTAAAATGAGATTAGACTACTGGCAACAGTGCCTTGATGGTCTCCCTTCACAGCTGTTCTGGGCTTTGAGCTCATAGCCTAGTTGTGTTCACACCACACTAAGATTATTTTTGGATATTTTCCCTTGGAAATAGTCAAGCAAGTCACATCTGGGGAATGAATCACAGGGTGCAGACTTCCTTGGGAATAAATATGCCTGGACTCAGAGGGACTTGCATGTGAATAAATATAGGTAGGATGGATCCATTCCATACATCTACCAAACATATTCCTTATTTGATTATTTCATGGGGATTAGACAGTCTGGCCAGAGTCCAATACTTTTTGAGCAGTGTTTAAACTCATTTAAGCTTATTTCAGCATGAGCATGCTTCTTCATTAAACTGCGGCCCATGAGGATAGAGAGGATTATATCTTTAGAAAGGCTTTATAAGGTAATTCTGATCTAGTGTACCAGTAAGTTGTAGGAGTAGGGCTTTTCTTGCATATGCATAACAAAACAACAGGGTTTCAGTATAGGGGCATTTAATGTGCTCCTTTCCCACTGCAAACAATTTCCAGTATTATTTGTTTATTTTCTGCACATCAGTGATTTTAGTAATAAAGTAAGCCCTATATGAATGTAAAACCGATCTAGATTTTATTTATTTGCAATTATAAGTTTAGACTCATTCCTTTAATATTTGTTCAAAATGTTCACAACAATAATATAATAATGGCAATTGTATTCTCAAATAATTTTCCCGCTGTTGCTCTGCTCTCTTTTGAACAAACTAATGACTTTGGGTCCCCCCCCCCTCAGCAAAGTCCTGTTGTGGAGAAATATTTAATACACCCTAAACATTGAACAAAGAAAAACAGAAACAGATGGGTGGTGACACTTCACCACCTGCAAAGTGGAAAATCTGTCCACTATCTCCTAGGAAGGGCACACAGCTATTTCCTCAAGCCTGGAAACTTTTTTCCCCTGGACAACTCCCATATCTCCCTTATTATGTAACAGCAATACTATATTATCAAGTAAAATGATATTACCTTACGTTTGATCCAGACTTTCATGTGACTTGAAAGGTAAGTAGAGGCAATTTCCCCCAACCAACCAGACTTTCTAGATGATTGGCAGTGAGGTCAGGTAAGGCCAGATTTAAAAGCTAGTAAAACAAAGGGCAGCTTTTGTTGTACTGTACACGTGGGAGTCCTCAGGCAACAGAAAATGCTGGCCTATCTGTTTGAAAAGAGAAAAATGTTTAAGAGATGGGAGGCATCTATTGATGGGAATGTAAAAAGCTTTTTATGTCATTGCTGCCAGGCTCTGAAATCTCCTGCTTGAGAAGGCTGGTCCACACCAACTTTGGTCAGCTTCCACTGGCAGACACAAGTGCTCTCTGCTCAGATTTTATTTTGTCCTTTTCTTTGTTACTGTTTTATATTTTATTGCTGTCAGGTGCATGGAGCATTATATGTGATGGGAATATGGGAAATGGAATTAAGAGAATGAACAAAGGGGTGCCATCACAAGTCAAGGGTGTTGGTGCAAGCAATTTCAGGACCCCATTCTTCTCTTCAGCCGCCACCAAGCATTCCATGCAACATCCATTTTAGTTCTGGGTTTTAGATTTCAGACAGTCTTTTGTATTAGGAGGAGCAGGGCTCTCCAAGTTTCCAGATTCCAATACTAGTTCCAGATAATTACATGTTTCCTTCTGCTCTGCAGAGCCAGTGTGGTGTAGTGGATAGAGAGATGGACTAGAATTCAGGTGCTCTGCGGCCAAATCCCTAGCTGGCATGAAAATTTAGGGGAGATGTCACTGGTAAGACCACTCCTTCAATATCCCATGCACTTTGAAAACGTTTTTTAGGGTCACTATTAAGTTGGATGCAGCTCACTAGTACATGACGTAACTGGTTCTCCTGGCAGGGAGAAAAAAGTGAGGGCAAACAGCAGTAGAGGAGAAGTTCAAATTTATTTTGTGTAGAAGCTGTACCACCTAACCATCTTCTAGTCTCAATTTCCAAATGCCAATAGGGTTGTTGGTTTCATGTGAAGGTATGCCTATATAGGATGCCTTATATTTGTTTGGAATTGGCACAAATGATGCAAAACAATATTAAAGCACCCTGTCTGTTCCAGTCTCACAAACACAAAGACACATGTTCTTTTACATTTATTGCAGATAATCTTTCACTTATGACATTACAACCTATATACACAGTACCCATATACATGGTACACATCCTCCCAGTCTTAGGTTTTGGTCCTGAAATCTCAGAGATGTTTGCTAATCTGGGAATCCTAGGGAAGATCTCACAACGTTATTGCAAATTTGCCCATTGCCAGTCTTCTTAAAATTCAAAGATGGAAATTTCTCTGGATATATATGCTTTGGCCAGAATCCTGTTGCTCATTTACATTTGCATAAATGAAATCATTTAAGTCATAGTAGCAAAGTGCTGCTCATTAGAGATGGGCATAAAATGCTAAAATAGTGTTTTGTTTAGTTTTTCATTTTGCTCCATTTTGTTTTGTTTTTTCATTTGAAATGTGTTTTTTTAAAAAAATTCATTTCATTTTTCATTTTGTTTCATTTTTCATTTTGTCTTATTTTCCATTTTTAGTGGTGTGTGTGTGTGTGTGTGTGTGTGTGTGTGTGTGTGTGTG
>JAHTLZ010000021.1:6709795-6766345 GCA_023846285.1 Phrynocephalus versicolor
GGGGGGGAGGGAGGGAGGCTCAGCCAATTTCATTGTACACTGGTTGTACAATGACAATAAAGGTTATTATTATTATTATTATTATTATTATTATTATTATTATTATTATTATTATTATTATTATTATGTTTCAGAGAAATGCAAAACAACTGTGTTGAAAATGTGTAAAATCTCTTTGAAGATCAACAAGACAGATGGGAAAAAATGTGTTCTCCCACATGGTGGAGTAAAATCTTGTAGTTGTCCCATTTAATACAAGAGAAAGAGCCACAACAGGATTTAAAACCCCATGGGAGTGTGCTTGTGTTACATCCCAGATGGGGAAAACAATGAAGGAACTTAGTTTTCAGAGACGCAATGAGTCCATCCTGCCACACACTCTTCCTGTGGTCACGGGGCTTTCCAGAACAAACCTTCTCATTTCCAAATCATTCACCAGTTTCCCATTTGCACATCTCCAGCATGTCTCTTCCTCTTGCAACTGCCCTATTTTCTTAACTATTATTGTTCATGTACAAGTATTAGCAGTTAAGTTTTCAAAATTTCAAGTAATGCACAACAACAATGAAACATGATATGTGCCATAGACAAAGCTACAGTCCAATATAACCATTAAACACTAGCAGGCAATGTCTTATAAAGCCATAAAGATGTATGTCTGGACAGTATAGGGGTGATATAGTAGACAAATGTATTTATTGTATTTGCAGATGTCAGATCTCTGAATGAAGAGAATGCCACATAGTGGGTCCACAATGCAAACAAAGCCCTGATTTAGAGGACGGTAGAAGAGGCCTGAGGATTGTGAGGCATACCCAGGAGGGCCTCTCCAGATAACTATGAGGAAAGGCTAAAACATTTGGGGCTCTTTAGTATGGGGGGAAAGGCGCCTGAGGGGGGATATGTTTGAGATGTACAAAATAATGCAGGGGATGAGTAAAGTGGATAAAGGGACACTCTTCTCCCTCTCACAAAATACCAGAACTAGGGGACATCCACTCAAACTGAGGGTTGGGAGAGTGAGAACAGACAAAAAAAATATTTTTTTACCCAGCGTGTTGTTAGTCTGTGGAACTCCCTGCCACAGGATGTGGTGATGGCATCTGGCATGGATGCCTTCAAAAGAGGATTGGGCAGATTCCTGGAGGAAAAGTCCACCACAAGTTACAAACCATGATGGAGTTGTGTAATCTCCAGGCTTAAAACCGGGGTACTTCAAGGGCCAGATGCAGAGGAGTGGTATCAGGATACAGATATTTAGTCTTGTGTGCTCCCAGAGGCATTTGGTGTGGCTACTGTGAGATACAGGAAGCTGGACTAGATGGGCCTATGGCCTGATACAGCATGACTCTTCTTATGTTCTTATATGTTCTTATGCTTGAAGGGGGTCCCTCTCTCCCTTGCTCCTTCCCTCCCTCAAGGGTTCCCTTTTTTAATATCTTAGCATTTCTAGAAACCTCAAAGTCATCCCTCACCCCAAGTCTAGGAATACCTCCCTCTAGCGTGTAAGTAATGCTATTTCGACTACACAAGCAACGCTCCTGCTGTCCCACAGTTGGCATTTGATCACAGGAGTTGCCCCGTTGCAATATATCATTTAGGGATGGCAAGGAAAAATTGGGACATGAGGTAGAATCTGCCAGTGTGTCAGGATACAATTTTGCTGAGGGAGTGAGAGTCCAAGTGCATTTTGTCTGGCTGTGATTACTCAGATGCTAGAAATGTGCTTTGCACATGCCCTCTTGGTCATAAACTCTCCCATTCCAGAACAAGGCCAGTCAAAACAGCTTATTTGGGAAAGTTCAGGTGAATCCTAGCTGATACTAAGGCTAGCTAATGAGGTTGATTAAAGCATGAAATGAGAAAGGCTTGGCTGTTTCATGTCTGAAGTAGCCCCAATGACCACAATAAAGAGCACCTAGGTTAGCGGATGTTGCTTTCAGACACGCCTTCACTTCACAGCCTCTTATTTGAGATGTGAAGCATATCATTAGTAAAGGAAATGTTAACTTCCCTCGGCCTTATAAATCCACAAAAGTACAGGCAAAGCAAAAAGCACGCTTTTTACCCTATTAACCCTTGAGGCTCTTACTGCTAATGGGAGGTGCTGAAATTGCTAGTAACCACTGTAATGAAAAGCCTCATACTTTGTGAAGTAAAACCACAGTACAAGAAATACGTTGCAGTGTACTTCTGCCATCATGACAAGTCCAGTGAAGGGATTTAGAGAGCAAGAAGACAGATAATGCTGATTTCTTGTTAGTGATGGAAATCATGTTGCAGAAAGCGCCTTTATGCTAGATCAGGGCAATTGTACATGTTGTCCAGCCTTGTCTACTTGATACAAAGAAGGCTTACTAAATTGATATTCTCATTGATCTGGATCTCTTAGCTGCATACAAAATCTAGATGAGGATCTATCAAGCTCTGAGAGACTCCTTGCCTCCAAGATGTGTGTGTGAGAGAGAGAGACACTGAGCTTCTTCCCCACCTACCACCTATTAAGGATTTGTCAGTTTACACATAGCTCTTGGGCCATTGAAATAGAAGTGGCATTCATTCCCTGAAAGACTATGCACAGTGCATACACACAGATCAATTCAGAATGATACAAAGTGCCTGAAATGCTTTTGACTTTTAAGAATCTGTATGAGGAAGCAGTAGCTATGTCCATTTGGTGTAGCTTTCACCAGTGATGTAACTCCTGCAGGTTATGCAAGCTGTGTAAATACATCCTGATCTAGTTAGCAACAGAAAACATCTTAGCCTTTCTCATTACATCCTACTTGAATGTCTTCATAGGAAATGCCAAAGATTAAATCCAAGTATTTTATCATGCAAAGCATGCACTTTGCCACTGAATGCAGAGAATGAAGATGTATGGACAGACCACATTGGGGAGAGGTGGTACGTTTAACTCCTAATTTCCATCTTATCTCCAAAACCATTAATGGGATTGAAAGGTACATTATTATCCTGTGAACCTGAAATGGGCAACCAGTCTTGCTCCAAGATACAAACAGAAACAAATATATGTCTTATCCATGCATGAATAATGGAGGAACTGCAACATTCCTTTCCTTACAAATGAAGATGGGAATGTTTTTTTCTGTTTGCCTTTGGCAGGGTTCTCATATTGGCAAAAACAATTCTTTAAAAACTTGATGAATTTTTGTTCAGAATTTTTTGTGCAAAAATTTGCGTTTTTAATGCAAAACTGGGCAATTCATGCAGTTCTATAAATTGCACACATTGTGAAAATCGCCAATATTAGCCTGACTGCAGCTTTGAGAATCTAAAATACTGAATGAATTGTTTGCATCTTTCTTAATAATTAGCCGGTCCTTCTTTGCTTGCGGTGTGCTTGTGCTTTGCTTTTCAAATAGAAAGAATGATAGAGCCATTTAATCCAAACTGCAGAAACTTAAAGAATGACTCTCTGTCATTCTCTCATTTAAAAGCAAAATAATAATAATAAATATTGGGGCTTTAACATTCTTATGGTCCAGTGCATCTTATGGAGAGAAAAATATGGTGATAATACTGATGATTTCTCATGGCTGGTCAGGTTGGTTGATGGTGATAGAAACTGAAGTCCAACAACACTGGAAGTACCACAGATTCATCACCCTCACTTGTAATATAACCGTTGCACTCTGGGAGCCTCTTGCACTAGTTATTTATGATTTGTGAGCATCTTGGAAATTTAGGTGGGTATTAATAGTGATATGTTGTGCTGGTAATATTGGCAACTCCCTCATAAACATTCTCAGCATTCTTCTAATGGGTCACAAAACAAAACAGACTTTCTCCGTACTCCAGTCATTTATGCCTAAAAATCTCCTCTTCATTGAGTCATCTTCTTTTCCCTCAGCCACTTGACAACTGTCCTCTGCTGGATGTACTTTTCCTGTGACCATATTGTCCTTCTCCATAAGTGAAGTGGTTTCTCCAGACTGGTTTTCATCTCTTAATGGTTCTATTTCAAGAGCTGAGCTTCTCCATCACCAAGACAGAAAAAGGCCTGTACTCACTTTTGTTACGTAGGAATTTCACGACATCCCACTTTCCTTCCTCAGCTGTCAGCAAGAACATTTTTATCTTGCTCTTAACCAGCATTTATCTTGAAGAACACGAGAATGTCAAGCTGTGCTAGATGTGAAACTTAATAAGATGGGGGAGAGTCTTTTTCAGCATACAGCAATCAAAAATACATTTCTTAGCAAGTCACACAGTTTCTACAATCAAACTCAACAACTGTCTTAAGGGGGGGGGGGGCGAGGAGGTTGATTGCCTTTTCCCTACCTAAGATTGTAATATTATGGTCATTTAATTAGGGTAAGTCCTATAGTGTGGCTTTCTTTAAGGTAGTTAGTTATGTGAGAAAATGTTTTGTTAATCACCAGTTTCCACAGGGATGGCTCCTTTGAACTTAAGGTCATAAGAACATAAGAACATAAGAAGAGCCATGCTGGATCAGGCCAAAGGCCCCTCTAGTCCAGCTTCCTATATCTCACAGTGGTGCCACCAAACATGTCCGGGAGCAAACGAGACTAGATATGTCTCCTGATACCACCCCCCTGCATCTGGTTCTTGGAGTACCCCGGTTTTAAGCCTGGAGATTACACATCTCCTTCTCCATCATGGTTTGTAACCTGTGATGGACTTTTCCTCCAGGAATCTGTCCAATCCCCTTTTGAAGGCATGCAGGCCAGATGACATTCTGTGGAAGGGAGTTCCACAGACTAACAACACGCTGGGTAAAAAATATTTTCTTTTGTCTGTTCTCACTCTCCCAACCCTCAGTTTGAGTGGATGTCCCCTAGTTCTGGTATTTTCTAAGAGGGAGAAGAGCATCCCTCTATCTTATCCAACAGAGCATGCTCATGACTCCTTGCTGTAGAGGGACAACTAGATATGCAGAAGGGAAAAGAATGGCTGGCATTTTAAACATGACAATTCTTTATTAAAACATTTTGTTGCAGCTGCACCAGCAAGATATATTTTGCTTTGTGTTAGTATATTTAGGCGCAAGAATGTTTAAATACTTCAAGGATATGCAGAACAATTCCACTTATGCCATGTCTAATTTCCTGATCCACATGTGGCATGCCTGCAAAGAGAAGTTTAATTTATATCACCATCTCCACATTCTGTTTCGTTTAATTTTTATTCCACCTTTTTCACTCCAGCCATCCATAGCAAATACAAAATTATGAAAAGGGAACAGAGGTACCTCCGTTAACATAAAAATGACATCAATCAGGTAAAAATATTCAAATGATATTCATCAAAATCAATTTAGCAACACCAAAAACGGACACACATTAACATTTCTAGTTCTCTTATTCTTAAGGAGTAGTGCCTGATTTTGTTAAGTTCACTTGACTTGTTATTTTATTCCTTACATAGCCCAGATGCCCCTATAACATAGGAATTGTTTTATTTCTCTACTGCTTATTATCCCTATAATAGCTTCAGTCTCAATCTCATCTATAAACCCAGCTTTTTTATACACTTCATTGAGTTATGTGGGTTCAAGCAGCATGGTTTTGGTTATACACTGATTTCACCCTCAAATAAGTAAGTATTCAGTGAATATTGTGATGCTGTTTGTCTCCAGTTATTGACCTGAGAAAGGTGGGTATTGGACTTACTACTCTTGTTGGTGGTGTGGTGGGCCTCAGTCTAATGGCAGTGGCCCTCTTTTCTGACACGGCAGCTTCACAATGGTAGCCAGGAAGGGTTAAGAGTGGTTACAGCAGCATGCTGCTCCATTGGAGCGGGAGAAAGAGATATACAGTATCACCTATAGAGATGGGCACAAAACAAATTTTGTTTTCATTCCGTTACTCGTTATTCATTTCGTTACATTACGTAATAAAACGAATAACGACCCTAGGGGCAAATTTAACATGAAACGAAATGAAACGAGAAAAATTGGTTTGGTTAGATTCATTCGTTAATGGGGGAGGAGATGTCTCCTACGTGGTGCTGGTCCAGCGCTCCGGTCTTCCTAGCTTCTGGAATAGTGACCGGGGGGGGGGAAATAAAATATTTAAATAAAAAAACCCAGCACCGACTGGGCCCCAGGGGCCGTGCGGTCAGCGCTGAAAGGAAACAAACAAACAAATAAAAGCCCCGTGCTACACCTGTAGTGCGGGGCCTGAACCCAGAAGTGTGGGAGGGGAACTAAAATAAAATAAAAATAAATTTAAAAAGGGGGGTGCTGACTCACCCCCAAGAGTGGCCTGGTCGGCACCCTAAAATAAAAAAATAAAAAACCCCAGCACCAACAGGGCCTCAGGGGCTGCACTGTCAGCGCTGGGGGGGGGGGAGCCAGTTGCTCTACAGCTGTAGCATGGCCGAACCCGGAAGTAAAAATTAAATTAAAAAAATAAAAGGAAATAAAGGAGCACCAACCCAGCCCCAGGGGTGACCGGGTCAGTGCTCTACAAAAGGGCTGTCCAACTTTGAACAGCCCGCAGGCTCCTTTTCCCATGGGAGGGGAAGAAAAGCAGAAGTGCCCCAACAGCCTGCCGTTGGCCAAGGCAGGAAGCACCCACAGCCAAAGGGGGGGTGCAAGATTTTTCCAGACACTCCTCCCACTCCCACATGGACATGCGCACACACACACATGTGCACGGGAGAAAGTGCCCTTTGGACTTGCCTTGAGCTGGGACTTGGAGGCTCTCCATGGCCGTCTGCAAGGTGTATGCTCCGCTTCACTCACCTAAGCAGTCACTCACCTAAGCAGTGACTCCAGGACAGCAGCTGTTCCTGCAGAGCTGTGGCTTCATGCTGTCCTCGTCCCTCAGCCACCACCGCCTCGCTTGGGATGGATCCACCCACCACCCACCATGGCAATGAGGATGCAGCAGGGGCCAGGAGCCGTCAAGGAGCCGCCGAAGCCACCGAAGCTGCCACCGCCACCGCTACCACTGCTGCTGCCACTGCTGGTAAGTCCCGAACCCGTGCCAGTTCGGGCTTGAACGAATTTTTTTAAAAAAATTCATTCGAACCCAAATTCGAACTGAATCAAGGGTGGGCCCGAACCAGACGAACCTGAACCATGGGTTTTCTGGTTCGTGCCCATCTCTAATCACCTAGACTTATCTTGATAGAGGCTTTAGTTACATTTTTGGGGACACAAGAATTATACATGGATCCCAGTGTTGTTGATGGGAGAGATGTATTTGGGCTAGATGATAACTTTTTCTCAACATCCATGTTTTAACTTTGTCATCTGCTTAACTGTGACTAGGTATACTTGCCATGCATTACAGACCATTTGGCAACCCTTAACATGTTGGTCACATGTTATAGTTTCAGATACAGAAGTTGACTTGCCAGACCACTGAATCATGCTTCTGTAATGGGACTGGAACAGCATCTTCAGTGTCGCCTAAAGGCAGCAGATGAAGTAAGGAATGCAAAGAATGCCATGTGTCACAGAAGAATCTCCTCCAACACCCTCATTTTGTCTCCTAGCATCTACAACAATAAGTGTCTGCTTTAATGATAGGATCTGCCCTGAAATTCATGCTGCTGAACTGCTCAACAACTCCTGTCTTCAAGATTCCAGATCGAGGGCCAGCTGGGCTGGTTCTGGGATTGGCATGGCAAAGAGGAAGATGGAGCCTCCCAACACACAGAGCCCACAGAGTGTTCAGGCTGATTTAGGAGGAGAGGATACTCCTGGGCTGTTGTGGTACTTGTAGTACCATGGTTTGTATTCATATCCTATGGATAAGAAAACAAAGTGTCCAACTCTAGTCAGGACCCTTGAGCCAATCACTATTTTCACACAAAGTCAAATGATTTCTAATGATAGACAATTAAGGATAAACCCAATACCCATACTTCAACCAATTGTGCATGAACACATTGTGCTTCCATCAAGCCAATATAAAAAAGTTAGTTAAGTGTTGCTACTTTTCTGTAACTCTAGATGAGAATAAGACATGTCTTTCCCCCCTTAAAAGTTAACCTTTTATATAATGGCCTTATTCTAAAACAAAACACCGAAACACATCCTAGGTTTATTTTTACACACACACACACACACACACACAGAGAGAGAGAGAGAGAGAGAGAGAGAGAGAGAGAGAGAGAGAAAGAGAGAGAGAGAGAAAGAGAGGCAGGAGAGAGAGAGACAGAGGCCGTTACTTCACGAGCCGCTCGCTTCGCGGTAAGCCGTCATTTGCGTGCGAACCGACCGCTTCAGTCCGCACGCTCCTCCCTTTTGGCTGCGACGTCACCCCGACCACGCCCCCTTTAGCGTGCTCCAACCGGGGCAAGTGATGCCCCTGGCGGAGGACGGGAATCTCTTCGCTTCGCATCTCGCTTCGCACCCAGCGCCACGTGTGGTCTCAGTTTTTGGCTTTTATTTCAAGTTTTTTTAAAAAATATTCAAACAGGGATATCGATGCATCGCTATATTGTTTCATCGCTTTGCGCTGTTACTTCCTCGCTCAAGTAGCAGCAGCGGCGGCGGCGGCGGGCGCAGGAGGAGCCGCTGCTGCCTCGCCCGGCCAGAGCAGGGCACCCGGGGCAGGCAGCGTGCAAGTGGCGGAGGGCGGGCGGCTGTGCCATGCGGGGCTCCCCCCGAGTAGCGGCGGCGGCGGCGGGGGGCTGCCAATGATGCCAGGAAACAAAACACAGGATCGTACAGTAACCACGCTCTGTCGTGAATGACAGCCAAGCATTGATGCATCGATACACCGGTCCCTTTTTTTTAAAAAAAATCAAAGAACGCGGGAAACGGGGGAAGAACATCAGTGCTTTAATGCGAATGGAGCTCGTGAGGTCATTCTCGATTCGAACGGAAAAGCGGCCCGCGTGAGTACAGGGAAAAAGGGGTGGGGGCGAAGGGAGACCACGTGATCGCCTTCGCATTCAAAGCGAAGGCAATCACGCTGCGAAGCGAAGAGCCTCGTGAAGTGACGGCCAGAGAGAGAGAGAGGAGAGAGATTTCACAGATCCTTAGGGGAACTCTTCCAAATTAGCCAGAGCTACATTTTGCCTGGTGTCCCAAACCCCCTTTTGTGTATAATTTGCAGGCTAACTATGAAGGAATTTTAAATGGCCACATGATAAATATCAATATAATTCAGCATGTACAACCATTGCCTACTTGATAAATATCCAAGAGTTACAGGAACATAACTCCACACTCACTAAATCACCCAGAGCCAAAACCTATTATTTGTGTATGGTAAAGGAAATATGTGCCAAGTTTTTAAAGTCATATCTCCCAGATGCCTTCATTAGCTAAGATCCTTCCTTCCTAGGAGGGTGTTTCCAGTCAAGGAAATCTGGCTTTTCAATTGCTGTGAACTGATACAGTACAGGGACCCTTAATAAAGTTCCCTTTTTACTAATGAAAATCTTTTTTGTTCCAGAACAGTGATCAACAACAACAGACTTATTAATTTCCCCTTAATCCTTGCTTAGGTAATTTTACATGCAGTAATGATTTAGTAATTCATTCAAAGCTTGGTTTTAATTAAAATGTCTCAAGATTAATTATGAGAATATAAATTACAGATAATGCAGATATCTTCTTGAAAACTACAGATAATGGATAGCAAAATAAATATGAGATGGTATGCGTCTTTAAAAAATGAAAATCACCTAAACTGTAGCACTGTAGCAATAATTATCTCAAAAATATGCTCCTATGTCTGTTTGTATTCATCAAAATAATTCATGGACTTGGGATGTTCAAAGTTTCACACTCTCTTGCAATCTGACTTTTTTAACCTGAAAAGTTAAACAACTTGCCTGAAAATTTCAATAAAATATTTAAAAAACAGATTAACACAAAATTATCACTGACTTCTCTGGCCAAAATCAATCACCACCTCTCCAGAAATATATTGATTCTTCTCCTGGTAAGTAACCTTTACCTTTTTGAAATACATATGCCAGCAATTTATCCCATATTCCATTAAAATCATTAGGTTTTTTTCAGTCCCTTCCTAATTTTAATTTCATGTCAGTTTACTATTAATATCCATATCCCATAACTCCCTATACCATTCCTCCAATGTTATTTGATTATTGGTTTTCCAATGTTTAGCAAAAATTAACTCTGTCACCATTATTATTATAAAGTGTTCTGCTTATATACCACACCATACCACTTGAAGTAGTCTCTGAGCAGTTTACAGTTTAAACTACAGTATGCAAGCTACACATTGCCCCTGCAGCAAGCTAGGTACTCATTTTACTGACCTCAGAAGGATGGAAGGCTGTGTCAACCATGAGCCTGCTACCTGGGATTGAACCCCAGGTCGTGAGTACAGTTTTACCTGCAGTACAGGCATTTAACCAACTCCGCCTCCTCTTTATTCAGTTGGGTGTTCACAGCCATATTTAACAATACCATTTTGGGGGACATTTGGATCCTTTTCCCTATTATTTCTTGAATTTCCCTAAAAATTAATGTCAATTCCTTCTTTCTTATCTCACACAACTACCACATATCCAAGTATGTCCCTATTTACTTTTTACGCCTCCAGTATAATGGACTTATTTCTTTTTTATTATACTTAACCTCACAGGTGGGAAATTCAGATAAAAAGAAACATGAAGCAAGATTCTCCACCATTCCTAAGCAAAGAGGAAATGAAACATTCTTGAGGAGGCAGAAAATGGTACAATAGAAACACAGAAATAGCTAAACTGCAAGAGCTTGATTGGAACTGAATGAGAATTTTGTTTGTTTCTCTAAACTTTGTTCACTTTGCAGATTCTACAGGAAGAACAAGAGTGGATAAAACTTGAGAAAGGAATCAGGCAGGGCTGCCCACTTTCACCTCTGCTAATCATACTGACATTAGAAGTTCTAAATCAAAAGATACAAGACCAGAAGGAGCTAAAAGGCTTGAAAATAAGAAGTATATAAACGGCAGGCATACACAGATGATGACGTTTTCATCTTGGAAGACCCAAATAGCTCAGTGGAAGTACTGTTGAAACTTTGGAGAAATGGCAGGATTTAAAATAAAACAGGGAAAAACAAAAGTATTGACAGAAAACATGGAAAGAGATGAGAGACGAACTTTGACAGATTTGACCAATTTTGAAGAAGAAAACTCTATATCATATCTGGGAATAAAAATAACTTTTAAAAGTAAGCACATCATTTCAAGATAATTATTTGAGAGTTATGAAGGAAATACAAACAGACCTGGAAAAATGGAATAGGATGCAGTTATCATTAACGGGGAGAATAGCAGCAATCAACATGAATGTGCTACCAAAAATGCTGTTTGTATTCCAGATGATACTGCTGATTTTGAAAATAACATTTTTCATAGAACTGGAAAAAGACTCTTCTGGCAGCTATGTTGAAGGAGTTTAGAAACCTTCTCATTCTAAGCAACATTAGTGGAATTATTGGTCTATCAAACACCAGAAGCAGCCTTGTTGTGTGAAAGGAGCTGGTCTGACCCATATCCATCTTGAGAGCAAAGCCTGTTTTCACCTTACACAAGTTCTGAAGAAGGCTGTTCATATGGAAGAAATAAATTTCAGCTACAACAAGATTGATGATGCTGGAATGAAAGAAATCGTAGCTGCCATTCTGGAAATACCAAACATAAAGCAAATCGACCTCAAGTGCAACATCATTGGCTGTGCTGGACGAGAGTGTTTCATGGAAGCTTTGGCCAGCTTCTGAAAGTGCTCAACTTATCCAGAAACCATATTGGAAAAGAGGCTTTAGAAAAACTGCCCCCACTTCTGCCTTCTCTGCACCACTTGAAGGTCCCTCGCCTGTCTTCCTGCAATATCAACTTTGACTGAGTGGCTCATTTGTCCCGAGTTTTCTTGAAATGCCAACAAATAGAGCAAATCATCTTGTCAGCAAACAACCTCGGAGACCGAGGTGTCACAGTCTTTGCAGAGCAGCTGCCTCAGTCCTCATAACTCAGGATATCTAAATTTGTATGGCAAGGGAAGAAGCCAAGGATTAAAAGGAAGGCTTTACAAGGTTACACAAGCAGAGCAGGCATCGGTTTACCAGATTGGGAACTGTATTATAAAGTGTGCGCCCTGGGAGGGGGGGTAAGAAAATGGATTCTCTTAGAGAATCAAAGCATTTGGAAACTAGAAGGTCATGTTCTAAGCCTGGGCTGGCATGCTTTGGTGTGGTATATAAAAAAATAAACAAAAACAATTCAGTAATCACACAGTCATTATGGTGGATATGGGGAAATATTCAGAAACAAGTGTACAGAAAGATACCAGGATGGGTGTTCCCCACAGGTTTTACACTTGATGACTGTTAATAAGTTGGAGAGATATCAAGACGTACTAAGGACTTGACATAAACTTTTTTTGTTGTTATCATGAGACTATTACGTTCAGAGCCTCATATTCCCATTGTATTCTTTCATTCAAACTCGGGACTTATCAAACATAATTTTGTATTCTTTATTACAGATCAGCTTGTGAGATAAGCCTGACATTTCTCTCATGTTTTGCTGAAAAATGTTTAGAGAAAATTGAGTGGTCTTTTCTTTAGAGGCAAAAAATGTGGCCTTAGCTAATACTTTGGAATTCAGAGGACTGAGAAATAGTTGTTTAAGCAGACAACTATGATGCCACAGGTATGTGGCTCCATTTTGTACACTCACATTTACTCCAAGTCAACAAATGTGCACATTATCTGAACACCTGTTTTGCAGAAGCATTTCAATCAATATTTTTAAAAAAATTCATTTAATATTCCATTTAGAGATGGACACAAAATGTAAAAATAGTGTTTTTGTAATGAATTTATAAAGTAGTTTTGTTACAAAACGAAACAAAACAAAATGAAACACTATTCTCCCCTGGGTCCTAATTGGAACTGAAACTTTGGAAGCCAAGCCGAGGGTGAGGGATTAGTGCCACCACGGTTTAGCATCCAATTGCAATTACAAAGATTTTTCCTAGGGGCACCCCCTTTGGAGCTTCATAACTCAGCCCCTAGAACCCCAAACCTTTCAAAATTTGGGGGCCTTACAGGGAAGCACTTGAGGAAGCTCTCCTGCAATTTCTTCTAGGACAAATCATTTTGTTCTAAAGGAAAAATGGTGTTCCATTATGAAACAAAATGAAATGCATCCTACCATTTTGTTACCTAACAAAGTAATTCATTACTTAATGAAATGACAGAACAGATTTTTGTTTTACGTTTCATACCCATCTCTAATTCCATTAGCAGAAATACTATGTGCTGATAATTTTATAAAGAGAGAGGAGAAATACAAAAAAAAAATGGATGAATTTATAAAATAGAACCAAGGGTTAGGCCTTGCTTACTGTACGTTGACTATATGTTTCCACTCAAACAAACAAAACAAAACAAAACAACAACAACACCTTGTAGTCAGTACCAGTATGATAAAGTTTATGTTTATATATAAGCATAAGATCCTTGAGCCCTTTGCAATATTTTATGTACATCCCACCTTAAAATATATGCAGTTCATTTTAAAAGATAACCTATTGTAGAAAATGAATATGTAAACATTCCTGTAGTATACATACAATTTTCCAGTGTTCAGTGGCCTCTAAATTTTATCTGTGATGAAATTTCATTTATACAAGAAATAATAAAAAAAAATGAGTAAACTCCAGTTAGTCAACTGATGTAGTTCAATTTTGATTTCTGATACATTTGGGAACTAGTAATTTTGCTATATAGTTTCATAATATGTTTTAGGTTGCTAAACCCACCAATGATCCACTTTTGATATATATATATATATATGCAGAGAACGCTGAGCTGAAATTCCAATTCAAAGAGAATTAAAGCATAATTCTATAGTGTTTGTATTTTATCTGAAGCCAAGTCAGAACCGACTTATAGAAAAAAGTGAACTTTTAAGAACTCTCTCCTGGCAAATTACATCCCTTACCATGTTTGGACTTTTATACCTGCTTTGAAAAAGAGGGCTTGCTCTCGAAAGCTCAGCAACTTTTGTTTTAATTTTTCTACTAGCCGCCTATGAAGGTATCACCCATAGTCTAGTTTTGATTTTGTTTGTTTTAATGGCTGCATGGTTCCAAACCTCTTTTTACTGCAATGGAACAAGATACCATGAAAGAGCCGCCTCCACCATGAAGAAGGCTAAAGAAGCATCTACAGCAACAGGACATTAACAATAGGTTCTGTGATATCATTTCTCCTCAATTGGGTCTTAATTGGATCTACCTAGTGGGACATTTTTTTAAAATCCCCCCCCCAAAAAAAACCTTCTTCCCCATCCCTTAGTGGAGAGCATGTGTTTTTGCATTAACCTCCTACTTCTGACCCATCTCTGACCAACCAGGAGATCTGCTTCAAAGAGCCAATAGAGAGGTGATGGTTGTAAGCAAGAGGGAGGTGCCCATACCATGCAGCTCTTTGTTTGAATTGGCCTGTAAAGTCCACCCCCTTCGGACCATGCTGCTTTGTGCCTTCAAAGAAGAAACCTGGCATCCATCTTGCCAAGTGAACTTTTAAGAACTCTCTCCTGGCAAATTACATCCCTTGCCATGTTTGGACTTTTATACCTGCTTTGAAAAAGAGGGCTTGCTCTTGAAAGCTCAGCAACCTTTATTTAATTTTTCTACTAACAGCCTATGAAGGTATCACCCATAATCTAGTTTTGATTTTGAGGGTTTTCAAAGTAAGTGAAATATTAAAGGGCTGGTTTTATCAGCTGTTCCCCCAATAAATTTCCATGGCTAAGATGGGATTTGAACTCTATTCTCCCAAGTCCTTGTCCATCACTGTATCAATTACACCACACTATTGCTCTGAATTAATTCCAACAAAGAAAAATCCATGCAGACAGTGAATAAATAAATAAATAAACACTAGGCAAAAGAACACAGAAAAATGCAAATTTCTATGCAGCCATATTTTTTAAAAAATGTTGCTAATTGATATGTTAATGAGAAAGAAAACAGGCCTTTCAGGAGACTAGGCTCTGGAGAGAAGAGAGATCCAACATGGGTTTAATAGCTCCATAGTTATTGATTGTGCCCCGAGTGAGAACATGAAACATCAAAGTTCTAAAGGTGTGTTAACTGAAAAAAATAATCTTGAGATAATTAATATGTACTTTCACCCCAACTACACCCAGTTTGTTATACAGTAATACCTTACACCCAGTTAGCTATACAGTAATACCTTGGTTTAAGAGTGTTTTGCAAGACAAGCAAACATTTCTTCTAAATTTTGCCTTGATCAACAAGCAATGTTTTGCAATACAAGCACTGGAGCAGGTCACATGATTACATATGAGCCAATAATGGTGCTCTCTCTCTCCTTTCCTGCTGGATTGTGGGGGATTGTCTGGAACATTCCCTCTCAGGCAAACTTCAAAAGCAGAGGAAGCAGAGATGAAGGCAGGACTCCCTTGAACCAGCCAGGGATATTTTCAAAGGAAACTGCCGGTTAGGGTTTTGTTTTTGCTTTTCTTTATATTTATATTTAATTTAATTCACTGTTTACTTATGGCTCCTTAGTCAAGTTCCAAACTTACTAAACTATCCAGCCAACTGTCAAACACCACTAGCACCACAAATGCCGTAAGTGCTATGTGCAAAGCATATTGATAGAGCTTGTTGGATGGGAGAAAGAAACCTTCATTTCCCCTCAGGCATCTGTGTTGTTGCATTTTCCCTCCTCCCTGCTTTCTTTTAGAGATGGGGGGCACCTCCCATATGACGTAGGAGAAAGAATTTCTCTCCCTCTTTTGATATAATTACTCGGACCAACCCTAATTGAACAGAAATGAGAATGACACAGCCTCTTGCATATGGAAAGTTAATTTGTCACAAAGAACACTAGACTAACTTGTGACTTAGCACTTTTCTATTTTCAGAGGCCATTGGTAAGCATTCCAGAAGTGATATTCCATCTTTAGTTCCAATTGGCATCATCCAAAAGGACAGCACCACATGTCATTCACTGATTTTGTAAAATATGTCTCTCTGGATTTTCTGAAACCAGAGGGTTTTTTTTGGGGGGGGGGGGGGGGGACAAATATGGCATGTGTTAACATATGCATTTTACTGGCATCAAATCTGATATTTGGTACTGAGTTGCACAGGCAGATTATTTAAAAGAGGGAAAGGGATTTTTCAATTTTTTTTAAAAAAAGAAAGGTCTACAATTTGCTTTTCAGCACATTTACAGCTACTTTTTTCAAGCTCAGCATGTGTGTTTTGGAGGCAGTCAACTTAGATTGTTGTCTTACATAAAATTCCAATAAGTCCAAATTGCTAGCTCTCTAGACAGCAATTAACTTGCAGGTGTGCAAATCTACTAAACATGAAACTTGGTTAAACAAATGAAATCAGCCCATGAGTCAAATATTGTGACATTTCTTTTAACATAAACAGAAAACTAAACTGAGATACAATGTGAACAAAATTCTCTGAAAGTTCAGTCTGCAGTACTGTTGGATTTTTAACGCTTCCCACTCTTCAATGAAAATATACAATACCAGATAGAATTGTATGAGATTTATGGTTTGGACTACAACTTCAGAATTCACCAGACAGCATGAGGAACACAAAAGTGTTATAGGAAACATAAAGCTCTATTTTGAAGAGTGTCTGACAGAATGTGCCCTCCCTTCCATCATTGTGAATGTAGGATGGATTCTATTGCCACAGACTTCATGAAACCCAGTGGGAGTGTCCTTCTTGTGGCCACTGCCCTGAATTTTAGGAGGGAGGTCCCCCCGCCATTCATATAGTGCCCTTTGAATTCTGTCTACCACAGGGATATACCAAGCGGCCTCACTCTATTATTTACTTCTGGAAAGATGATGAAGCACATTACAGCTCTACCACAACTTCAAGATGGATGATGAAAATGGTTTCTGTTCCAACTTCATAAAGATGCTTGTCAATTAACCTGGAACTGCCTACCTTTTTTTGTAGCCAGAGGAGGCACTATTATTAACAGAATGTTAAAACAAGAGGCGGTGTCAATGGATAGAGATGTTTATTGGGGGCGGGGCGGGGGAAAGACATTCTGGGGATAACAGTGCCAGGATTCCTGGGCCAGCATGGCACTGGCAATGTTGGTTTGGCACTTCTGGGAGTTGTAGTTCAAAACCTAAAATTGAGCCAACCTCTGACTGGAAATGCTCCTTAAAGCAATATAATTGTTACGAGAGATTCTGTTGAATCAATAAATAATTATTCAAGGAGTAATCAAAAACTTTTCCAGTGAACAAGGAAGGCATCATTTTAAATGTTCACAATTTTTGTCAGTGTTGCTGATTTCAGCTTTTTGGTTGTTACTGTGTCAGGCTTTTCAAAATGCAGACCAGACCATAATGCTTTTGTGGTGAATTAAGAAGTTGCTGAAAGTATTGCTTTATACATGACTGAACAGCAGATGGCTTTCTCTTCACCTAAGCATACTCTTGGTTCTGTGTCTCACTCTTGTGGTTTTAAATTTAATATGCTACAAAGGAGATTGTTCTTTCCTTTCCCATAAGATTCATGATTCAGTCTTTGTATGGGCAGTCCCTCCAAAGCCACTTTCCATCAAATTTAAGAGAACAAACCCAAACAACAGTGAATCATTTGTGGTATTAAATAAAGAATTATCCCAAAGCTTTTGATGCATGTAGCAGTGAATAAATAACAAAGAGTAGAAAGAGTAGAACTCTTCATTCAAGTATTTTGGCCTCAGAATAGAAAAATGTTTTTTTAAAAATAAAATTCACACTGCATTTTATGCTAGCATTTATAATACGGTTTTCAGAACAAAGAAGCTTGAGATGGGTCCATCTGCCAGAAGTGACTTGATGAAATGTTGTCATTAGGGAACAGTGATCACCACAAGGGATGGTGCAAGCTCTCTTGCCACTTGAGGCAGAAAACAGAGTGCTATCCCCTGCTATCCCATGCAACAGTTACAATGCTTGCTCTGCCCTCCTGAAGAGAATGGTTATAGCTGAAATGGAGAATGATACACAGAGCAGCAACACCTGCAAGCCCAACCAAAAACTGGCTGACAAAAAAAGGCACTGCACCCAGAGCATCCTGTCTAATTCATATGCATACACTGTGGTATCGTAAGGTTTACTGTCCCCTGCCTCACCCCCTGGCCCTGGTTTGTTTGTCATATCAGCAAAGTCCTTGTTTCAGCTCCAAAAACGTAACACACTTGTAAATGGGTTTATCTCAACTTTAACCGCTCTTTCATCCACTTTCAAACTGCATTTAACTCACTATTTGTAACAGGAACGTCCTATATTCATGGGTTAAACATCACACTCCCAACCCTACCAGCATACTGGAGAGAAAGGGATTACTTACACTTGCCTCATCTCTCTCTTAGTAGTGGTAAACCTATCTTATATGCTCTTCCCAAACTTTTCACCTGGGACCATTGCATATTGCTTGTGGAGTAGGATTGCTCCAAAGCTAACCTTAAGATGCCCGGTTTTCTTGTTTCCTACTTCTCTCTCTAGACATTATCTTTCCTTTTTTTAATAGCCTCTTATTAGCTGTCTCATTCCAATACAGGTGTTTCTGCACTGGCTGACTCCTCCACCTTCCTTTACTTCTACCTGCCCCTGCTCCAACTCTCTTATACTTGCTGTTAGTTCTTCTCCCAGGAACCTGATTGTCCCCTCCTGGATGGCCTCTTTCCTTTTATGTCCATCTCTTCCGGCCTAAACATTCCCCTCCCAATGGTCTTTCTTTTAAAGGGCCTTTTTCTTCAATTGACACTAAATCTTTTTTAAATCCCTTCGGTATTGCTTCCACCTTCTCAATCCCTGGGGTCTGAATGTCATTGAGGAAGGAGATGACCTAGCAGTTGTTACCTCCTCTTCAGGTCTTTCTTGTTTGCAGACATCCTCTCTGTCCTTCCTGTACAGCTGCACACATAGGAGAACTTCCCTACAGTGATGAATTCATCATCCACACATATAGGAAAAGAAAAAGTTGGCACCGCCTATTTATCTACTGACAGCAAGATAGCTGCAGCTTATCTGTGTCTTTTCATTTTACCAGGAAGAAATGTCAGGTCGCACAGAACTATTATGATTCCTGCCTAGAATTATTATACTTTGTGCTTAGCATGACTCGCTGTGTCAATGTTCTTTTGGATTCCTTTAGCATATCTATTGATCCTTCCCCCCTTTGTTCAAAAATAAGTTATTTTTATTTTGTACTGGTAAAACCTCCTAGGAGAAAACTATCCTGCATATGCATATGGTTATATTCTGGACATGGGGAATCACAGAATTCAGTTTAGCTTCTGCAAGACAGGATTAGTGGTATGAATCGTGAGCTCAGAAGGAGGAGTGACTGGCCTTGGTGGTGGTATAATCATTCGCCTTTGCATATCTTTTAAAAATTGTATTATATACTCTCTTTTATTCAATAGACCTGGGGTACCTAAATGGCTTTTCTTTAGAATAGGTGTAATAAGCAATCAGACCTGCAAGTTTTAGTACTGTGCTATTTTTTTTCAACTTTGATGCAAATAATCAACTTGGTTTTAATATGACAAAGGCAGGGACACAGCTTTGTTGGAGGAGTTCACAGACAAAAGGGAGAATGAGTTATCTACAAGCATGTGCATGAAAGAAAGAAAGAAAGAAAGAAAGAAAGAAAGAAAGAAAGAAAGAAAGAAAGAAAGAAAGAAAGAAAGAAAGAAAGAAAGGCTTCCTAAGACTCATCGGGAAATTTTTGCATGGCAGAGCTCCAGAATCATCAAGAATGAGAAAGTCTGTGGATGTTGTCACATTCTTAGCTGGATGACAGCCTGAACTAACTCAACAGGGGAATCTATTTTGGGTTGCTGGGCAAATGGCAAAATATCCCCAGCTGCTGCAGTGGTTGCTGCTATTCCCAGCAGGACAGGCGCCCCAAGAGCACATGTGAAATCTAGAAAGTTTCCGCAGACTTTATGATTCTGTTAAGACTTGTGAAACTCATTACCAGTCCATAGGGACTTTTTCCCCCAAGGCCCTGTGCCACTGCTGCCAGGAGCCACACAACAAAAATGCTCATGAATCATGAAGCTTACAGCAGAATCCTGTCCTTGCCTTGTCCTGAACTAGAGATGGGCACGAAACGCACATTTTTTCGTTTCTGTTACCGTTTGTCATTTCCATTACGTAACGAAATGACAAACGAAAATTGTGATGAAATGAAACGAACAGAACCATGAAGATTTTGTTCGTACGTTTCGTTTCCGTTACTGGCGGTGTGCAATGAAATTGAGCTGTTTTAAATGTTAAAAAACGCCCTGGACATCCATCAAAATGCAGTCATAATTATTTATACTGCCTGATAATACCTACGGGGGGGGGGGTTGGGGGCCCTAAAACATGCATTTATGTCTTTTCTCAGATCACTGTATTTTTTTCCTTTAAGGGGAGTTAGGGGACATCGACCCAAAATGGCTACCTGATGCCTAATATTGATTTCTTGGGTATTAAAACGCTCTGGACATCCATAAAAATGCAGTGATAATGTGATAATTATTTGAAATTATTACCTACCAGGGGGTTGGGGGTCCTTAAAATGTTTGTTTTTGTCTTCTCCCATCGCAATGTATTTTTCTTTTCCCTTTAAGGATGACAAAATGGATGTCGCCACTCCAGCCACAACATGTAGGCAAGCCATGTGATGGGATCATGTAAGTTCTTGGACAACTTCAACCAACAGCATGCCCAGGTTCCAGACTGGGCAGGTCTAGCAGCCACAGAGGGCATAAAAAGCTCTGGCAGCCCCCAGAAATGCTTTAAAAATTGCGCAAAAAGTGGGTAGAAACGACAAACAACAAACGAAAAATGGAAAAGAAAATTTTTCAAAAAATTCGCAAAAATGGAAACGAACTGAAACAGACCTCTTAACGACAAACGACAAACGAAATTCCATTTTTTTAATTCATGCCCATCTCTATTCTGAACAGCACAGAGTGTATATAATAACCATCAGCCTCTTCCTAGTCCCCTCTCTTCACTTCTATCAGTCACTTGACACATTCCGTGAATCCAAATGGTAGTCTCAATTAGACCCGACCAATTGAGTACACAGAGTTTACCTATGTGATGGCTCACCATTTAGCAATTGGTTCAATGTTTCAACTCCATGTGAGACTATCAGGTGAATCTAGGATGCAGGATGGTCAGTCTTTCAAATAGGCAAGATAAGGCATTTAAGTTTTGTGGTTTCTGGCTCAACATGGTTCAGAAACAAATAGGATGTTAATAGCTATTAACTTGAGCCCCGGCATGTCATGTACAAAATTCATAAATGGGTAACATTGGGCTGTTCTGCAGTAGTCTGGAGTTGAAAAATCCAGGGCTTTAAAAGCTCCCCCTACACACACACCTGGGGTGGGGGGGAAAGTTTTCCCCCACCTCAGCACTGATCAGCTGGTGCATGGGGGAGGAGAAAACTTTTTTCAAACTTTTTTTCTGATAACAAAGCCCTGCACTTTCCCCCACCCCAGTGCTGATCAGCTGGTGCGTGGGGGAGGGGAAAACTTTTTGCAAACCTTTTTCCCCATAACAAAGCCCCACACTTCCCCCCACCCCTGTGCTGATCAGCTGGTGCACGGGGAAGGGAAAAAACTTTTTTCAAACTTTTTCCCCATAACCAAGCCCCACACTTTCCCCCACCCCAGTGCCAGGACACAGGAGTACGGTGCACTATGTTTAAAATGTCTTTAAGTAACTAACCAAGCCAACCAATGGGCTCAGTTGCTTAAAGGCATTTTAAAATATCGTGCCTTTCCCTCGGGTCGCAGGTGGGTTGGGTGAAGCAACATGTGATATTTAAAATGACTTTTATCCACTGAGGCAAATGTTTGCCATTTTAAATGAACACCACTCCTTCCCCAATGCACAATTGTCAACCCCATCTTAATCATAAGGCAGCAGGGGGAAACCACTCATAAGTCAGGATTCTCGGATGTCGGGGTCATTGTAAGTTAGGGTACGACTGTACTTCCAAAGGATAGAAAACCACGATTACAGTACAAGGTCCGGAAAGTCAGAATACTGTCTGCAGTAGTACACTTATAGAAAGAGACTGCTGAAAACAGTGTCCAAGAGCTCAGGTGAAAAAGCTTTGCCACAGTGTATCATTATATGCAAGCTGGGAAGATGGTAAAACTTTGGGTGAGTACTAGAGATGGGCACGGAACGAAATTTTTTCTGTTTCCGTTACCATTTGTCGTTTCCGTTATGTAACGAAACGACAAATGAAAATTGTGATGAAAATGGAACGAAACAAACAGAACCACAAAAATTGTGGTTGTTACATTTTGTTTCCGTTAATGGTGACACAGAATGAAATGAGCTGTTTTAAATGTTAAAAAACGCCCTGGACATCCGTACAAACGCAGCAATAATTATTTATATTGTCTGATAATACCTACCAGGGGGGTTGGGGTCCTTAAAACATTTGTTTTTGTCTTCTCCCATCGAGATGTGTTTTTCTTTTCCCTTTAAAATGGATGTTGCCACCAGCCACAAAATGGAGGCAAGCCATGTGATGTGGGATCATATTCAACCAATAGCATGCCCAGGTTTCAGACTGGGCGGGCAGGTCTGGCAGCCACTGAGGGCATAAAAAGATCTGGCAGCCCCGTCCTACTTGCAGTCTCTGGTGGGAGTTAGGGTGGGATTCCTGTCTCTGCGACTCTAGCTTCAGTCCTGCTGCCTCCCTGTGTGCGTGCATGCCTCGTACCTCTCGGTGAGTACCCTCCCCTGCCCCGCAGTGCAGTCACTCTGCGGCTGTCTTGCACTGCTGCCTTTGCAGCCTCCCTGCATACTAGTCTATACTGTGTCTCTGCGAGCATCCTTTTTTTTTTTTTTTAGTGTTTTCCCTCTGGTCTGGGGCATTGGGGGATGCCTGCACACGGAAATGCTTTAAAAATAGCGCAAAAAGTGGATAGAAATGACAAATGAAAAAACGAAAAACGGTAACGAAATTTTTCAAAAAATTCCTGACAAACGGAAACAAAGCAAAACAGACCTCTCAACGACAAACAAAAAACCAAAATGCCATTTTTCTGTTTCGTGCCCATCTCTAGTGAGTACTCTTAAAAATACCATAAAATATGTGTTGGGATCGAACTGCTTTCTCTGACCTGGTGGCTTCCCTGTGTTTCTAGATTACAATTTAGAAATATAGCAAGGAATCACCATGAATGCAAGGAGCAGTGGTGCAGGAGGAATTCCGCCCCCCCCCCCAAAAAAAAACACCTTGGCTGAATAAATGTCTGTGTCTTTTTGGTTGATTCATAAATATATAACTGTAATAAGGGTTTTTGAACATTCTGTGCATGCAGTTGTTCTGCTCACAGGAGGCAGATCCTGCCTCTTGTATTTTGCATTGGAAGTACTTTACCCCTTTAACCTCTCCCTGTAATTGGACAAAATTTCAGCCCTCATCAAAAATCAGAGTCTCATATTTGGCCTGTGGCCTCAAAATGTCGAACATCTATTAATTGGTATCCATGGAGAAGCTTGTAAAGCACATACTGTGTCGTTCAGGTTTGTGGGTTTGGCTTTTTTAAAAAAGTAAAGTATGAAGCCATTTATCTATTTTTTTGCATGCCCAATAGGAAATGTTTTGAACTGTGGATGTTTTACAGGCTTGTGCTATGAAGCACGGGAACAATAAACAGCGGAAGCAATGTTGCCCTTTAATTGGGGGACAAGCCATTCTAATTATGAAATCTGAATCAAAGAGGAGATGAATGGCATTATTATCCATGGTTCCTATTGAACAACTTCCAGTGTGAAGATTACATGGAGGTTCAGGAAACAAAAGTACTCTGGGAGATAAAGCACACATTGTTAGGCCCAGTGACATAATCGGTTCACTCAAATAATAGTCAAGTGGCCACCTCTTTGAAAGGAGAAAAGAGCAGCTTGTGGTTATTAAGTGAAGCATTCTCTTTTTTTCTTTCCGCTCCAAAGACGAAGAAAAGGGCCTGAATTCTTTAAAACCACACATTGTGCACAGATGATGACTGTTGAAAACCCCAGTGAAATCATGACTACCTACAGAAATTTCTGTGTCACCCTATTGGGGTCTTCACAAATGATGATACCTTGGCAACCATGGGAATGGCCATGGGCCATGAGTTCACAATCCTGGCGGAGAGAGGAAGCGATATAAGATGGATTAAGACTTGTTTCTATCCCTTCATTAGGTTTACCATCTCTGACACTATGGAGGAGCTGAGGGCCTCTACGACAGTATAAGACTTGGGACCCAATTCAAGAAGCTCATTGACAAATGCACATGCATTGTCCCCTGTGAAAATAGTTGAAGGTTACAAAAACAGTGTCTCAGAAAAGAACACTTCCTACTAGAGATGGGCACGACCAGAAAAAATTATGTTTCGAGTTGTCGTTTGTCGGGAAGGGCCCGTTTCGGGTCGTTTCCGTTCTTTGTGAATATTTTCAAAAAATTGTCCTTCCATTTGTCGTCTGTCATTTGTACAGGTTTAGGGGGAGGGGTGGGCTCTGGGAGACACCTCTCTGGGTGCCTCCCTCTGAGTTGACCCAGAAGGGAAGGGAAGCGTAACGCGTAGCCAGTAGCCACTGCCAATTATGTTGGGTTGTTAGTGTGACAGGAAACCTCATCGGCACTTCGCTGTCTCACTAAGAACATTATAGCCATTAATAGCTATAGCTCAGCCATATTTAGCCAGGGTTGGGGGTAGTGTGTCAGAGGCACCTCTCTTGGCGCTGACTCTGACTCACTAAGAAGGAAAGCATACTGGCGTACAGGTTACAAGGGAGGAAGTGGGTCTGGAGTTGGAGGCACCTTTCAATGCACCACTCTGACCCACTAAGAAGGGAAGTGTACTTGCGTACAAATCTGGCTTAGGGTTGGGGTTAGGATAAGGGCTAGGCTTAGGGTAACGGTTAAGGTTAGGGTGGGTTAGTGGGCTGCACCTCTGGGTTACTCTGACCCACTAAGAAGACAGTGTACTGGCGTATAGGTTAGGGTTAGGCTTAGGGTTAGGCTTAGGGTTGGTGGGCTTTTATGCCCTCTCTGGCACATCCAGAAGTCTCAGCAAACCTGGCCATGCGATTGGTAGAATGGCTCCAAAAATTTGCATGGTCCCATCCCATGGCCAGCCCATCATTGCGCGTGCACAGGTGTAAAAAAAATAAATAAAAATAAAATCAATGGAGACGTTTTGTTGCAAGAAAAACCCACTGCTGCTACTATAAAAAATCAGGCATTTAAAATACCTAATTTTCAAATGTTTCTGTGGTGCTTTGGTGGGTTTTTCGACCACGATTTAAAAATAAATATTGCAGTCGCCATTTTGGATCCCCACCACCACATGGCAAATGGAGACGACGATGCCCCCCCCCCCCAGCCTGGTACCAGCAGCCCAGGACAGGAGAGGGGGGCCGGGGACCCCCCGAGAAACCACCCCTCTCTGGTAGGTGCACTCACTGAGGCAGGCATATTTTCGCCTGCTTTTATGGCCAGCGGGAATTGGGTTTTTTAAAAAAATTTAAAACTTTTTTTCTGTGCTGCACCGCTTGGCATTGCGCGATTGCCGGCGCCGCGATGCCATGCACGACAACAACAAATCAGACCCAATTTATCTTTATCGGGTCAGGTTCGAGTTGCAACGGAGTAATTGTTGTTCTCGTTCCTCGTTACGTAACGAGCACGAAGAACGAGAACGGAAACGAGGATTTCGCTGAGTCGTGCCCATGTCTACTTCCTACTCAATTTAATAACATGGGCAGTACAAGTGAGAAGGATCTTCGAATTCTTGTAGATAACAAGATACATATGAGCCAATAGTGTGATGTACTTCAAAAAAGGTCAATGCTATTTTGGGCTGCATTAACAGAGACATAGTTAATGATATACTAGTCCCTCTCAACTTGGCACTGGTCAGGCCTCATCCTGAGTACTGTGTCGAGTTCTGGGATGCCAGCAAACTGGAATAACTTCAAAGGAGGGCAATGAGGATGATCAGGGGACTGGACACCATGCCCAATGAGGACAATCTAAAGGAACTGAACATGTTTAGCCTAGAGAAAAGAGGACTGAGGAGAGATAAGATAGCACTGGTCAAATACTTGAAAAACAGTCATAGATAGGAGGGGAAGAATTTGTTCTCAGTCATTCCAGAATGAAGGACATGTAATAATGGGCTTAAGTTAAAGGGTGCCTTGATTTTGGCTGAATATTAGCGGGGAAAACATCTTAATTGTTAGGGCAATACGGCAATGGAACTAGCTACCTGAGGTGGTGAATGCTCCAGTGCTGGAGGCATTTAAGAGAAAATTAGACAACCGTCTGTCAGATATACGTTGGTTTGGATTCCTGCACTGATGAGATGATGGTATTTGGTGGCTTTGTAGGCCACTTCCAACTCTATGGTTCTATGATTCTATGAGTCTATAAGTTGTACAGCAGCACTTCCTGTCTGAGAAAATAAAAGGGCAATTTGTTTGGAAGATGAGGGACAATGGCAAATCACACCCCTAGTCCCCCAGTGGTATCCCCTGTCAAGGTAAACTGTAACCCCAAAAGCAAAAACAGAAGCACTTGGCATATGACACCTTTAAACACTAGCCTTTGTATTAGTCAAAAGATGGCAAATTAACATAACATTTGTATTTGCTGATTTGGATAAAATTTGTACACATCAAAATTAAGAAATAATTCTATAATGTAAGTAAAAATAAATGTATTTCACAATAGTGGGGGAAATGGTCACCACTGTGACTTTTAAATAAATAGTGCAATTAAAATATGCTTTATGAAATACATTGGAGAGAAGGATTTTCTCAGCATGCAGGTCCATGTACATTATAGCAGGATAAATTCATAAAGATGTTGAAAAACACAATGTTTGGGAATTCTATGAATAAAGGAAATCTTGCAGGTCCTAGCTGTAAATTAATCCAGAGCATCTAGAAAAAAGGGGAGCAGAAGGTCACCACCACCCTCAGATGACCTTATCTTGAATGTTGTGGCGTAGCCCATTCATATTTGTATTTCAACTGTGGTTTCTAGTCCTACTGGAGCCTGGGAATCTTACAATTGAGCTGACATCAGCAAATTCATTTCCCACAGGCAAAGTGTAATATGAAATGGAGAAATAAATAAAGGGGAGAATGTGGGCAGTTTACTAGATGAACCAGAATGGCTGTTAGAGAAGAATGCTACATGTACAGCAGTAACAGAAAACAAATATCATGTTGAGATGATCTCCCTTGTTCTCTTCTATAGAACTCTGATATTAAGAGAACAATTTTACAAAACCTGCAGCCCTCTACCATATTGAAGAACTTTGGCTCACAGATATGATGCAGACATTGCCTTGCCTAAATACTGCATATTTATTTCCATATATTATTGGCCCCAGTGAAGAAAATAATATATTTCAAAACTTCAGTGGACATTGTAGAACAAAAGGACACTTACACCTTAAGGAATGTTTTTCTCTCCTGGTTTTACTTTCTGTCTTCAGACACCTCCATCTTTCTTTTTGGAGCATGTAACAATAGGAATGGAGCAGAGTGAGCTTATTTTAAAATGCATCATCATCAACAACAACAAAAAATAAAAAATAAAATCACATTTTTAGAATGTTTCTATCTGAGAGGGGGAAGATCTTGCCATCCTCAGGAGGTGATCATCCTTGGACCTGAATCCTTTGGCAGACTAGTAGGAGATGTTGGCAACAGGGTGGCCTGAGGACAATGTTACAAATACTTCCCCCACCCCACCCCAGTGGAAATAACAGAGAAGGATGAGCAGCACATGGACAACAAGGCCAACATGGGATAGAGGGAAGCACCAGCCTCAAAGGGGAGGAAGAGTGGGAAACATGGTTGCCATAATCTGGGACGGGGTTGGTGGTAGGGCAGAGGCTTTCAAGAAGCCCCTTCCTGTTTTATATGATCTGGGTGATAAATGGGCCCTCCTCCATCATGCCTTTGGACAAGTGAATGTATTAGTTTCACCCCAGGTAAAGGGGGAAATTTTCTGTCTCTTATGCACAATCCTAACCCAAGTATCCAGCTGAGCCCCAATCCAGAAGACCCATGCCCATCAAAGGGCTCGGTCCCACATCCCTTTAAAAGCAGTTTAAGTTACTAGATAAACCGTGTCTAAAAATGCTGTCCCCACGGCAACTGGGCTTTTTGAAAAAAAAGAAGAAAGAAAATCCGGTAATGCTCCCTTAAGCGAGGTTTCTGTGACTCACCCAAGAGGTAGGGATTTTTTTTTGCCTCGCTTTGAAAATCCAGCTTTTAAGAAGGCAGGCGCCATGGGACCACGCAGATGATTCAGGTTTCTTTTTCTTTCTTTTTTCATAGCACTGACCGGCTGTTCCTGGGGCCAATGGGCTATTTTTTTTTTTATTTCCCTGCACATCGGAGCAACAGGAAGTTCAATCGGATTCTCTAAGCATTAATTTCCCCCAGCCAAGTGGCCCTTTTTTTCAAATGGTAGCGCCACCTGCTGCACTTTAAAATTAAAAAACCAGCTTTGGACATGGGAACTCCTGTCCCACTTATTAAATCATGTGATGGAACAAAGAGGAAAACCCGGACCTTCAGAAGATCAGGATCAAAACCCAGGTGAGATAGCAGCCTAAAAGAGATACTGGAACAGGAATACATACCATAGTGACAGTAGGAGGCACTTCAGATCTCAAAACCCACCAGGAAGCACTGTTTGGGTTCTAAACAAGGCATGTACTTCCCATGCACCTTGTTTTAAAGTGGAAGCACCTTTTAATAACAAGAAATTGTGTTTTTGCTGAGACTGAATTTCAGCTGGACAGCAGTGGGGCAGGAGTGACTGCCAGGAAGTTATAAAGGTAGCCACAGGCACCCCAAAAACCAAGAACTTGCTCACTGGTTCCACACACTCCCCCCACCCCAATGAGAATACAGGTGTCTAATGAAATACTGAGACAGGGGTGAGGAAACCTAGAGGAAAACCTGTATTCTCCTGATGTTTTGTTCTGAAGTCAAGATGGTTTGTTTAAAGGTAAAAGCTGCAAGATATGTCACAAAGGGCAGCAGCTACAGCAACAAGAAGGATATTTTGGAACTCAGGGGTGGGGGCACTAAGATAGCTGGCGCTAAGAGGTGAACAAGAAAATTCTAAAGCTGAAGGATTTTTATAGCCTTTAAAAATATAAACAAACTGCACTGCATTTTCTTAAGTTAGCAATACCCATTTTAGCAGAAATTTAGAGACAAGACTGAAGGCATAACATCGTTTCCATGTATGGCTGCTTTCCAATGGGCTAATTCAGGCAGGCTCAGTTTTCACAGGAAGGTAACTTCCAGTAATTTTTTAAAAAACATTTTTACTGTGTGTGTGCCTAATAAAGGTGAAAATGGCATCTCCAGCTAGGTCTGTTTAAACTGGCATGCACATGTAGCTATGCAACCTAATTCAATTTAAGTAAAAATGTATACTGGGCAGAATTGCTATCGAAAGTGATATTCCAAATGGTGGAAAATGTTAAGTGCTCATTAAAATGAAAGTTTCAGATAGTCCTGGCTATTGGCTGTTTTTCCTAGCACCAGCAATTGCCCTAAGTGAAAAATTATTTTTAAAACAAGGGATCTTGATGAATATGAGAATGGTGATTAGTCCCCTTATACCTCAGCAGATTTTCCTTCTGTCATGTTCATTTTGAAGAATAAGTTTAACAATACAATAGTAGGGTCACATTACGGGTGCTAGCCACAGCATGGCAGCCCATCATTGTCCCTCAATAGCCCTGCATTTACCAGAGATTATTGTGCCGATTATCTGGGCGGTGGGTGGGGGGAGTGGGGGAAGCGACATAGCCCACCGCTTTGAACTGCCTCAGCAATAGAAGCAGCTGCAGAGGCTAGCTTGCTCATGAAGCATGGGACAGGTTGTGGGGGGGTCTGCAATTGGTTCCTGGGGCCGGATTCAGGACCCTGGAGGGCTGCATCCAGCCCCCGGGCCTTAGGTTGAGGACCCCTGCCTTTGGAAGTAACTAGATGAAAGTAATATAATTTGAATTAGACACATATTTGTTTTGTTTTAAGGGTGGCTTATTTCCTACCCCCAGAACCGGCCAGCCTACTCACTGGGCTCCAAGTGGGACAGGGTTCCTTCTACTGTGCTGATGCCCCAATCCAGGAAGGACCCCAGCTGGCTCTTCCCTACCTACCTGCATAGCCGACTGCACAACATCCTGCTTCCTCACCAAAGTGGTTGTGAGCAAGCAGGGACTGGAGCTCCAGCACTATCAAAGGGCCCCTGTGCCATGCAGAGCCTGGTAAGGAGCCTGGCCAGTGCTGATGGTGGGAAATGCTCCACCCATGGTGTTATGGGTTCATAGTTCATATCTCTTCGTACAAAATACAAAGACCTCGTGTCTAATTTGAACCCATTATTAAACCCGGTGAACTAACATTGCACAACCAATATACGGATGTGTTCGTCAGCCATGCCAACATTAAAACATAGGGGGTCATTAGCCAATGGATGAGGACAATTGCAGATTTAGGTTGCCCTTTGAACTTTTTTCTCTGCCATGTTCCATTTTACTGTGAGTTTTTTAAAAAATACTCTCCTGAATTTTCTATTTTATTGTAAACTGTTCTCAGAATGTTTGCTCAAGAATAGGACATCCCCATCTATGGTATTTTCATCCTGATACCTTCCCTATCTAATTGCATTTGAGAAAATGGAGCCTTTGGAATTCGATTAGAGTATCTCCTTCATTATTCCTCTTTATATTCTACAGAGGCAGAATGTACTGTTGTCTATTAATGCTGTAAGATGTCCCTCAATTACTTGTTCTCTCAAATACTTGAACATCTCTTAATTATACTGGACTGTATATTATCCCTCATTACTGTAAGCCACCTTGGGTCCTTTTCCAAGAAGAAAGGCAGGGTAAACATACTCTAAAATAAATAAATAAAAATAAATTTAGTGGCACTTGCCACAATTGTGAGAGAACTTCAACGCTGTCTCTTGCCCTCTGCCAATGAGGACTGAGGGATCTTTTCTTTGCATTCCAAATATCCAGCATATCTCTCTAGGGCCCTACATTTTATTATTTCTTTCCTAATAGACATGTATCTTTGACTAAACTGAAGTGGTTGCCTCATGGCCTATGGCCCACACTGTGTCTCCTAAAGTCAATTTTCAGCCCCAACATTCACCATCACAGAAGAGTACAATCAAGACTGGCTGACAGCCAGGAAAATCCCTTTAAAATGAGCATTCCTTGCTTGGACCTGAGGCTTTTTCTGGTTTGGCACTGAGAGCTGCCTGTATGGTTTAATACTAAATCATGGCAATACTATACCAGATACCATGTCTCAAGGGAAAGGGGACTGCTTTCTTGTTTTCTCCAAGGTGCCCACCCTTAAATGAAATGACTGTTGTACAGAAGTCTTTATTGAGATTTAAAGCAGGAAAGGACATAATCTGGCTAATAAACCACAGGGAGACCCAAGGACATAGTTGGGGTCACACGGGCTTCCACAGAACTCCCTGCCCATGAATGCATCCCCTTAAAAAGCTTTTTTAAAAGAGAAAATTTAGTCCACTGCCGCCGCCACCACCACCATCATCCCCCCCTTCTGGAGTGGTGCAATCCATGGGGAATTATGGGGAAAATAAAAATGCCCTCTCCTAACGTTGTTCATCCCTGCTCTAAACATATGATCACATAAAATATTGCATGCCTACATATGAACTGCTGAATAGCTCAGTGGTTTAGTGCTCTGGCTGCAGTTCTAGAGGATGAGAGTTTGCCTCCTTGACAAGGGCTGGACTAGATGATCCATAGGGTCCCTTCCAACTCTGCAGTTCTAAGACAACAAGGATGTTGCTAATCCCCCTTTCCTCTTTGCCTCATCTTACCAACCTACATCAACCCTCCCCATAGTATTTGTTTCACCCTGCATACGTCGGGTTGGGATGTTTCAGTCCCACGGAGTCACATATTGTGGAAAAATCCATGCCGATCTAGACCTACAAGGTAGGTATTCTATGGCACAATCACCTGTATGACACAGTGAAGCCCTATGTGCTTTTTATAGATGATGGCTGGAAGAAATAAATATCCAATAAGTAATTGGATTTTTCACTGGGTTTTCCCAGTCACAAAAACAGCTTTTCACCCCAGGCAGTGAAAACGATGACAGGGAAACATTATTTCAAAACATAGTGTTGCAGGAGATACTATGGGGTGCTAGATCAGATAATCCAGTTAACTTCATTGGTCTGAGGAAAGTTGATGAAAGGCTTTCAGTCTATAATTAAAGTATATGAACTATAACTTGGAGGCCTAACATCAGCTTTCCTCAGATTGATGAAGGTCCCTGGATGAATAGTGAAACTTTTCAATCTTACAAGAAAAGAAATCCAGTTGCCATGACTCCCAGATATCCTGGAAAAATAGTTTTCAGTCTTTGTTATTGTTAGCAAATGAGATTAACAATAGACGATGAATCAATCTCTGATTTAATTCGTTAAATCCATAGTTTCCTCTACTAAAGTCAAATCATTTCACATTATAAGGTTTGCAGCTAGGACATGTGTCTCATTTTTGTTTATGCATCACACTTGCCACCAACACTTATTCAATATGAACTGATGTTAATAACCTTCAATGATAACTTTTGTCTGGCACATAGGATGAAAATAACTAGCCATATGGAGCTATGCTGTACAGCTTCTGTGCAAATTACTGGAATAGCATATATTATGCAGTCTTTTCCACTTCCAAAAAATGCTGTTGAATATCGAATGGTAAACTGCTTGCAATAGTAGTGAGGTGACTAGAAAATTAATATTTATAGGAGATGCCATCTGTCTCCTGGATGCCACCGGGGCATAAAATTGCTGCTACTGTTGCAGCTACCACCTCTGCTCTTACTGTTAACATTGAATATGGCATTTAGATGCTGTAAGCTTCAGTTGTGTTTTACACTAGAATAAACTAGGGGGGTGGTTATTTTACCATGGCTTCAGAGACTAGTACTTGGAGCAATAGTTTCAAACTACAGGAAAAGAGATTCCATTTGAACAGTAGGAAGAACTTCCTGATGGTTAGAGCTGTTCAGCAGTGGAACCAGATATGCTTATGAAAATGGTGGGACAAAAAGAAGGAACTCCTTTGAAGATCTTAATTCATATACGTCTCTTCTGAATAATTTCTACAGTGCCTTCTTGAGTGAGATAATATGGTCTAGTAGATAGTGAGTTGAGCTAGGACTCAGGTGATAGGAGTTCAGATCTCTACTCAGCCATGGGTATTCAATGGAGAATTGAACATCCTGCCTGCCTCTAAAACTCTATTAGAGTTGCCCTAAGTTGAAAGTGACAGGATAGCACATGACAACAGCTAGACCTCTATGGTTGCAACCAAGCAAGGGTTATTCTGAGCTTCTCTGTTGGTTTAGTAGTGCAGAAGCAGAAGTTTGAACATATCTGAAAGAATATCAGTTTTAAAATGCATGTTATATGCTTTTTGACCCAAAACAGTGCTGTGCAGAAATTATATGCATACATATATAGTTTGAGGGAATGCTTTTAAAGAAATGTCATGTTTAAATATTCATGAAAAAACAATCTTTGTCATTCTTTAATGCTGAAAAACAAAACAGGACAGAGACTATTTTCATTGATATTGATTTCATGAACACACATGGAAGTAACATCAACAAGAAGTACACTTATAATAGTACAAAGAATATAGCAAAATAACTGTTTAAAATTGAGACGTTTAAGAAAGCTGAATCACTGTCCTTCCCCAATGCGAATTTTGACATTACAGCTCAACCCTTGCAAATAAGAGTAGCTGTATTTAAACCAGCTGGGCTCTGTTGATTTACTCCACTTACCATCTCCACCCTAACTGTACTTTTTGCTGAACACCATTAAAAGATGATATGAACTCTTGTTTCCTAGCCTGAAACTAGTTCATTAAGTGAGATCAGTGGTCTTTTAACAGCCAGATGGCACACTAACAGGATGTTCATCAAAATGTCAAAAAGTTCATCAAAAGCATTTTTCAAAAAGGACCGAATAAAAACTCCCTACACTTCTTCTAAGGCAGAAGGCTGGTTTGACTGTTAAGCAGTATGCTTCTATAAAAATGATGACACAGCAAGTGTATTGTTTTTGATCTTGGTCATCTCCTGTGTTGGAGAAATCTTAGTAACTTTCAGCATGTTAAGACCAGTTGCCATACTGATATACTTAATTTATTCTTTGAAATGCTGAACAGGTTCCTTATGTGAATACATAGCTAAAAAATGGAGTGTTGGAGCTGCCTTTCTGCTGAATGTCACTGTCTGTGCCTTAGTAACATCTGAGAAACCCAGCTCTACCACAACAAACAGTATCATCTTGAGAACAGTTACAAATACATTCAGCAACTTCAGAGCAGTGAGAGTATGTGTCACAAAGAGGTTGTGATGCAATGGTTTGTATGCATGTTTGCAGGACTAAAATGCATGGGAAGTCCCCTAATTGTACAGCCAATGGCTGAAATCCTATTGCCAAATGTAGAAGCATGCATGGAATTAGTGGCAATTTGGTGGCTCAGCTCAACTGTAAATTCCATTGATTCAATGCGCGCATTCTAATTGCAACCTAATACGCCAATGAACTATATTTCATTGTTCCATATGGCCCTGGGAGTGGAAAAACAGGAATGGCCATGGCTCCTTGATACAGCAATAGTAAAGCCTAGCCATTCAGCCATATGGCAAAGATGTCATGGGCATGGAATTGATTGCTTATGGTCTAACTCTGCAACAGGTATGCCTAGGAATTGGTATGGCTTAAGCAGGCTACCATACACTTCTGGATTAGCTAAGTGCAGGTCCTATCGCTCAATAAAAGAGGGTTTTAATGCTAAGTCTTCTTCCATCCACATTGCAATAAAATCTCCATCCAACACTGACGAGCAGAAAACCGCACTGGGATCCCCTTCCCAGAATCGAAAAACAAATGGAAGACTCATCACTAGAGATGGGCACGAAACAAATTTTTTATTCATTATGTTATTCATTATCTCTTTCATTATATAACCAAATGAATAATCAACCACCCCCTCAAAGAAAAATAAAATGAAACACAACGGAAACTTTCATTTCATTCCTTTTTGATTTTTGTTCCCCCATCTGGAGTTTTCTCCTACTTGATGTGGCACCGCCGACCAGCCCCCACAGGCAAAAAAGAAAAGGGGGGAAAAGCACAGATCAGCCCATGCTATAGCTGATCGGCACTTGTGTAAAAAAACAGTGCATGCCAACCGGTCGGCACGGAGGGGGAATAAAAATAAAATAAAATAAAATAAAAGCACCAGCCAGCCCGCAGGGCAGCTGGCCATGCTGTGGGGGGATAAAAATAAACAAAAATTAAAGAAGTGCCAACCAGCAAGGAGCCAGCTGGAAAAAATAAAAACAATTTTTAAAAAAGCACTGACTGGCCTGCTGGCCAGCTGGTCAGTGCTAGGGGTTAAAATTAAAATTAAAAATGTGCTGACCAGCCTGTGAGCCAGCTGGTCGGTAATAGGAGGTAAAAATAAAAATAAAAATAAATTTTAAAAGTGAGACCCAGCACGGGAGCCAGTTGGTCAGCACTAGGGAAATAAAATAAAATAAAATAAAATAAAATAAAAAAGTGCTGGTTTGCGCTGGGGGAAAAAAATGAATAATAATAATAATAATAATAATAATAATAATAATAATAATAATAATAATAATAATAATAATAATAATAATAATAATAATAATAATAAAGCACTGATTAGCCCAGGAGCCAGCTGGTTGGTGCTGGGGGGGTGCATAAAAATAAAAATAAAAATAAAAATAAAAATAAAAATAAAAATGCACTGACCAGTTCATAGGGCAGCTGATTGCCATTAGGGGGGGGGGATAATACAAATAAAAAAAGTTTAAAAGCACTGAATGGCCTGGGAGCCAGCTGGTAAGTGCAAGGGGGGAAATATTTTTTTAAAGCGCCGACCAGCCTGCAGGCCAGCTGATCAGCATGAGGGAATAAAAATTTAAAAAAAATAGCACCAACCTGCCCACAGGCCAGCTGGTCAGCACTAGGGAAAAATAAAAATAAAAAAGAAGAAAATGAAACAAAACAAACAAAATGAAAAATGAAATGAAATGCCATTTTGGTGTTTCATGCCCATCTCTATTCATCACCACTATTACCACGAGTCCCGACCAAGGTAAAGGTAAAGGTTCCCCCCACCACATGCGTGTTAGTCATGTCCAACTCTAGGGGCGGTGCTTATCTCCATATTCAAGCCAAAGAGCCAGTGTTTTCCAAGTCCATGGCCACGTAGCCAGCATAGCTCCAAGGAAACTGTTTTAATCTTCCCACTTTTTATTGTGGTACCTATTTATCTACTTGCATTTACATACTTTCAAACTGTTAGGTTGGCAGGAATTGGGGTTATCAGCGGCATCTCACTCCACTGAATGGCAACTATGCCCCAATTTTGAATTATTAGTTTGAATCACATATATGAGAATTTTAAAAAAGGCTAAAATTAAAAAGGCTAAAAATAAAATCAAAGCTAATGGAAGGAGAAAGTATAAAGGGGGAAAGGGGGAAAGGAGGAAAGTAATATACAAACTGGGAGACAAGGGCAATGAAACTGCTGGTAAATTTCCAGGTGAGATCACCACCTCTTTACATGTTTTGCCAAGAAATCCAAGTTGTTCATAAACAATGCTCAATACAGAATATAATAGATATTCTCAATATAACTCTCTTCTTCAAAATTGTTAAATATTTATAGCAACCTAGATATTGGCCAAGTACATTCATTCAAACACAACCGTTTCCAGATGAGCAAAGAATGTCAATGCGGGGTGCTCAGTTCACTTATAGAATAGGACAAAAGACTTTTAAAATATTTATAATAAATACTGTGAACAGTTTAACCCTTTTAGTGTTAATTACACAGGGGTAAAATATTAAATTTAAGGCTAAACCCCTGAAAAATCATGTAATTCAAAGAAGACATCTCTAGCATTGTTTGGTCATGCCCACCCTTCTCTACAGTGTCCTCCCATGCCCAGAAGGAAACTATGTGTATATAGGGAAGGACACCAAGACATACAATATGCTTCTGAGTGGCATGATAAGGTAAGCAGACATCTGAATCCACTGCGATTAGAGATGTGCATGAAACAAAAATATAATGTTTCATTTCTCTCCCACCCCCCGCCACCCACAGCAAAATAACGAGATGAGACACTTGAATGGATTAACTCGGGCCACACTTTATTAACTTCAACCAATAAATAGGCAACCGATTTTAGAAGGGACTATTGTAGTGCGAATTAATGATTGGAACCCTGAGGTCTCCTGGGACCCATCCAACCAGCCAGCATTGGGCAAGTCACTACCCTCAAAGACAGTGCTTCCAAGGCCGGTAACATCCAAACCCAATCCCCCCAGGTCATCAAGCCCTACTCCTGGTGACTCTTGGCCCAGGGGTGCTTCCCAGCTGCATCCTTCCCCTGATGTTGTAATCTCCTGATCTGCAGCATCCTGAGGTTGGATGGGCTAGGATTGGATCATTCCCTCCCTGACTCATTGGCTGCATTTAATTCCTGCACTACTGCCATGGCCATGGGCCTAGCCTTGCTATGACCCATGCCACCCACCATGTGCAATAACTCAGCCTCCAAGCCCCTCCTGATGTCCTTCAAGAAAATCTTGATACCCTCATCCATTAAAGGGACCCCAGCTTCCCAGAACAACTCCTCCCTTCCCACTTTGATGTCAGCATGCTCTACCACTGAACCAATCTCAGTCATCACTGCCCTGCAAACCTCCCTATTGACTCCCCTATGAGAGTGATTAATGCATTGAGAAGTCAATTAATGCATCTGGAATAAGTGTGAACAGAATCTCAACCATTCCAAACCAAACTGCCACGGCACTTGTCCCGTCAGCTGCCAAAATTGAAATCGCGTCAACAGGGACCCATCCTCATGCAGTAGCAAATAACCATCCTCTGAGCCCCTCACTCCCAAATATAACTGCAATGCCCTAACAGAACCGATGGTTTCCTTGCAGCACACCCCCAAGGTTATATGCATCCCCTCACTCCACTGATCCGTTTTAGCTTTCCTCATGGCAATCATCATCCCGTCTCTGTCCAGAAACAGGTCAGCCACCTGCAGCGCTGCCTTTGAAGAATCATTCTTACCCATAGTGACAAGCTCACTAATTCTCAAAGCCCCCCAAAATGCTAGCAGTGCAGCCACATGCAGCAAGGCAGCCTCATATTTGTTGTACCACATCTGCTGCCACACTGCACTCATTCATTCCAAAATCTCTGGGATGAGCAGAAAACACGTATCTGGTGGCCACTCCTGCTCCCTCCCCCAACCTTCAATCATCTTCCTCACTAAAAAAATCACTGGTTGTTTCCTCAAAGCTATTATTCTTAGCATAATATGCCAATGCTTCCATCCTACCTTGTATTGAGTGCTAAGCCAACCCCTTCCTACGTAAAAACACTAGAAACTGCTGCAAATGCTCCAATGGAATAGGTCATAACTGCTGCAAATCCCCAAATTCCCTAAACTTCCACAACTCCCTAACTGCTGCATCATATGCCCGCTTTGTCCGGGGAGCCAGCACTAACCCTAACACCCTCTCAGCCTCAGCCCTCCAATCTTCCATATCTCATTTGGCAGCTTCACTGGTGCAGCGGATGCTCCTGGGACAAGGGCCCTGAAATGTTTGACCTGTTGGCAGGATAATGCATCAGCAATACTGTTATCTGCACCAGGGACATGCCTGGCCTGCACCACAATGTTAAACTGTAAACAACGCAATGTGAGGGTCCATACTAGCTGCATCACCCTCTCAGACTTAGATGTAAGGTTATTTATTATGTGGACAACTGCTAGGCTGTCACACCAAAAATGAACCACCACATTTCTGCCCATATGCACAACGCCCCCATATCCGAAATAGTTCCAGAAACATTAAAATCCCGAGTGGTTCCAGATGCCCTCCAATCCTCTGGCCATGTACCATAACACCACTGATTCTTCTAAAATATTCCAAACCTGAAACTGTACCCACAGGCTAATGTCAGAGCACCAAAATGAAACCCCATTAAAACTCTCCAGGAACTGATCCCATACCCACAAATCCTGCATCATGCCCCACATAACCTTGGTTCTGTGCATTGGCTTATGCAGACCCTGCATTGCCATGCACAATTGGCACAGAAAGCCCCGACCCAGTGCCACCACTTTGCAACCAAAGTTTAGGTGCCCGACCAGCTCCTGCAGCTCCCTCAGGGTGACCCTAGTCCACTGTACCCCCTGCACCCTCATCCTGAGGTCCTCCAACTTACCTTGTGGCAACCAGAACAATAGCCCCCAAGTGTCAATTTCTATTCCTAGGTATGTCAGGACTGTCACTGGTCCCTCCATCTTCTCCTCAGCCAATGGTTTACTTAGCTCTCCCACTAGCTGTCAAAATGTAGCCAACAACAAACTGCACCTACTCGTGCCTCTAGTCCCACAGAAAATATAATCATCTAAATAGTGGTCCGTAGAGCACAAATATAACCGATCCTGTAACTTCTATTCCAGGAATGAACTAAACTTTTCAAACCACGTGCATGACACAGAGCATCCTAAAGTAAGGGCCCTGTCCATGTAAAACTCCACCTGAAATTGAAAACCCAACAACTTGAAATCTGGGTGCACAGGGAGTAAGCAAAATGCTGATTTGATATCACATTTGGACATTTCATCCTCTGGTCCACATGCTTTTATCATCCAAATGGGTGCATGAAATGATATATACCACACTGAACAAAGCTCCTGTGGGATCCCATCATTTATTGAGGATAAGTCAGATGATGAATCAACCTGTATTCTCCCAGGGCCGTCTTAGGCACCAAGCCCAATGATGATACACTCAAATTAGCAACAGGGGGGGGGGGGCAATCAAAAGGGCCAGCTACCCTCCGTTCTCTAACCTCATTGATTTTTTCCTTCACTACATGCTCCATCCCCTAAGCAATTTCAAATTGTTAGCTAAAAAGGATTGATGAACACCCACAAAGGGAATATGAAAACTGCACCTAAACCCTTGTAACAACAACTTTGCAGTCCTTTATTAAGACAGTGCCGCAACCAGCCCTCCAGCACTGATATCTTAATTGGGCGGGGCCCTTTAGGAGGCCCCCCCAGGTGCCTGTTTTTTAAAGTTGCCCCCCTCTCTTGGCTTCCCTGCTGCATTGGGTTGCTGCGTGCGGTACCCCACACATGGAGCAATCGTGCCGGAAATGGCATTGCCATCTGTTACAGCAGCCCTGGCCATTGAAGTCCCAGCAGACCAGCTGGGGTTGAACCTTGGAAACCGGCATTTTTCTGGGCATCTCCTATTTAGCTCATACCTTTCTTCAGAGCATCTGTATGAAAACCTCTCTGCCTTATCCTTGGACTCTAACCATGGATCTGTGTAAGAGGATTCACCAACCTTTTCTGAGAGTCCCTGGTCATCAACAGTTAAGTGTTAACATAAAGGAAAACAAACCCTCTTTATGACAGCAAGCACATGTGCTTATAGGATTGCATTCCTCTTCCTCCAATGACAGAGGGAATCCTGGGGCTAAAGTAGGGGCAACCTATCCATCCTAGGATGGGTCCCCCCTACAGCTTTTAACCTATAAACAATGGTGCTGTAGCATCAAGAGGGACAAAAAGGGAATAGGATTGGAGCCTGATGTGGCCAAATTTCAGTTTCTGGGCAGATCCCCAACTATGGAAAATAAAATAAAATCTAATCAAGGAGTAAAATAAAGGTAAGGAGGTCAAACATCTATTTAGTGGGAGAAACAATTACCCTGTCCTGAAAGAAAAACATAATGCTCTTTTTTGTCACTGGGTTGTTGTCGTTACTAGCACAAGTTCCCATTTCTCACTGGAATTTATACATGGCTGGTCCAGTACACTGCATGTCCTCCCAATGTATTTACATGGAGATCAGAATTTGTTTTCTCTAAGTCCTAAGACATATGTTAACAATGCTCTCCATACTCATATAAGAGCTCAAGCCCCTTACATGCCTTTTGGCACAAATATGTAGTTTTTACTAAAGTGATCCTGCAGAGAAAACTCATAATAAATTCCACTAGGATAATGGTGTAGAAAATCCTGAGATGCCTATAAGCCAAAGAAAGCACAGAATCTAAACATGTCCCTTTACTCTAAAACACACATTAAAATTGTTGCATCCTGTATTGTTGCATTGGAATACTTATAATGTTTTAAAAACTTGGAAAGCTATTTAAAATTAACTAATTAATTGTTGCTGTTTTGACTTATATACCACCCCATAGCACTAAATCACACTCTGGGCAGGTCATTATACAAACAAAACTTTGCCCTCTCCCCCCTTCCCAGTAACCTCAGCCTTCCATTGCTCTAGGTCATTAAGCTGAACAATGGAAGGCTGAGTCAAATTTGAGCTGGACAAAGCCTTTGTCTGCAATACTGCAGCTTAACTACTGTGTCACAGGGCTCTGCTAGTTGCTATTATAGTTCAGTGTTCTCCACCCCACTGGAGTTTGCTCTATAGGAAAAAAGGATAAAGTAAACTGTTTAAATGTTTTTTTTAAAGGTACAAGTTGTTGGCCTGTCAAATTGTTAACATGCTTGTTTCTCCAACCCATTGCTCCTGCTGTACATGCTAGAGCCTTGCAGTCTGCTATGGGTGGTAAGGTGACAATGAAATTGAGAGGGTGAGTGTGTGTCATATACCATTGTCCAGTGGCATGTTAAGATTTTTGGTAAGTAACTAAAATATGATTTTGCTTATTTTGAGAAAACACGACAGCAGTCTAAAAACATCACTGGACCCAAATGCCTTTTTCAAAAGTGACTTCCAAAGTTCTGCTGTATCCTATAGAAATGTGCATGCCTAGTTCAGATGCCGTGATACAGGTTCTGAAACCAGAAGCAAGAGGCTGTGTTGGTGCACAGTACAGGACAGGGTTTTTTGCACAGGATCACCATGGTTATAGGGCCTCCTCCTCAAGCTAGATTGGCCCTACCTTTCATTTCATTCATTCATTTAATTCATTCATTCATTCATTTCATTGGCCTTTCATTTTAAGAGGTCTATAGTAGTGTCAATCTGGGCTCCAACTGTTCTGATTATTATTTTGCCATTCTTGATTTGGTTGATCTGTTATGACTAGAGATGGGCACAAAATGCATTATTTATTTGTTTTGTTATTCATTATTCAGTTCGTTAGGGAATGAAATAAATAATGAAGGGATCCATCAAAGAAAAATGAAACAAAATAAAATGGAAATTTCCATTTTGTTCACTTCACTTTTTGTTTTCCCATAGGAATGCATTGAAGCAATGGATTCCTGTGGGGAAAAGCTGGAGGATCCCCCACAACGTGCCTCATTGGTGCCGAGAAAAAGGCGGTAATTTTTCCACGCTGAAGCTACTGCTGATCAGCTGGAGTGCAGGCTTCGGCAGGGGAGGAATTTAAAAGGCCTGAGCTTTCCCAGCATCCACCTGTCATCAGCTGGACCCCTTTAAAATGGCCTAGTTGGCACCAGGGGGGACCCCCTGGTGGCGACTAGAATATTTTTAAAGAGGTCCAGCCGATGACAGGTTGGTAGCATTCATCTGAAAATGGTCAGGTCACCAGCAGGGACCTCTCACATTGGCAAATGGGCCATTTCCAGAGGGATTCTGCTGACCTGTCATCAGCTGGACCCTTTTAAAAATGGCCCAGTCTACACTTGGGGGACCTCCTGGTGGAGAGTGGGCCATTTTTAAAGGGATCCAGCTGATGACAGGTCAGCAGGAGATCTCTGAAAATGGCCTAGTTGGAAGCGCAGAGCTCCTGCATTGGCATCTGGACCATTTTCAGAGGGGGCCTGCTGACCTGTCATCATCTGGACCCCTTTAAAAATGGCCCAGTTGCCACCAGGTCAGCAGGAGATGTCTGAAAATGGTTGGGACACCAGTTGCCAATGGGGTAGCTCTGCATTAGCAACCTTTCCACCTCCACCCCAGCGCCAATCAGCTGGTGCACCGGCTTGGGGGGAGGGGGGAAAATGCACACAGTGCACAAGCACCACACATGCACCCCACCCCCAAAGCAGTAAAAAAAAGGTTAAAAGAAAGACACAACAACACAGAGAAACGAAACAAACCAAAGCAAAAAAAACAAAATTAATTTTTTTATAAAAAAAATTGTTTCAAATGAAAGGAAAGGGCAAACTAAATGAAACAAAATGAAACACCATTTTTGCATTTCGTGCACATCTCTAGTTATGACCGTGTTTCAAAGCTGAAAGGTAACTGTTGTTTGTTGCTGCTGCTGCTGCTGTTGTCTTCATCATCATCATCAAAGAGCTATAATACAAATAATAACAATAATAGTAGAATAAAAGTGTGTCAAACCTATTCTTAGATTCTTGAGTGTACAAAGTTAGAGATATATTTCTATTATGATTTAATGTGGGGATGAGAGATTTAATGTTATTAGTGGCTGTGAAATATTTGTGTATGTATCTAGATCTAAATATAAGCTGTCTTTTTCTGATTCTGAGTTATATTTCCTTTCATTAGCCTCTGTGTGCAACACTACTACATGTAGGCCCTTAAGAATTCTCACAGTATTTGTGAAAACATCAGAATTATTTTTTTACAATCAAAAATAGAGATGAACCTCTGCTGGTTTTGCAGACCATGCCACTTCATTTAGTGGGCCACCAGATGTTTCACAGTGGTGAATTAAACTCCCAACTTCTGGCTACACACCCACTGAGATATCCATCCAGCTCATTTGTTGAGAAGCAGCCATGACAGTTGCTTTGTGATTGGATGGGAAGTGTTTAACTGATAAGAATAGGAATCAGCTTCTGGGATTTTTCCTTGATTGGTCTCATTTTGTGAATGTAGAGGGCACTAGAGAGCATTTTTTCTGCTGCTGTTGTTGAGATTGTCAACATTCAGACTGCTATTTAAAAAATTTAGATCCTTTTTCCTGCTGGCAACATGGAAATCAGGCCATTTCCTGACATTTTGAAACAAAGTTACAGAAGCACAATATCATACATTCATAAACTGAGGCTTTTCAAAGAATTGAAGATTAGATAGATAGATAGATAGATAGATAGATAGATAGATAGATAGATAGATAGATAGATAGATAGATAGATAGATAGATAGATAGATATTCTGGGCTTAAACATTATCTATAGCTGAACAGTAAAGTGGATCCAGGCAAGGGGGGGGGGTTGTGGTTCCAGTGACCCTTCTCCGGGGCTTCCAGAAATGTGAATAAAACTTAACTTTATCTGAGATAAACAGGTGAGACCACCCGGGCTTTGGACTGTATGAAATAAAGCTAGTGATTTCTATCCAAATAACAGCTGTGATAAACTTTCCTTACACCTGACGTCTCACTGAATAAGTGTATGAAAGCCACGAGAATAATTTCTTTTAAAATGGAATTTTAGCCAAGGCAAGACAGTGTTTCTGAACATGGAAACCAGGAGGTTGTGCTCTCTAAATGGGGAAATAGTTAATAGTTAATTTAATCACCACCCAATGCGCTGAATCATTTCCAGCAATTGCTAAGGGGACAGCACAAAAGGGGAAAAATCATGCTTTGGACTGTAAAACATAATCTTTCTCTTTCTCTTAAATGGCATGAATCACATTTATAAATGCCTTTTAGATCATCTCAGTGTTGTTTGCATGCCCTTGTTAATGAATAATAATATTAACTAGCAAGAGTTAGCTTAATGGTTCACATTTTAAAATGTTTGTATTTATTGACTGCAGTGATAATTCCACTATCCCCACCCCCCACCTAACCACCCCACAAGAAATAGGGCCAACCTGTTGACATCTAGAATAGCATACTTCTACTTCCCTAAATAATGATTCAATGGAAAACAGCATGCAACTTTATTTTGTCCCCATATATTAAACTGGCTGGCAGGATAATTCAGTGAATTAGGTACAGTATCTGGCTGCAAAAGGCTGACCATTCAATTTCCCACTGTGTTTCCTAGAACAGCCAGCCTGTATGGCCTTGGGCAAGTTGCAAATCTAGAATGCCCCCCCAGAAGAAGGGAATGACAAACAACTTCTGGGTGCTCTCTAACTCGAAAAGCCTCAAAAGGATAGCCATAACTCATAATTCACTTGACAGCACACCGTTTTTATTTTGTATTGCATTGATTGGCACAACAGACTACCCAAGTGTAAAAAAACAAAATCCATTAGGAATGGGCACAGTACAAAAAATGACACACTGTTTTGTCATTTTTTTAGCTAACAAAATGAAACAAAATGAAATGTTGAAGCAGCATTTTGTTACAAACGAAATGAAACCCCATTTTTTCCTTTAGAACTGAGCTTAAATATTATCTATCGTTCTAGAGGAAATGGCAGGAAATTTGTAAAGATTTGGGGGTCAGGGAGCTGAGTTATAAAGCTCCAAAAGGGGTGCCCCTACCGGGGGAAAACCTTCTAATTGGAATCAGAAGCTGATCAGGCCAGTGATAATGCCACTACTGTTTTCCATATGATTCCAATTACAAGGAATCATCCTTTGGAGCTTCATAACCCAGCCCCTTTACCCCCCAAATGTTTCCAAATGTCAGGGGGTTCTATAAATCACTTTCTGAAGGTACCCGTGCTACTTTGGTGCCCTGAGGTAATTTCTGATGGCATTAAAAAATCACTCAAAATTATTTTTAGAAATATGCAATCAAAAATTACTCACCTTGGGGCTCCAATGTAGCAGGGGTACCTTCCCAAAGCGATTTTAGGGAATCCCCTGAAATCTAGAAAGATTTTGGGGTAAGGGGACTTAGTTATGAAGCTCTAAAGCGGCTGGGGGTGGTTAATTGTCAAAGTGTGCTGGAATGGTATTAACTCCCTAACTGCCAGTACAGGAGCAGTCGGGGTTACCTGCCAAAAAGCCCCAGCTGATAGTTGGGGAAGGGGCAAAAGGCAGAAGCGAGCAGGGTTTCCCCCCTCACTGCTTTTTTCTGCATTTGCCCCTCCCTGTGCTTCTCAGCTGGGGCTTTTTGACAGGTTGGGATATTTGTGTAGGAGGGGTGCCCTCCCTCTCCAAACCTCAACCTGTCAAAAAGCCCCAATTGGGAGGCAGGGGGATGGGCAAAAGGCAAAATGGAGCATTGAGGGGGAAAACTGCTTCTTTCTGCCTTTCATCCTCCCCTGCCTCCCAGCTGAGTATTGACAGGTTGAGGTGTTGGGGGGAGGAGTGTCACCCCTCTCCAAACCCCAACCTCTCAAAAATCCCCAACTGGGAGGCAGGGGAATGGGCAAAAGGCAGAATGGAGCATGGAGGGGAAACTTGCACTCCGTTCAGCCTTTTACCCCTCTCCCTGCCTCCCATCTGGGACTTTTTGACAGGTTGGGATGTGGGGGGAGGGGTTCCACCCCTCTCCAAACCCCGACGTCAAAAAGCCCCAGATGGGAGGCAGGGATCACAAGAAAGAAGGAAGGAAGCAGTGGTAAATTGAAGCACTGCCCACAGCACTCCCTGACAAAAAAGAAAAAACCCTGGGAAGTGCAGGTGCCAGGGAAGAAAGGAGCAGTCAAGCAGGGAATTTATGTCTGCCTGGCTGCTCCTTTTCTCTTACCCCATGCCTCCCAGCTGGGATCGAGATTGAGCTATCAAAATTGACTGGGATATGGTGGGGAGGAGACTTTTGAATCCCCCACTGCACCTGCTAGAGTGCTGGTGCCATCGGGGAATCATTTTGTTTCATTTTGTTTTGTAAGTAACGAAAAATTTTAAAAAATCTGTTACGATACAAAACAAAATGAAATGCAGGAGGGGGGATGAAATGGAATGAAACAAAACACAGTTTTTCCATTTCGTGCCCATCCCTAATTCGACTGATTTGTTGGGAACATTTTGTGAAGACACACACACGAACATGGACAGACACAGACACACACACACAGACACACACACACACACACACGTGGCAAGAGACTAGAACAGGCCTGCCCAAAGTCCGGCCCGGGGGGGGGGGCAAATCCGGCCCTTCAGGCCATTCTGAGTGGCCCACGGCTGGCTGGCCTGCCCCTCCCTCCCCCTCCCATGTTTTTTTTTTAAATCTTCCACCAACACTGACACCACTGGGAAACTTGAGGGGCTGGGCGGGCCGGCCGGCTGGTGAGCAGAAGCTTGTGGGGCTGGGTGGGCAGGCGAGGGGGCGGGCCACCACCAGCAGCACCACTGGGAAGCTTGTGGGGCTGGGTGAGCCGGCCAGCCAGCTGGCCAGCCATCGTGCAGACTGCTGCCATTGGCACTGCCGGCAACCATGTGAGGCTGGTCATGCGTGCGGGGGTGGCATGCAGGAGGGCCGCCACCACTGACATAGCTGGGAACATTGTGAGGTTGGGCGCACGTGCGGGGCAGTGATTGGGCAGGCTGCGCCACCAGCACCGCTGGAAAGCTTCTGCGGCTGGGCGGACGGGCGTTCTGCCACCAACAGCACCGCAGGGGAATGTGGTGGGGTGGGCAGGCCAGCAGGTCTCTGCCACCACCAAGGAGCTTTGAAGTGGGTGGGCTGGCGGGCGAGCTGTCACCACCACTGGGGAGTTTGGGGGGGGTGCAAGGTCGCACAGATCACCTCTTCCAGGGGGCGACCTGTGGCCACGGCTCCCTATGCTTCCTTGTTCCCCACCTTCCTTCCTTTCTCTCTTGGTTTCCACTGTCCTCCCTCCCTCCCTTGGTCCCTGCCTCCCTTCCTGTGGGTGGGGTTGCAAGGGGTCAGTGGGTGGGGCTTATGGGTCAGTGGGTGGGGCTTGCAGTGGGGTGGCAGGGTCGGGGAGCAACTGGCGCCTGACACATTCTCAGCCACCAAATCTGGCCCTCCTTACAAAAAGTTTGGGCACCCCTGGACTAGAACATTGTATTGCAATGTGAAGGTAGCAGTGGCATTGAATGCCTAAATTCTAGGTCCAGTTTTGAGTGAAATTTTTTAATGCATCAGGCCTGTGATGGTAAAATGTTGCTTCCTGGTGCATGAGAGTAAATTAAATGTCATGTTAAATTAAATGTCACCAGCTGGTCCGTGGGCCGGGTTGGAGCATTTTTTAAAATATTATTATTATTTTGTTATTACGCCAACCAGCTGGTCAACACGAGGTTAAAACAAAAATGAAACAAACGAAAAACAAAATGATTTTTTTAAACAAATTCATTTCATTTTTAATGACCCCAAAACAATTTTAAAAAACAAAAAATGAAATGAAACACCATTTTGCCATTTTGTGCCCATTTCTAATAACTGCATAAAAACATGCAGCTTCTATTAGAACGGTACAGAAACAATGCAAACATTTCACCTCATTCAGTAGATCAGCTGCACAGGTTTTTTTTTAAATTATTATTTTATTTCATTTTCTTATCACACCAACCAGCTGGCCCGCGAGTAGGGGAAAGGGCAGGATTTTTAACATTTTCCCCTCCAAAGCCCGGTGCTGCAGCTGATTGGTGGTGGCTTTGGTGGGAAAAAAGCCTGTGGTAAAAGTATGGCAACTCCTACAAGAATGGGAAGACACAAACTATTCTTCTTGAGCCTTTTCATGAAGGACATCTATGTCTGCCATTTCCCTAGGGCTGAACCCCTGAGAGTAATCTGGTGTGCATAGGTACAGAGCAAATGCTTTCCTCTCACCAGTCTTGAAGTAAAATTCAACTGTGAGTCTATTCTGCACATTGCCATTTTTGCTTCATGTGATTAAACTTTTGGGGCTTACTTGCACATTCAGCCTAAAATGGGTCCAAAATGCAGCAGCCAGATTCCTACCTGGGGTGGGTTACAGATATTACATTACACCTGTCCTAAAGCAGCTCCACTGGCTGCCAATCACCTACTGGACACAATTCAAGGTGCTGCTGACCTTAACCTACAAAGCACAAAATGGCCTGGGTCTGAGCTACCTCAAAGATCAAATCTCGCAGTATGAACCAGCTTGGGTGTTAAGGTCATCAGGAGAGGCCTTTCTCTCCATCCCGCCACCTTCACAGGTGCGCCTCAAAAGAACACATGAAAGGGCCTTCTCTGTTGCTGCTCCAAGATTTTGGAACGCCCTTCCTCTGGAGGCCAGGATTGCCCAACCTGTGCTGTCTTTCTGGATACAGGCAAAGACCTTCCTCTTTGGGCAAACTTTCCCCGAATGAGGGACTTCCTGCTATGCATCTTTATATGGATTACCATACATGAATGCATTGACTGATTTCATAAGAACACCAGTGTTTTCCATGTTACTTTCTACCCCTCCTAATGGATTTTTCTTTTCTTTTTGCATGCTCTTTGTAGCTCTACTGTTACCTTTTATTGTTCTAAGATGCCTCTTTTAACTCTCTGTTCTTAACTTGAATATGTCTTAAATATTCTGGAGTGTATATTGTCTCTCATTATTGTAAGCCACCTTGGCTCCTTCTCCAAGGAAAAAGGTGAGGTAAAAATATTCAAAATAAATAAATAAATAAAATAAAACACACAGTTCATGCATTGATAAAACACATCATGGTTAGCTTTTCAAAATGAATTCAGTGGCCAATAATAAATCATTCTTGTGTCGGGGTTCAACATAATTTATTTTATTTATTTATGCAAGATATTTCCCTCCTTCCTCTCTCCTCAAAATGACCAAAGGTGTCTTACATCATAAAGCAGTACTTAAAAACTAAAAGCAAGAGATGTACAATTTGTTTAAAAAATTAAACAATTATTATATTAAAACAGTACTAACATCAATATTAAAATAAACTTAAAACAGCACACACAAATCATTCTGAAAAGAGCAGATGAATTAAACAATGCTAAGCAGCTGAAATTAACAAATGTATTAATCAGAAATATTTGCCTCTTTCTCACAAAAGATGAGATTCTTTATATGGCTGACTTTGGAGAAATTCCATTCTCTGTCTGACCAGCCTTCCCTGTTTTAAAACAAGACAAAAGGATAATTTGTCAAAGACAACATCTGTTGCTTCAGCAATCTATACTAAGATGTAACCAAAACATTGCAAAAGAAGAAATAGTGTATCTATCTGTGGATCTATATGGTTATCTTAGACATTCACAGAAGACGTATAACAAAAATAGCACTAATCCAGTTTGCTCAAATTAAACACTTTCCTTGGGGTATTTAGCTAAGCCAGCAAAGTCAATGCTTGTACCCATTTTGCCTAACTCCAGTGTCTGCCAAGGTTCATATGTCATCCCAGCCCTGGCTTTGGCTCTGGCTCAAATGCAGCCTCCCCTTTCGACTCAGGCTAAAGGTACAGTTTAATATGAATGCTCAAAGAAATGTCAAGGGATAAAAGAGGTTGCCTAGGTGCAAAAAGTTCCAAAATGTCATTTGTGTCCTCAGTGGCAGTGATCTCATGGGATATTTTGCTCTTTGTATGGAAGAAGAAGTAAGTCATTTATTCAATCTGTGAGGTCATATGCAGGGCAGAATTCCTTTTTTAGTTAATCAGAACAGCATAGAGATGGGAAAAAAATTATCTGAGAAAGCTTCTCTGTTTGTGCCGCATTCCAACTGTGTCAATATAGATGTACATTTTGAGGAAATAATTATTCTTGGAAAATAGGGATCCATTGTTCATGGTTAATTTGATAAATATTTATGGTTAAATACCATAAATATTTTCCATGGGCTAACAACTACAAATATATAAAATATACCTTGCTCAAGAGATCTAACTAGCTGTGATATAACTCCACATGGCTTTTTTTAACAAAGAAAGCAAGAATACATGAAGGTTACCCAAGGGTCCCAAATGCCTCATAGATAGGTATTTATAAAATTATTAACAATTACTAGTCATCAGGGGCAATTAAAATGGACAACTCCTTATTTTGAAAATAATCTGACATGATCTGAAGTCAAATCACAATTTGTTGTAAAGAGCCAAGAATTTAATAAATAGTTCAAAAATACCCATACCATTATGTCTATATTTCTAACAAAGAGGATTATAATTGATTAACAGAACTCTGCTGCATCTTTATATCAGCATAACTCCATCAGCAAAATTTTCCATGGCAGTTTTACATCCTTGTTAGGTCTTCTGCTTGTATCTTTCAATGTTCTCTGTTGGTCCTTTACATTTAAAAAGTCATTTGTAACTTTTAACCATTTGTGTCAAGCCTTCAGATCTGACTAATTAGGCCACCAACCGAGTTTACAATAAAATGGATGAATCTCTAATAAGAAAATTTAATTCCTTGAGTTTATATTTCAGTTCATATATAGTAGATTTTACAAAAATATGAGGCTTGTTTCTTTTAAACCATATTCTTCAAAACTTCTAAGATGAATGAATCCAATTTCTACTTGTGAAACTGATACTTAAACAGTAGTTCATCAGAAGTAAAATAACCCTCATCTTCCAACAGTATATTAAATATAAAGGCATGATATAGCCTCAATAATTATTTTACCACCATTAAAACAATTGTCTAGTCTGGTCATTTATTTATTTGGTAAGGGACTGCACTAATGCATTAAAGATTGAGGTGCAAGCCCACATCCCGCCATAATGCACTAACATGCAAAAATTATGGTTTGCTATAAATGGCAGTTAAACCATGCTTGAAGAACCGATACTCTGCCCCAACATAAAAGCATATGTTGATAAAGACAGTTTAATTGAAGAGTTATAAAATGATGTAACCAGCATTACCAACAAGAGCAAGAACTCTGGCTGATTATTAGATGAAATACTGGTGATGAAAAGAGAGTGTGCATTTACTCGGATTTGTTTCCAAGCACTACTGTAAAACTCCACTCCTCTTCTCTAAGAAATTCTCTGACTGGAGGTTCTCAGTATGGTAAGGGTGGGTGAAATGAAATCATTGAGACCTTCACACTGTGTTTTGTACTCCACCTCCTTGAGGATTTTAAAAAGGTGCTTCATTAGACACATGATACCTTGGCAGTTGGGCCTATGGTCCCCTCTCCTCCCAGACCCACCATTTAGTTCAGTTAGTTCATGCAGTGATGATTAGAGATGGGCACAAAACAAACATTTTTTCGTTTCTGTTATTCATTATTCGTTCCATTATGTAACAAAACGACTAACGAAAATTGTGATGAAAATGCAACGAAACAAACAAAACCACAAAAATTAGCTTCATTACGTTTTGTTTTCATTAATGGTGACACGCAATGAAATGAGCTGTTTTACATGTTAAAAACCGCCCTGGATATCCATAAAAATGCAGCAATAATAATACTGTCTGATAATACCTACCAGGGGGGTTGGGGTCCTTAAAATGTGCATTTATGTCTTTTCTCAGATTGCTGTATTTTTTCCTTTAAGGGGAGTTAGGGGACACGACCCAAAGTTGCAATCAAAACCTGAAGTACATTTTCTACAAATATTCTTTTTAGATAAATCCATACATGCAGCTTTTCTAGCAAACAAAATTTTAAAAAAGAACATATATTAAAGCAACATTAATATAAAATTAGTTGCAAATTTTATTTGAAGCTTTAAAATTATATTTAAAATTATTCTAACTTACAAAGGCAGGCTTTTCCAGCTTTGCATAACTAAGTATATTATAAATATTCCTGATGACTGGTTTGGGGACTGAAAAATTATTTGAAATTATTACCTACCAGGGGGTTGGGGTCCTTAAAACTTTTGTTTTTGTCTTCTCCCATTGCAATGTAGTTTTCTTTTCCCTTCAACCAATAGCATGCCCAGTTTGCAGACTGGGCAGGTCTGGCAGCCACAGAGGGCATAAAAAACTCTGGCAGCCCCCGTCCTCCTTGCAGTCTCTGGTGGGAGTTTGGGTGGGATTGCTGTCTCTGCAACTCGTTATTTTCACTTTAGGCCAGCCAGGCAGGTGTGTGTCTCTGTGTTCCTGCCGGCTTCAGCCTGGCTCTTAGGGCAGAGAAAGAAGAGATTTCTCTAGCTTCAGTCCTGCAGCCTCTCTGTGTGCGTGCGTCCGTGCGTACCTCTCGGTGAGTACCCTCCCCTGCCCCGCAGTGCAGTCACTCTGCAGCTGCCTTGCAACCTGGGCAATGCCCGCTGCTGCCTTTGCAGCCTTCCTGCGTACCTAGTCTATACTGTGTCTCTGCCAGCATCATTTTTTTAGTGTTTTCCCTTTGGTCTGGGGCATTGGGGCATGCCCGCACACGGAAATGCCTTAAAAATCACACAAAAAGCAGGTAGAAATGAAAAACAAAAAAAAACAAAAAACAAAAACAAAGTTTTTCCAAAAATGTGTGAAAAATGGAAATGAACCGAAATGGACCTGTCAATGACAAATGAAAAACCAAAACGCCATTTTTTTTTATTCGTGCCCATCTCTAGTGATGCTCTTAAGGTTTAGGTAACTTGCCCTGGCTTCTTGCGGTGAATTTGCCAAAGTGCGGGGGGGAAACTAGGCATGCAAATGAGATGCTCCTTGGAACCCTGCCAACTAACTGCAATTAGCCACACCAAGTTATGCAGATCATACATTGTGAATGGTTTTAGAGTTATCAAGGGACATTCAATAAGCAGAGTTCCAGGATTAGGAGAGAAATGGGAAAACATACTTTAGTTGAACCACCTCTTGATATCCCAGCATGCTAGCTGTGAGATTTGATGTACAGTGGACAAACGGTTTGTATAACATAAAATCTGTACAACATAAAAAATTCCAGAGATAGGGGAAATTTGCTTAACATTATCGCTTATGGGGCGAATCCGTACAACATAAATATGGGATTACTCAATGTTCAATGCATGGGAAATTTGTATAAAGGAAAGTTTGTGTAACATAATTTCATTTGAAACAAATTGATTCCTTTATACAAGGTACCACTGTAATTTTTAAAAAAACTCCCTCTGATAAGGTTACACAGATTATATTATAATAAATTCAGAGATTGTAACAATGTATCACAATATATTTCACAAGTTGACTAATTGCCGAAATAACAAAACCATTTACATCTAACCATTACTAGTGGGCTAATACTGAAATACACAAGCTACAATTATGAATGTTCAGAATACAACTCTGGTAACGGGACAGCTGTGATATGCCAAAGCATAACTTTCTCTTTTTGACTACCGTACCTGTATTTTAGCTCTCTCATTGAAAAGATAAAGAATCTGAGTTCCCACCCTCAATTAATGTCAGTTTATGACTACAGGCAACTTCCTCTACCAGCAGAAAAGGAAGGAAACTTCTCATCTAACCGACGTCAATTGGGCTGAACCTAAGCTAAATAATGTGTAAACGTAATGGGTAAATATCCTTTCTGATTTCCAAGATATGCTGAGGAACTGATTTTCCCTGTTTCAATGGGCAGTCTAAAGGTCAAATGCATGAAAGGAGAGATATAGTGATGACTGGTTGGGTGGTTTGATTATAAGATAAGATTTGGGGGAGTATTTTTTTTCTGTGTTCGCATTTTGCAAATTTAATAGGTCTGTTAGAAAATATATGACCCAAAGTTCATACATATAATTTCATTATCTGTTAAATGACTCAACAGGTTGTAAAAAATTATTGTGTTCTTTTCTTTTTCAAAAAGACTTTGTCATATAATAAAGTTGCAATCAAAACCTGAAGTACATTTTCTACAAATATTCTTTTTAGATAAATCCATACATGCAGCTTTTCTAGCAAACAAAATTTTAAAAAAGAACATATATTAAAGCAACATTAATATAAAATTAGTTGCAAATTTTATTTGAAGCTTTAAAATTATATTTTAAAATTATTCTAACTTACAAAGGCAGGCTTTTTCAGCTTTGCATAACTAAGTATATTATAAATATTCCTGATGACTGGTTTGGGGACTGAAAAAACTGACACCTGTAATCTGACAAAATAGAGGCTACAGAATTGGAAAAGGCTGATTGAAGGAATGAGGTAAAGCCAGTTGAAAATAAATATTTTATATGCTTTTCCAAATAGTGATCAAAGTGAAATAAACCCAATGAAAAGTTCTTCTAAAGTTTTCTGAGTCCTAGATGTTAAAAGTGTTCATTGTGTGTTGCATGGATTGATGGGCTGAAACTCCACTGGTGACAATGTAACACTAGTCTCAGGATTTCCATCCATTTTGTTAATTCCTGCAATTCCCTCTGGTTCTCAAAACATGCTGTTTTATGAGGGATGCAAGAGGGGGAGGGGCAGGGGGAGATCCTTCCTTTCTCCACCCAAGAGTTTTGACAAGCAGCATGGTGTATGATGGATAGTGTCCAAGGGAATGTAAACAGAACCTGAAGAGTAAAGATAGCATAAAGATTACTAGGAGCTGCGTAGATGCCCTGAGCACATCTACTCTTGCCTGATCTCAGCTAAGCAGGGTCAGGCATGGCTAGTACTTGCATGGGCAACCACCAGGGAATACCAGGTTCTGTAGGCACCTGGAGTAGGAACTCCAGTATTTCTGCCAAGAAAAATTCAATGGACATGAGGTCATGAAGAGTCAGTCATGACTGTAGCGACACAACAGCAGCAGCAGCAGCAGCAGCAACAACAACAAAGAATTACTATAGAGATAGACAATATTTAAGGAATGTGGTCCTACTCCATTGAAAGATTAAGGCTGACATAAAATGAACAAAGTATGCTAGAGTTAGATAAGGAAAAATGGAAAGATATCATTAGTACTGTCTTGCCACAGGCTACAGCAATTTGCAGCTAAAACTGGTATTTGATTACCCTGCCCACTGATAGACCAAGGCATTGTTAGGGTAGGAGATCTCTCACACAGAAATTGTACAAATCATGTGTCAGTGGCATCACCCAACAATTAGGGACTTGTAGAAGGCCAGTTGGAGCCTGAGTTTCATCTCCAGGTAGCCATCTGGGCTTCCCAGATTATTCATGTGAGTTGGACGGGGTTTGCCCTCTGCAGTTCTTACACTGGGAGACACCTGTGGTTGTGTCCAAAAACAGTCTAAAAAGAGCAGATTAAAAAAAATCATGCAGAGGCATGGAAACTCTGCATGAATGGGCATCTTCAAATAGAAAGAATGTGCTCGACTAACGCATTCAGTTTAAACTGTGTGTTTAAAAAGTACATAAAGAAAGGGGCAATCTCATCTTATAAAAAACAAACAAATTTGAAATCAGGCATGGTGTGGATGTGGGAAAGGGAGATTATCCAAGGGTGCTGACTTTAAAGATGTGCACACCCCTACCAGAAAATCTGAGCCAGTAGAAGAATTTTCGCAGCTCTATTGAGGTGGGCTTTGATGAGTTGTTAAAACTCTTTCTGACCCAAGCTGGCACCTCTACACAAAACCAAATCATAGTGAGGGAGATGTTTCCTTAATTCATGTTTCATTGGGCAAACATTTCATGACCTTCCCAGAAATACTGCAAAAATTACTGAAATGTAAGAGAGTTTTATTTAACAGCACAGGCTTTGTGTGTGTGTGTGTGTGTGTGTGTGTGTGTGTGTGTGTGTGTGTGT